>MU224605.1:948925-976881 GCA_018584345.1 Thuja plicata | reverse complement strand
TATATATATATATCATCCTAAAAAGTAAGTACTTACTTTTATACACTTTTTGGACCATTTTAGCCCTCCTTAGTGTGTTCCTTGCTTTAGGACCTCATGTTGCATTTAATTATATACATAATTTAAATCAAGGCCCTCTTTCTCCCTCCAGTTTGGCTCAAAACTCTAGGATGACATTAATTTTGTGGTTTCCCACTTATCTGTCCATCTCTCCATATTTCCCCTAACACCCTCAATACCTCTCAAGGTCAAGGAGTTTTTTCTTGATTTTTGTACCTTAAGGTATAGGTCGACCTCGACCTATACCCCCAAGTTGACCTGTACTAGGGAAATTGACATGTTCCTGGGACCTCCAAAACTTCACAGTCAACAGATTCCAGATCTAGCACAGTTTCAGTTTTGATACAATTTGACAATCATTTTCCAAATCTGAACCTTAGCCCCTAAGGTAAGTACACTCTTTCTTTGTCATTACATTACATATCATCTACAAAATCCTCTTTCACAAATAGGAGGAACAACCTAGACACTACATTGTGAAGATCACGAATTAGCACCTTACCTCGTGTTAATCGGGTTTCCTTTGGCTAGTCTTGGACTCTTCCTCCTTAATAATAATACAACTAACATATATTTTGGTGAGTGGTCTATCTCATTTAGGCTCACCATTGTATGTGTATGTGTATGTGTATGTGTATGTGTATGTGTATGTGTATGTGTATGTGTATGTGTATGTGTATGTGTATGTGTATGTGTATGTGTATGTGTATGTGTATGTGTATGTGTATGTGTAAACAATACATGTTTGTGTGTGTGTGTGTGTGTGTGTTTTTATATATGTATGTGTGTACACACACACACATACATACATGTGTGTGTGTGTGTGTACACACATATATTATTTACATAACTATATAACCCCCAAAAATAATAATTTAATTTGATTGTGAAATAATTATCTATGAAATGTTTATATAATTACATAATTTCATTTGACTGTTAAATAACTATCTATCCATATATGTGTGTCATTATATATGTCATACATACATGTATAGAAATAATTATATGTATGACATTGAGGGTGTTATTATATATATGTGCCTAATTATATATATGTATCTATATTAATATATATATGTATGTATATTAATATATATGTATACATAATTATGTATATGTTTACATAATTGTAGACACCTAAATCTGAACATAATTAATCTATTAAAATAATTATTTATCTTCTATAGTCTTAGATAAATTAATTAATTAATTAATTTGTCCTCCTCGATCCTATTTATTTAAATGAACATATTACTCTATTTAATTAAATAATTAATCATTATTCTTCTATAGTCATCTTGTTGATTAAATAGTTTATCTATTTAATTAAATCCTTTTATTTCCTAATCCTACTAGATAAGTTAATTGATCTAATTTATCTAAAGTACAATTCCTATTTAATTAAATAGGCCTACCTATTTGATTAAATAAACCCCTTCGTCTATCTTATCTTAATTAAATAAATAGTTCATTTATTTAATTAATACTCACCCACTCTCTCTCCTCCCACTTGCCAAATCCTAAAATATTCACTTGTCTCCTAAGTCACACTTTGCTTCTTTCATCCAAATCTCAACCATAAAGATTAGGAGAAGCAAAGTCAAACGTTGCTTCTTTCATCCAAATCCTCAACAAAGTGTCATTAAGTCTTCATTTAATGCACTTTAAGACTTATCCCTCCAAAAGAATTTAATATTCATTTAATGCCTTCCATTATCTGACTTTGGAGTTGAGACATGAATTGCCTTTATGGAAAGTTCCTTTCTCAACCCCCAACTCCTCTCAACCACACTAATGTTGATATTTGGTCACCTCTCATTAATGCTAAGAACCCTAACCTCCTCAATACTTAAGCAAATATATATCCCAATGTTCTCACATCTTTTATTATATTCAATCCATCTTTCATTTGTGCAACTCCACTTATTCAATTTAGAAGAGCTCTCCATACTTGTGCAAAAAAATTGAAGCTATTTCCAGGATCATTTTGCAAGCTTGAGCAATCATGTAGTATTATATTACTATTATGTTGTTGAAATCGTGAGCACGCATACCATTATACTATCTTGGACAAATCATTTTATCAAAGAGGATACATTATGATTTATTGTGGCTTTGCTTTCTTATTGTTTATTGTCTCTTTCTGTCTAATCATGTATGTTGCTTTGTATTTGTGTTCTGAGTGTTTTTATTAGTTATTTACATTATGTTGGTACACATTTCTGAAATACCCAATGGGACCCACATCACGGATTTGAAACTAACATTTTTTGTGTTTTTAGCACTTTTTAAAGCTTGTAGGTTTCAGATTTATTTACACGCACTTCATAAAATAGGCCTCAGAAAGTTTACTCGCATTGGTGGATTCGCTAAAAACCTCAATCACACTTTTCAAAAATTTTGTGGATATGTTGTGCATTCCAATGGATCCGCCTTGATATTTTGCGGATCCACCTTGAACTAATTGGTTGTTGTTGCATCTTTCAATCTAGCAGATTCATCGTTTGGTAGATGCACTCTATAATCCAACTGATCCATCGTTTGGAAGATGCACTCTGTAATTCAGCAAATTCATCGTTTGGCAGATGCACTCTATAATCCATCATATTCGACCTTTAATAGATGCACTCTATAATCCAGCAGATTCGACGTTTGGCAAATGTGCTTTGTAATCCAGTAGATTTACCATTTGGAAGATGTGCTCTACAATCCAACAGATTTGCAATTCCACAAATGTGCTCTTTGATCTAACACATTCTCCATTCCATAAATATGCCTTGTAATCCAACAAATTTGTCATTCCACAAATGCGCTCTGTAATCCAGAAGATACGTCATTCCACAAATACATTTTGTGATCCTTCAGATACATCATTTAATAGATACACTATGTGATCCCTCATATATGTCATTCCAAAGATACGCTCTGTGATCCCTTAGATATGTCGTTCCATAGATACATTTTGTGATCCCTTAGATACGTCATTCCTCAAATACACTCTATGATCCCTCAGATATTTCGTTCCATAGATAAGCTTTGCGATCCTTCAGATACATCATTCCACAAATACGCTTTGTGATCCCTCAAATATGTTGTTCCATAGATACGCTCTATGATCCCTCAGATACATCATTTCACAAATACACTCTATGATCCTTCAGATACGTTGTTCCACATATATGCTCTGTGATCTCTCAGATACATCGTTCCACAGATACACTCTTTGATCCCTTAGATACGTTATTCCACAAATACGCTATATGATCCCTCAAATACATCATTCCACAAATACACTGTGTTATCCCTCAGATACGCCATTCCATAGATACACGACATGATCCTTTATATATGTCATTCCATAGATACGTTTTGTAATCCCTCAGATGCACTCTATGATCCCTTAGATACATCATTCCATAGATATGTTGTACAGTCCCTAACTGATACGTCATTCCACAGATACATGTTGTGATCCTTCAAATATGTCATTCCACAGATGTGCTCTGTAATCTATCAGATTCTCCATTTGGCAAATGTGTTCCATAATCTATCAAATTTTTTTGTTTGGAAAATACTCTCTATAATCTATCAGATTCAACGTTTGGCAAATATGCATTGTCATCCCTCATATTCACTATTTCTAAGATTCGCTCTAAAATCCCTCATATTCGCTCTACATTCCCTCAAATGTTAGTCAGCAAGATCATTCTTAGTTCATAGCATCCATATCTCTCATTGCATTTCCATCCTCTTTGGAGTTTGTCTTTCCTTCTAATATGAGCTTAATTCCCATCCTATTTTGAGCTTATTGTTCATCCTATCCTGATCTTTTATGTCTCATTCTTATTCACCCTTTATCCCTATCCAACTCATCCTCTAATCATCATGTCATAATCATATTAAAATGAGTATTGTCATCCTACCTATTCTTCCATTTCATCCCATTTTGATGATGGTGAGTGTCTTGTAGATCACAGAGAGTACATTGAAAACCTTAACAAAATTTCTCCTAGCGTCCTCCATTATCCAACCACTCCTCAAAACTATCCCATCATGCCTCCATGTATACCCACTAGCACTTCTTATGATACCTTTGACAAGGGGAATCCATTAGGCCATCCATCCACATCTCTCTCCTATATCATAGCCACATATCCTCCTCATACAACATTCATCCCTACATATTCTCTCATAGTCATATCCCAATGTTCATCTTTGCATAACAACATTCTCACCTTCACCCCTAGTCTAAATCCATCATCTCACTATTCTTCAATCCATACTCTTATTCCTTCAGTTAATACTAATCCTCCAATCCATTAACATAATCCCTCCATCATCCCAAATCCACCATTCACACTATCCTACCTCACTCCTCCATCTACTTTCCCTACCTCTTTCCCCCATCCACACCATCCTATTTCAATCCACCTTCATCTACTCCATCTTACCCTAGTCCATCATATTTCTTTCCTTCCTACATTACCACAATCTCACATTCCACAATCTCCCTACATCCCACAATCCACTTCATGTGTTATATCCCAGTATGCGACCTCTCCATCATCAACTAGTCAATCGAGTTCACCAGTTGCCTCCATGCATGTGTATGTGAACTGTCTAGCCAAGTCATCCCTCACAATCACTTCTCCACCATCATTCCATCAACTAGGTTCACAATCCACTGCCACACCTTTATATCTGGACTATCTTAGCTTACCACCATCCATACATGCTACTCATCCCTCTCAACTAGGTTCACAATCCACTGCCACACCTTTATATGTGGACTATCTTAGCTTACCACCATCCACACATGTTACTCATCCCTCTCAACTTCAAATATGCAAGTCTCCAAGGAGCTTCACAAAGAAGCCATTAGAATGTCCAACTGCTAAAGATGATGAGTCGTGTCTTCCCACCCCATCATGTGAGGTCATTAGTGATGAGCCTCTTCCACTTATTACATCTATCATTTCCCTTCCACCTCCCACACTTGTCATTCATCTTCCATCTCATAACACCATTTGAACCCCCATTCGTTGACTTCATCCAATTCCCAAACCCATTTTCTCCCCCTAGCATTATCCAAACCCAATCCAATGAACTTAATGAATCCATACTCCATCCCTCCATCTCAATTAAAGAACCTCCCATCATTTCATCCACTCTATCTGAAGAGTCTATCCATTCGTCCCCCATCACACCTTCCACACCAGTCCAATCATGCCAAGATCTTTTGCCAGAGCATGTCCAAATATCCATTGACAAAGCTACAAATCCTTATAGTCCACCTACTCCATATCAAGATCCCTTATCATCTCCTCCACATCATGACCTTATAATCCTACTTCCTCAATCTCATGACTCATTATTATCCCCTCCTCTAAAGCGAAATCTTATCATTCTACCCACTCCATCTCAAGATCCATTATCGTCCCCTCGTCCAAATCAAGATCATGGCATCTCATCTACTCTAGCTCACGATCCATTATCACCTCCAACCCAAATCATCCCACCACTGTCACTCTATCTCCTTGGTTCACTTAAATTCATCCATGATGGTCTACTTGCAATAGAAGAAATAAATTCCATATCAACCACCTACACTCCACCTAATAATGGACTCATGTCTTGTTCCCCAAGTAAGAAGTATCCTATCTTGGATCAAATGCTTCAGAAAATGAATTATCAAGTTAAAGGATTAGGCCTCCATGAACAAGGTACCCTTTACATGTAAAAGATCATCCATGATCTTATGGTCTTGGTTAGACCTTTCAAGGAGCTTCATCCAAAAATGTTGGTATAACTAATGAAAAATTTGCATGTGCTTCTAAAACTAATATTGCATCTTCCCATCGTTCATCCAAAACATTTAACGGTATCCCCCTCCTCCGCCATTACAACCAAGGACAACCTACCACATTCCTCCTTCATCCTCTACATCCATTTTGGATCCCTATAGCCCAAAATCCACCATCTCATATCCTTTGCATACTAAATCTATTTTGGGCCCTTATATCCCAAAATCCCATCCCCCGTCTTATCCTACTCTCCTTCATCCACCAACCCAATATCCAAACATCCTACCCCTTTCAATCCCAATTAGGATCAACAATGACACATATCCACATGCACCATTCCCCATCCTCCCACTATCATTCGATCCATATTTCCTCCATCTCATATAACTGCTCATGCTCTTTCTAATGCTACTTGCAACAATTTGGATGCCATGTCAAAAATGCATAAAGTTAAATATCCACAACAATCTAAAGGTTTCCATGTCCACTCCAAGTGACATGCTCAATCAAAACAAAATCCAATAAAAAAATACACTACCTTCCAAAGGCCGCAGAGACCCACCAAAGAAAAAGAAAAAACTATGTGGATCCCAAAGTAAAAAGATGCAATGCATTTACAAGAAAAATCCAAAATGGCATCCAAAGTTACTAATCCACCAACTAAGCATTCCCCTTAGCCATCTCCTCAATCCATTTTGGGTCCTTATGTCCCAAAACTACCTAGCATAACTCGTCCATCTAATCCACATCCACCATCCACTTCTCGACCACTCTTTTCACATCCCTACATGTGCCAATATTGGTCCAGACAACATCCCCTATCACACTCATTTCCATTCATTCCATTCAAACACTTTCAAACACTATATCCCTTACCCCACATGTATCCCCCATCAAAACCATCTCATATATGCCTTTACATAAGCCACTCATCTTAAATAAGGTTGCACCATCGTCTGATGATCACTCTAAATGGGCTCATATTACCTTGATATTGAACTTGATGCTTGAGTCCTCTGAGTCCTCCATCTATCTCCTTATCATTCCATTCATAAAATCCCTTCAAAAATTCCCAAAAGTTAAAAAAAAATGAGAAAAATATCCAATAGTGAAAACTTTGCAAACAGGCGCCTTGGACAAGCACCATGACGAAAACTTGGAAAACAGACGTCGTGTGTAATCCCTCCATCCAGTTTCTCTTCACACTTGGGGAAAAGATCTTCTATGTGTATGCACCCTAAAATGGTCGCCTAGACTATGGGCCCCCATTCTTCAATTTATCAAATGACATAATCAATTTATCAATTTCTTGAACCAATGCTTTGCAATATTTTCAATTCAAATCAATTTCCTTGATCAAATAGTAATTAATTCAATTATTTCAATATTTCTTAAGGTTTGATCATTTCATCAATAATCTTATTTAATTAAAAGAAAACACCCCTTTTAACTAAATAAAATGATCTTATTTAATTAAAAGAAAATCCCCTTTTCAAATTAAATAATTTTATTTAATTAAAAGAAAATCCCTCTTTTAATTAAATAAATAAAATCCTCACTTAAAGCTCTTTTTTTGATAAAAAAAAGGAAATAAATCAAATAAAAATAAATAAAACTCTTTTTTCTCCACACACATTCTTTTTTCCTCACACTTGCCTTTTTTTAGGGATTTATCCCACATTGCTCTTGAGGATGCATTCCTCTCCACACTTTCCTTTATAAGGAGCCCTCTCCTTCTCATTTAAAGATCAGATATAGACTTTTTATGTTATTATTATGTTGCAGGTTTGGAGAGCAACTTTGAAGGAGAGTTTGAGGATTTGAGCTTGAACTATGCAACTTCTTGTCTTCTTCTCTCATGCATCAATGGCAATCCATTTAGAGTAGATTCATGTTAATTTAGATGCATATGTCCTTCATAGATTAGTTTGCATATTTCCTTTCATGCATTGTTATCATATAGATTAATTTGATTCATGCATTGTTATTATACAGAGTAGTTTTCATTTTCATTTGCAATGCATATTTGATGATCATGGAGACTAGCATTCTTGCTCTTCCACTTTGAATCTCTCATTTCATGGTGTACTTGCATGGGCATAACTAGGTCTAAACTGAGGGCCTCCATTACAAACCCTTGCACTCCATGAATAGGGAGCTATGAGTCATCATTTGGGACCTCATTCTTGAGCAATCTTGATATAATGACTCATAGAAGTGTGACTACTTTTTAGCACACATTTTTGGCGCCCACCGTGGGGTAGAACATCCATTTCTGTCATCACATTTGAAAATTCTTTCAATCTTCTGTCTATTATTCTCTTAGTGTCTTTAAAGCTCTCATTTTGAGCCAAATCTGACCCCACCATCACGTCTAGATCGTTGTTTTGATTGAAAACAATTATAAAGCTTGCCCATATTTGACGAAAGTAAAATCTGTGGCAAATATTTTTGCCCAAACAAGCTTGCACAGAAATTGAGGCATATTTCATATCATCTTTGCACGCATCTCGAGGCAAATTTTTAAAAAAAATCTAAAAATAAAAAATAAAATTGTTTTTACTGTGTTAAATTTGACGCCCATATGACCGTCAAAATATGGGCCTTCTGTGACGGCCCCCAGCCCGTCAATTTTAATGTCGTAGTCTGCTAACGTTAGTAGGGTTTGAAAAGTCTTAGCCTTCACCATTGAGCTTTTTGGTTTTACAGTCTAACTTCAAATGATCATATCTTGCTCATATTACGTCTAAATTGAGTGCAATTTTTTTATTTTGGGTAGAATTGTCTGACAATTTCTGGGTTGTTCTTAGTTTCTGGATTTGAGTCACGGATTTATTAGAAATTGCAGGTTTTGATCACTTTACCTGTCTAATCCTCTGTTTTGTAGCTTCCAAAGCATTGTACGGGCTCATACGGTAACATTTTTTAGTGCAATTTTTTTTGAAAGTGCATAATTTTTTATCTACTTTCTAAATATGTAATCAGATTTATGATTTTTGGATTTTTCTAATGCTGACGACTTTTGGGATTTGTTTTTCTCTGACTTATCTTGTGGATTACAACCTAATAGTAATTTTCAGGACGTTTAAAAAGAAGACTAAAAACACAAACTACTAACAAATTGTATTGCAGGTTGCCTTGATCGATAACATGCTAAACTTTGTGCTTGCGTTTCATTTTTTTATTACAATAGGAACCCACATGCAAGACTTCTAAAATGAACTTCTATTTTGGTATTTTAGGAATGGAAGTGATGTTAGGAAACTATGCTCTCGCCCTTGTCGGATGATCAAAAATCCAAAAGCATTGTTGTCATTTTCTTATGTGTTTGAAGTGTCTTTTAGATTGTAATCCTAAGAATTATATGAATGTATCCTCTCCCCTTGCCTTTGTGGATCTTGGGTGTAAGAGAAACTCATATAACTCTTTTAGTGTGGCTACCTCGCAAGTGCTTTAATAGAGCCAGCTAGAGTGGATTGCCCAACCGGTAACAGGCTAAAGCTAAGCCCTTCCAAAGCGGTATATAAAAAATACGATTGTGATTAGTCTCACAGTGGACGGGTGTAAATTTGTTGTGGCAACCAAAATCTCCTCTAGTACCCTAGTGGTGCGTAAAAGTCCCTACATTGTTAAGGTGAAAACCTTGCTTTGAAAGGATTGGGAGAGCCCCCTTAATTGGGAAAATGACTTGATCACAACCACCTGAATGGATGCTTGACTACAAACTTTGTTTTAGTGACCAAAAACCCTCTATCTGTTGGCGCGGAAGGTCAGAGACTGACTAAGACGTCCCACATTTTCATGGCTCCTAGTAGAGACAATAGTCCTTTGGGAAGTGATTCCCTTGGGATTCGAAGCTTGGTGTGCCTGAGAAGTGAGTGCACATGTAAGGAGGAGCCTGTGCCTCCAAGCTTCTAAGTTGTCCGCTATGAGTAAGCGTGGTTGAACTTTGGTTCAAGTGGGAATTCAACAGATATTGCCCCCGCTTACCTAGGTTGTAATGTGATTATTTATTTTACAACAAACAATCTACTTGATGTGTCTTGCATGAGTGAAACATCGAAATATACACCAAACATCAAGAAAACATCAAAACAATCAACAAACTTTCATTCTTAAGTGTCAAACTGTCAACTTGCTCAATTTCCTATCCAATCATTTTCAGTCTTCCTTGGTTGATCCAGATCAGATTAGATTACTTACCCCGCTGTTAGAAGCTTGTTTACACTTTGGATTCTTGCATTTTGACCTTTTGAATTAGTAATCTTTGGTGTCACTAGTGACCTTGCTCGGAGTTGGTGAGCTAGAAACTGTCCTTGTTGAGAAGATAAACCTTTAGATCCTTTGATAACACACTTGGAGAGTTTTAGTAGTCTCTTGTCCATTCACTTCCATACAAATTCAAATTCAATTAATATAACTTGGGTAAATCATCCTCTTGATCCATATGTGTTAGGGTATTCATCCGTTCAGTGGGAACGTCTACGGCAGTGTTGGTTTATGCCTCTTGCAAAATTCTACCTTATCACCTCTCTTTTGGACAAGTGAGTATTTTACTATCCTGGTTTGGTACCAACATTTCTTAGGGACATCCTATCACCTAGTACCTTTTCTTTCATGCCAATTACAACAAGATATCAAGTAGATCAAGGAAAGAGACCTCAAGTAGTCTTTAACCAATTACTCTTAGTTCAAACTTGCCAAAAACGTAAGGGAAAAGAGTGTTTGATCAATCACCCAGGAACAACTCATAAATTTGGTTTGATTCCAAGAGTAACCTTAGTGATTTGAGTGCACCCTTAGCATCTCCTTGCTCGGATATGGATATGAGTTAAACAATGACTCGATGAGAGAGGGGAGAAATGGATAAACGCCTTGATGACATATTTGAAAGACATAGATATACCATTCTATTTGGTGGTTCCTCTCATGAAAGTCAACCAGTCTCACCCCTCATCTCAACTAGATATCTGGATGCATACCAAAGGGCTAAGAGAGGTACAAGGCAAGCCTATCAAGATGAAAAATTACAACATGATAACCAAGCTGATGAACCTTATGACACTCGTGTGAATGCCACATTCACCAATGACTTGTTTATAAATTCAAGACCAAGTTCACCACTCAAAACATCTTCAAGATACACAAGTGAAAGACTTAAGAAGATTGAGCGTGAAAAGAAAGCCTTCCTAGATGAACAAGCTGGAAAGGAAGAGCAATTTAGACTCCTAGATTTGGAGAGGCAAACTTTGTTGGAGGAAGAAAGGAAATCCTTTCAGGAGGAGAAAGATAGACTCTTGGCTCAAAAACTTAATGATCAATTCAACAACATGCGTGTTGGTGGTGGAAACAACTCTCCTCCATCCACCCCTCCTAAGACTCCACGAAGTGGAAGACATTTGAGAACATCGTCATGATCTCCTAGCCCTAGAGGAAGAAGGGCTTCAAGACATGATCATTATAGGAGACTAACACCTCCTAGGAACTCAAGACAAACTTCACAACGTACTCACCATGGTTCACAATATGGGGGTAGTAGCTTGAGTTTTGACCTCAACTCCCAGACTTCATGAAAATGTAAAAAGAACCACTCTTCCAGCAATATGTGGAGAGATATTTAGAGCAAAACAAAGATAAGTTCCTAGAGATTTTAATCAACAAGGGTGCTAGATTCCCTACAACTTTGATGTGGACAAGAAGATTAAGAAGCAAGGTTCATCTCAAGAAGAGGAGATCAAACAACTTAAGAGCATGATGGCAAAGATGTTAGCACCCAAGAATTCATTCTCACTAGATTCAATTTGTCCTAATCCTTTTGACAAAAGTGTTAACATGAAAGACTTCCCTAGAAAGATTGAGATCCCTCAATATGATAAATATGATGGGAATGGAGATCCACATGATCACGTGCACTAGTTTTACACCACAAGTTTTGAGTTCCATCAAGCTGACTCATACCTCATGAGATTGTTCCCAAGGAGTCTTAAGGGTCAATCGATGGAATGGTTCACCAACATAACTACCCCCGTTAAGACTTTCAAAGAGCTTGTCCATAGATTCATTCAACACTTTTCATACAATCTTTCAAGATCTATCACCATGTTGGACTTATGCAACTTAAAGCAAAGTGAATGGGAATCCTTTGTTACTTCCTTGCAAAGGTGGAGACGACAATGCTCTCGCTACCCTAGGACCATTCCTAAAAATTAAAAGATTGACATCCTTGTTAGCAACTTGGTTCCCGAAATGCAGTATGAAGTTAGGAAGATGGTTTTTGGTTCCTTTGACACCATGGTTGAAACCGCATGTAGGATTGAGGATGTTTTAAAAGAACAAGGAATTTTGACCAAACATGGAAGCAACAACAACAATGGTCAAAATAACAACAACCCTAACAAGGATAAAGGGAAGAACTCATATTGGAATAGGAACAAACAAGTGGTCAATGATGGAGTTGTGGAGTCCTCCCAACCCAAAGATCAAATTGTGCTCCACTTGTCTAGTGTTGTTCAAGCCATGAAACTCAGTGCATCTAATCAACAAGAGAACAAGCCAAGATACCAAGACAGACCTAAGAAAAAGAGACGTCAATTTTCAAAACTTGGTGACTCATATGAGGATGTCTTGAAAACACTTATTGCCAAAAACCTTGCACATCCTCAAGATCCTGCGAAGCATTATATACCTGATGTTAAGCCACATTGGTGGGATGAGAAGGCCTTTTGTAAGTTTCATAATGGTATTGGACATGACATTCAAAACTGCTAAAAAATCAAGCATATTATTCAATATCTCATTGAGAATGGAAAACTTAAGATAGATGGATTGAACACCAATGCTGATCATAAGGCATTCAAAGAACCGTTGCCCAAGTATGAAAAGGGGGAAACCTCTAAAGCTAAGAATGGCAAGGCTGGGATCAATTACACTTACACAGATGTAGAGAATGTTATCAACATGCTTGAAGTTGTAGAAGAAAATGTCAACATGATGAGGGGTAAAGATCCCTATGGTTATGATCTAGACATGGACTCTCCTCCTCTCTTTGATGAAGAACCCATCGTGGTGCTAAGGGGTCCTAACTTTAGAGTGTCATCGCAAACTCTCAATGTTGTCACACAAAGTCAAGTTCCCATTGTCATTAGAGGACCCAATTCAAGTCGACCCAGTAAACCTAAGAAAGTGGTATCCAAGAATGTCACCTTAAAACCAGTTATCAATCCTAAGTCGAGTTATAACCTTGTCGATCAGTTGTAAAGAACCCCAGCTCAGATTTTGATCTTTGAGCTCTTAGAGTTGTCCCCGAGACATAAGCAAGTCCTTGAGGATGTTTTGCGCATGACAAACATCCCCAACAACTTAGATGTTGATCAATTCCAGAACATGGTTAATCATATTGCTAGCCCTCATTACCTTACTTTTTCAGAGGATGATGATAAAGCTTTGAGCCACCCACACAATCTTGCTCTTCATATTGAGGTCATGATCCACAGAGCCCGTGTTAGGCATGTGTTGATAGATGGGCGTGCTAGGCTTAATATTATTTCCTTTAGTCTTTTTAAAGAGTTGGGTTATTATGAAAAAGTCATCAATACTAGGAAAAGGATCACCATCAAAGCCTATGATGAGGCGGAGAGAAGTCCAAGGGGTTGTCTGTCCTTTCTATTAGGATTGGCCTTGTTGAAAAAGATATTTTATTTCAAATAGTTGATGTTGGCCCCCTTGCATATATCTTACTTGGTAGACCATGGATTTATGATATGCAAGCGGTGTTGTCTACCTATCATTAGTGTGTTACGTTCCCTTACAATGGAATAAAGATTTGCATCCCTGGGGATAACACTTTATCTGTTAACTAAATTTCAGCAGGAACTCATGTTCCCCTCAATAGAGAAGCAGAAGACTTTGATGCAATCTTAGCTGAATGTAAAGACAAGCTCAAGTCGATAGACCTTGGCATGGGGGGGGGTATCAACTTGAATCCCTCACAACATTACCAGTTTCACCTCGGTCATATGGTAAGACTTCACAAGAAAAGAGACCTTCCTCTTCAGTTATGACTTTATTTGGCACGTTTGTAGAGTCCTTAGTGCCTATTCAAGATGAGAAAGAGGAGACATTTGTTAGAGACTGGATTTATAGAGAAGAGAAATAGAGGCACAATGAGAACTTCTCTCCCTCTCCTAAGGCTTATGGATGAGGGTATACTTTTTTCAGACAGGTGGGCTATCCCATACATGGCCCTCTTAATCACAGATTGGATGCTAGAGTCAAACCTCTTGATCATGATCTTTTTGACGTAAATCTAAGAAGCCAGTTGGCCTAGGCTTTGCGAATCACAACACGCATACTACCCCTATCCTTGATAAGTTGGATAGTGAATATGAACCAGAATACGTACCTAGTTTAACAAATTAGCAAGACATGTGTGAAGATTGGGTCCCTTCCACTAAACTCCTTTGGGGAGATTCAGATATTCTGGTCACTCATGTGTTAGTTGCAACTTTAGAACAAGAATCAGATGTAGAAGATCCTTTCAAAGAATGTCAACGAAATAATCTTGTTCATTTAATGGAAATAGAAGGTGCTTCTCTTGATGACACTAGACCTTCCACATCAAGATGTCCCAAACCTTCATGGTGTAAGCATCCTAGTCACAGTTCAGACACAAGTTCATATGAGTATGAATGAGACTCCTTCTTAGAGCCTTCCACAGTTGACATGGATGTTGATGTCATTCATACTTATAGTTCTCAACCTGAGGTAGCTGATGAGTCACGTGTAGGATTAGAGGATTTGAACCCATGTGTTTCCTTAGTGGATGATTCTTTGCTTGTTAGGACAAATCCTGATTTGGGTAGCTTAGAAGGATACTTGACGGACTCTGACTCTTTGGTCACCATCGATAATATCATTCACATTTATAACCTTGAACCAGTCGTTGACCTGCCACTTGTACATCTTGACCTCATTGATTGGTCCCAATGCTATCAAGAACCTAAGCTCTTAACATTTCAAAATGATTATGAGATAGCCTGTTATCTAATTGTCATTGAACATGTAGTCTCTTCCACTAGTGAACTAGCTACCAGCATGATAGAGCCAGACATCAAGTACCTTAGTCACAAAATAAAAAGAAAATAAAGTCAAAAGAATAGGAATTCTGATGGCAAAAACCACTGTGTGGCAGTGTCAGAACTAAAAAAAAAAAGTAAAAATAAATTATGTATCCAAGGGTGAAAACCTCTCTGAGGCACCTAAGGATGAGGTACTTTATCGTCTCCCTAGCTACTTTTAAGATAGATCTTTAGTGCTTATTGAACCAACACAAGTAGTCAATTTGGGTACAGACGAGGCTCCACAAATAGTACACTTGGCTGAGTCCTTGTCACCATAAGAAAAAGAAGCTTAAACTAAGTTCTTATAGAAAAAGAAGATCAACTTTGCGTGGACTTATTCAGATATGTCAGGGTTGGACATTAATCTTATCATGCATCACTTGTCCATAGCTCCAGGTGTCAAACCAGTTAAACAAAAATTGAGAAAGATGCATCCTCGTATAGCTCTCCTAGTCAAAGAAAAATTGGAGAAACTCCTTGGTGCAAGATTCATAAGAGCTATTGCCTATGCTAAATGGATATCAAACATTGTACCAGTTTCCAAACATGATAGATCCATTCAATTTTGCACTGATTTCAGAGATGTCAATAGAGCATGCCCAAAGGATGACTTTCCACTTCCCAATATAGACATGATAGTGGATATGACTGCGGGTTATGAGATTTATTCCTTGATGAAGTTTTTCCAGATACAATTAGATTAAGATAGCTCCTGAAGATCAAGAAAAGACTGCATTCACTTGTGCATGGGGTACCTATTGTTGGAACGTTATACATTTTGGATTAAAAAATGCAGGAGCCACCTACCAAGGAGCTATGACAACCATTTTTTATGACATGATGCATAAAAACATGGAAGATTATATGGATGACACCTTGGCCAAATCTAAGCAAAGAGACACACACTTAAATGATTTATAAGTCATTCTAGATCGCATGTAACAATTTAAACTAAGGTTAAATCCCAAAAAGTGTGCATTTGGAGTCACCTCTGGAAAACTACTTGGATTAATCATTTCAGCAAAAGGAATAGAGGTAGACCCTGAAAAAGTCCAAGCATTCATAGAAATGCCACCTCCTAGAAACATTAGTCAAATGAGGAGTCTTCGAGGACATCTTCAATCCATAAGGAGACTCATTTCACAATTGGCAAATAAAGCTCAACCCTTCAACAAGAACTTACACAAAGGAGTCAAATTTGTTTGGAATGAGGATTGTCAAAAGAGTATAGATCAAATCAAGAAATACTTGGAAAATCCTCCCATTTTAATGCCTCCTATCCCAGGGAAACCACTTATTCTATACATTTTAGTGACAAAATCTTCCTTGGGGACATTACTAACTCAACTTGATGAAAATGGGAAATAAAGAGAAATATACTACATTAGTCGTACTCTTGTTTCATATGAGGTTAACGATACTAGTATTGAGAAAGCTTTCCTTGCAATTGTGTTTGCTTCCCAAAAGTTGCAACATTACATGCTTGCGCACACTATACACCTCATAGTAAAAATATATCTACTCAAGTATTTGCTAGGTAAGGCTGCCCTCACAGGTAGACTTGCTAAATGGATGATGATACTTTCAAAATTTGACATAGAGTACATTAAGCATAAAGAAATCAAAGGACAAGCCATAGCAGATCAATTGGTTGACTTCCCAATACAAGATAATGCACCTATTCAAGTTGACCTCCCAGATTAGCACCTCCTATATATGACTGAAAGAACACAAAAGTTGTTCTTTGATGGATCCTTTATGCAAAACGGTTCAGGAGTTGGTGTGTTGTTTGTTTCTCCTCATGGGTACACAATCCCTTGGTCTTATAAATTATTGTTCCCATGTACAAACAACATTGTTGAGCATGAAGCTTTAACAAATGGAATTAAGATGGTCATAGAATGGAGAATCACAGAGTTACACATCTATGGGGATTCACAACTGATAATCAACCAAGTTAATGATGAATATCAAACAAAAAATGAGAAACTAGTACCTTACAAGCAAATGGTTGATTCCTTGAAATGACACTTCACCTTTGTCATGTTTCAGCGAATCCCTAGAGAAGAAAACAAAGTAGCTGATGCTATGGCTACACTTGCTTCACTCCTTCAGTTAGAGAAACATGAATCCAGATTTAAATTCTTGGTGGAAGAACTACATCACCCTATCTATGACTCCCAAGAAAGCCATGTCATTTGTACCCTTGTTGGTTGTGAGTCATCCCGTTATGGTGCCATTTACTCATACCTTCGTGATGGCATTATACCTAAAACCTTTAGCCGATCTGAACGTAGAAACCTTACCCAAAATGCTCACAACTCTCAAATTTCCAATGCAATTCATTCAATTATACTCTCAATTTCTCAAATGATGCTCAATTATGCTTATGATCTCAATGAATTTCTCTATAGTAAGGATGCAATTTCTCACGAATGTCTATGATTTCTAATGCTCTCAAAATTCATAGTATTTATAGTATTTCCCAAGGGTAGGGGTAGAGTTAAGTTGATCATGATTAAATCTTAGTTGAGTTGAAGGCTTTCAAATGGTTTCAAATGGGGAGACCATTTAAATGGTGGTCTCAAAGGTTGGGACAAAGAGACAAATTGAGTGGTGAAGATTTAAAAGATTAAAATGAGTGATCAAGATTACAAAGTTTGGAGTGATCCATGTGCTTTCAATCCTTTATTCTCATTGGTTGTTCAAATTCTTGTCCCCTTTGTTGAAAGAAATAAGGATTCAATTAATTCAACTAGCCATGTAAGGAATAGGTTGATTTTGATTTTTGATTTAAAACTATACAATTAATTGATTAAATCAATTATATAGCTTAGATTTATCCCTTTTAGGCTTGTATTTAATTAATCGATATATTTATTAATTGATCCTTTGATTTGATGAAATTTAGTCCCTTTTGATTTGATCAGTCCATTTGATTTGATGAAATTGCCTTCTGATTGATTGAAATACACCTAACCAAATTTAGGTGTCTACAGTCTTCTGTCATCAACAACCATGTTTCTATCTTGTTCATCTTTATTTTCATCGTTCAAGACTTTGACCATTCTAACCATTTGTGTATCTTGACCGATCTGTAGTGCTTTCACTTGTTCAGTAAGTTGTTGATTGCTCTCAGATAGCTTTGATATGATTCCTTCACATGCATCAAATATGCTACCAGATTCAGATCTAGATGTGTCAAATGGGTCATGAATCTCTTCTTCTTGATAATCAGTCTCACGACAGTGAAGTTCCATGTCCTTTCTCTTAATCAACATCTCCTTGAGTTTCTCTTTAGCTTCCTTGTATTGTTTGACATAGATATGCAACTGTAGCTTCTGATTTTCAATAGTTTTATCAAGTGTATACATTTCCATTGTAAGATCTTTTCTCTTCAGTGATTAAAAATTCTAAACAAGAGAAATATCTCTAATACCAATTGTTGGGATAATGGATAGGCGTGTACTGAGAGGGGAGGGGTGAATCAGTACCCTTAAAAACTTTCAAACTAATCTTTGTAACCAAATGTTCTGTAATAACTGATTGAGTAGATTGCATACACCAAACATATAATGTCACTGCTGAAATGTAAATTCATGTAAAGTAAATAATACACATAAATGAAATTAAGTACTCATGATACTAGTATTTTGGTATTGCAAAAAACCCCTGTTAGAAGGTAAAAACTGTGGTGGGGATAAGACCCACAAAACTTCACTACTGCAATAAATAAAGTAGCATGTTAAAGATTACAAAGATTGGTCACTTATGATGATCTTACCCTGTTAGGAGTAACAATGAGATCAATTATATCTACCTCATGAGAGGATTTAGCAACATAAAGTATGTGTGCACTTGGTTCAGAGATTTACATAAAGACGGTTAAGTCTACTCTGTTAGGAGATTTTGGGGTCTATTACAATTGTTAGAAAGTAACAGAATTGTGATATTAACAAATACAATCTCAATATTGTTGAAATACAATCTCAATATTGTTAGGATTGGATAATACTAAGAGGGGGGGTGAATCAGTATTATAACATTTAATTAAATTCTTGTACCACTTGAACATTAACCATACAATTGCAGTAAAGGAAAGAACATAAACAAATAACACATAACTCATAACACCATGATTTTTTTACGAGGAAACCCTGGCCAAGGGAAAAACCCCGGTGGGGATGATACCCACAAGAATGTACTAAAGTATAATGTCCCTGTAAGGAGACCTAGCCCTGTTAGGAGCTGAATATTACATAGTACATTTCCCTGTTAGAGGAATAACAACCCTATTAAAGGTTCACAACACCCTGTTAGGGGCCAATGAGCTTAAAACTCTTACAATGTAATTCTGTTACAAAAGGTTCTCAGTCATGAACAAGCATCACAAATGCTTTGATAGTTCCTTTATTGCTATGCCATTCTTTTCTCTGCCATTCGCATGTCTACTCTTCCAGATAAAATAATGCATATACTTCACTCACTCTTCTACATAATATTTACCAAAAATATCTTACATATATATCCTTTTAAATTTACAAAGTTAGCTCTCAGTATAAATATTACAAACAGTACTAAGTCGGCCTTCAATACAAAATACATTTAATATAGTAAATATCAAATGCACAGTCGATGCACTTGCCTAGTCAAAGTATAGACTATCAATAACAAAAATACAACTTCAATTTCCTGGAGTCCAAGTCATACTCCCTTATTCTTCATTGTTGTCCAACTGCTTTGTGTCGTTGTTCTCTATTGTCTTTCAGTCTTCAAATCCTTATAACTTATCATAAACTTAACCAAATCCAAATCAATCTTTGGTGTATGTCAAAAACACTCCATAATATCTTCCACTAAGCTCTCATGCCTTAATTCATCGATCTCTATCTTCGATATCCAAAATAATACTGTACCTCTATTTTTGTACTTAGTCGATTTTAGACATACCAAAACTTATCTTCAAAACAATCGATCTTAAACCTAGATGTGTTGCCATAAATGACAACCAAAAAGTGAATCACATTACCCAAATTGATCACTTTCCAACAATCTCTCCCTTTGGCATTGATGGCAACATTTAACAAAAAAAATACTAAGTGTTCCAACAAAACAAAATTGTCTCCGCTTCTTCTCATCTTTTTCATTTTCTTTTCTTTATATATATATATATTTTGTTCTCTCTTCTCTTCTTCATTCATTTTTTTGTTCTCTCTTCTCTTCTCTCCCTTTGACAACAATGACAAAGGTGTATACAAATAAGTATCACTTCTTGCTCACAAGTTTTAGAATATCTTGGAAGGAATCTTCCAAAATCTTCACTTTAGTGCTCCATGTCTTAAACAAAATCTGACTTATATGAATCAATCCATTCGATGCAAAAGATGTAGTTTCAACATTCTTCCATTCTGTGGGTAGGCCTTTAGCCAATGAATCTGTAGTCTTTTCTAAATCTGTTAGATGTGCCTCAAGTATTGATAGCTTCAGAGTAATGAAGTTCCTCAGCAAATTGAATTTGTTCAGTACTCTCTCCTTCTCATTCTCCAATATACTGATCTTAGCCAATATCTTTGTCACTTCAGTGTCTAACTCTATAGTGGCCTATGAAGATGTTTCACAACCATCCATTAACCTGTTCAAAGTTTCCCTTTCCTTGGCAATAATATCTTCAATATTTTGAATGTGTCTGATAGGATTCATGCTATAACCAAATAACTTTCTCCCATGTGCAATGCAATTCTTTGCATTTATCGAACAAGTTTTCACAACTCCTAAGTCCCGTGAGATGGACGTGCATACTTTTATCAGCTTCTTCTCTTCTTATGTTTTCTCTGCTTTCTCCTCTGCAGTCCTCAACAAATTTTCAAAGTGGCCATCAAATGCATCAAGTGTGACTTTCAAGTTCTCAATATCATCTTTGTTCTGGAATACTAAGGGTAGTAGAAGCAATTTATTTACAACATCAATAGCTCTTGAAATCACTTTTATCTTCTTATCTCCTTTTTGTACTAATTTATCCTTTGCTTTGTTCAGTGTAGTGAATGCCAGTTTCACCAGTTCATCTTCATCCATGTTATCAACATTTATATTACTACTTGCCAACAATAAGCTAGATAGTGAAGTTACCTCTTCCTTTTCATCTTCTTTTTGCTCAGTCTTATGTCCTTCATCCTCTTTCTACTCATCTTCCTTATTATCCTCTTCCTTCTCAGGTTCATCAACAATAGAAGTGTCTATGGTTCTTGTAAAAGGGTCTTTCTCATCTTGTGATGGGTCTAGTGTTACTGCCACGCCAGAAACATAGAAATCTATAGTAGTGTCTTCTTTACTCTCTTCATCATTAGTCTCTGTGTCCTTTGTGCTGTCATCCATTCCCAATTGTGTAGGTAAATCTATCTTAAGAGGTCGGGGCTTGACAAAATTAGTTCTCAACAGTATCTTCTCAAGTGCCTTCTGAGTTTCCTTAGTCACTTCATCATATTTCCTCGCCATTATCTTTAGTAGTCTAGTCTTTTTCCTCAATAGGGGTTTCAATTATTTGACTATAATATCTCTCTCTTGTACAGATAACACAGGCACCATGTCATCAATCTCTTTGTTTCTAATCTGATCATATTCAACTTATGCCAAATGTTTTTTGCTTTGCAATTTTGTATACAAATATGAGGGTATGCTTCCTTCAACTTCCAAAAGTGTCTTCTTGAAACTAAGCATGTGTTATATCAAAATGTCTTCAATTTTCAATTTATCTATTTATTCATATCTGTTATAATATTTATCAATTGAAACCAATTTTCCTTGTTCAATTTCTCTTTTCTCCAGCATTTTCATGTCAGGTTTCCATGCTTTATTCTTCTCAGTTTTCTTCTCTTCTTCAACTGCATTCTTCTCTTTTGTCTGCATACTAGATCTAGTTACTCTAGGAGTAACTTCCTTCACTTGTTCTGCCTACTGCTATGGTGGAGGTGTGTTATAAAACATAATTACTTC
This sequence comes from Thuja plicata, assembly GCA_018584345.1. NCBI lineage: Eukaryota > Viridiplantae > Streptophyta > Pinopsida > Cupressales > Cupressaceae > Thuja > Thuja plicata. Next base: position 954,905 of record MU224605.1, on the reverse strand, counting down.
AGGGGTGGAAGGGGCATTAGATCTTCCACTAGCTACTCCAAGGGATCTATCTTCCATCTTCTTCTTAATATCTTTCAGTTCTTCCTTAGATAGACCAACCTTTATTCCACAGTCATGAATAAGATTAGCAATCTTTCTCTTCCTCTATCCTCTATACTATTATTCTCTTACCTTCTCTGACTTCTCCTCATATGCTCCCCATCTCTCTTCTGATGTATCAAATTCTGATGCAAGAATATATTCTACTTGCATGGTGAGTACTTCGGAACTCACTTCTTAGCCCATAGGGTAACACCGTTTCTTTCTAGGGGTCACTGCCTCAAAACATACACAGTCTGTTTCAACCATAAAACAAATTGTGTCCTTGTACTTCTCAACAATGTCCTCATGCAGTCTGTATCTACTCTTCATTTGTCTTTGTAGAATTTTGATCATTGCAAACATTTATCCATCTACCCAAGTAGTGTTTTGTCTTTTCTAACTCTGAGAGATTAGTATACCAGTAGGAACTCCAGTTTCCAGCCACTAGGGTGTAGACCAGGAAACTTATGTTCAATATAAATGAACATGTGTACCAATAATGATCCAAACCTAAAAAAAAAAAATTTGTCCTTCTTCAAAAGCTTTACATTCTCAAGGAATTGTTGTGCCAATACTTCACATAGGTTATACTGTGTGTTTTCTTTTATCATTCTCCATGCCATCATAATAACTCCAGCTGATACTGAATTAGGTTTGTTGCTGTAGAAAAATTTGTAACCAAGTATCATTGCAATCAACCTTACATCTTGTTGGAAAATATCATTTACTGTCATTGCCCTTCTATCCCGCTTCAAGTGTGGTTTTGACTTCCTTCTTGACATGTTTCTCCGCAATGAGTACAACTCCAGTGTTATCTAAACCAATAATCTCATGAATTAGGTCACTGCACATCTTCACAGGTTGGCTACCAATCCATATGAATTGGTCATGAACCCTTCTCATAAGTATTTTAAACCATTCATTTTCATCGAAGTCGCACAGATCCATAATCTTCATTATACTTAATTGACTGACATTTTTCCATTCTTCCTTCATGATTATGTTCTTAGTCATATCTTGTATTTTAGTGAATATATCATCATCTCCCAATGTGTCATACTTACAATGTATGTAAGCCCTGATGTCTTCTACATGCAATACGCCATGTGGGGTCTGTGAAAGTTCTCCTTTTGGATCCTCTTCACATGAATTAAAATTATGTTTCTTGAATTTGTATCTAGGATGATCAACAACATCAAAAATCACAGGTGCATCCATAACTTAGATAATGTAGAATACCTTTCACACGCAGAAATCTGAGTTCATGCTTCAATCGGTCACACACAACAGGTGTAGAAATATCTAAATACTTCTGCTCTCTGATCTCCTCAGCTCGCTCCTTGTCAAATGATAGAAAAATAGATCACAACACGGTGCTTTATACAAGTCAGGTTATAAATTTTCCTTTTCACTCCAAACTGTCTAGTCGGTTGCTAATTCTCGTAATCAAAATATACAAGTCAGATGATGATGTGCTCTTAGATATATGATCCATAATTTCAGCTCAACATATTCCCAAGCTCACATGGGCTCAATACATGATTTGTGGGGCAGGATAAATTCTGATGTGTTGCATTTAATGCTCCCCTAAGGCCATGATCGGCCGATTAGGTCGATTCTATCTTGCTACCTTCAGGTGAAGATCCAGTAGCATCTACTGACTCTCCCTGAATTGATGTCTCACTATTTTCTTTAATCATCCATATCTTACCACTGTTGTTGTCTTCTGCTTTCTTAAAACAATTTTCAAAATCACCCTTCACATCTGCAATACTCTTTCCATTATCACTTCCATTCTTCTAAGGTTTCATAGGAGGTGGTGTTCTTCTGTTATCTACTCCAATATACCTGCAAAACTTTGCTATATGTCATGGATTATTGCATTTGTAACATATAGGTGGTCTTCTTTCTTGATTAACTTGTAATTTACAGTACTTTGCAATGTGTCCAATGTTGTTACATTTGTAGCATGTAGGTTTCATTGTAGGTTCTCTTCCATTGTCTTGTCTAACTAGATTTTCCACATTCTATCTTTTTGTGCCCATATCCATTACAGTTAAAACAATAGCCAAAAAAAGTTCTAAAAGGGGCATTACCTCTGTAGTCTTTCTTCATGTGTCCAAATATGTTGCAACCAAAGCATCTGACTCTAAAAGGTCTGATCTGCTCTGTAGGTTCTTCAATAGATGGTTTCTTAGCATTAATCTTCTCATCTACTTTATTTTCCTGATTCTTTGAACATTTAGCTTCATTGAAGCCAATACCAATCATGTCACCTATAGGTTTCCTCTTGTCCAGTTGTTCATCAATCAAATCACTACTAGTGTGAAGTTTCTCAATATGTTTCTTTGCTTCAGTAAGTTCACCTTTCACAATCTTATTGTATTTCTCCAATTCTAAGTACTTGTTCTTGTAACTGTTAGCTTCATATTTCATTTGATTCAGTACATTGTTTAAGGTTTCTTCAGCTTTCTTCTTAGCATCCTCCTGTATCTGTATTTCTTTAGCCATATTCTTGTTCTCAAGCTTCAGAGTCTCAATCTCTTCTTTCAGTTGCTTCACCTAATCTGAATTGTCCTCATCTGAATCTTCTTTTATCTGAACCACAAGATCTTCTCTCTGAATTCTAGAAAGTTCAAGTTGTTCTTTCAGTTTCTTTATGAATATCTCAGCTCTTCGGATGTTGAACTTCAATTCACCATTTTCTGCTTTAACATTATCAAGGTCTTCAAGTGCAGCTTCAAAGCTCTCCTATAAAATGTTCAAATCCATTCTGATCTCCCTCAAGCTATTAGGATTTCTCTCCAAGGGAAAAAAACTCTGATACCAATTGTTAGGATTGGATAATACTAAGAGGGGGGGTGAATCGGTATTATAACAGTTAATTAAATTCTTGTACCACTTGAACATTAACCATACAATTGCAGTAAAGGAAAAAATATAAATAAATAACACAAAAATCATAACACCATGATTTGTTTACAAGGAAACCCTAGCCAAGGGAAAACCCCAGTGGGGATGATACCCACAAGCATGTACTAAAGTATAATGTCCCTATAAGGAGACCTAGCCCTGTTAGGAGATGAATATTACATAGTACATTTCCAAGTTAGAGAAATAGCAACCCTGTTAAAGGTTCACAACACCCTGTTAGGGGCCAATGAGCTTGCAATTCTTACAATGTAATTCTGTTACAAAAGGTTCTCATTCATGAACAAGCATCACAAATGCTTTGATAGTTCCTTTATAGATCTACCATTCTCTGCTCTACCATTCACATGTCTTCTCTTCCAGATAAAATACTGCATACACTTCACTCACACTTCTACATAATCTTTACCAAAAAGATCTTACATATATATCCTTTTAACTTTACAAAGTCAGCTCTCAGTATAAATATTACAAATAGTACTAAGTCGGCCTTCAATAAAAAATACATTTAATATAGTAAATATCAAATGCATAGTCAGTGCACTTGCATAGTCAAAGTATAGACTATCAATAACAAAAATACAACTTCAATTTCCTGGAGTCCAAGTCATACTCCCTTATTCTTCGTTGTTGTCCAACTGATTTAATGTTTGATAATGTTAAGTTGAAGATGATGCAAAACATTAAACCAATCAGTGGTTTGTATTGTCATTGATGTCAACTTGATATCATCTGTACGGTCATATATATAATGCCAAAGACTTCAGAGAATCAATGGAACAAAGGTTATGCTTTCAACAATGCATAAAAGTCAAGTATTCACTAAGTGACAGACCACACCGACGGAGTGCACACCATCGGTAAAGACAGAGATAAAGTCACAGTGATGCCTGGCGAACAAGAAGACAATGTTGCCTAACAAGAAAGATCCAATGATGCCAGACAAACAAGAAGACAATGTTTCCCGACAAGCAAGATCCAAGGATGCCCAACGGATGGAGATCCTGAAGCTAACTAAAGTTACACTGACAGAACTGGCAGTTGTCACTGACGATGAACTGCAGAATTGATTGACAGAACAAAGAGATTAGACAATGACAAAATATCTAGCTGGTAGAACTTAAGGATAGACTTAATTGATTGTTTTATTTGTTTTATTCAACCATAGTTAAGCAATTGATTTATACAGTTGGCAAGAAGATAACTATGAGATAAATCAGGAGTTAAAGCTGTAAATCAAATTGGCTGGATTGTTTTTCACACCAAGAATCAAGAATCAAGAATTAAGAAATATCATGTCTATATAAGAGACAAGCATAATTCATTTCTGTAAGCAATCAGATACATGGGAGAGTGAATTGAAAGAAGATGCTGAAGAGAAACTGGTGAAGGATAAACTTCATACAGTCCTGATTAATCAAGCTAAGGGAGAGCTAAAGAATTCTACAGATACTGATGAATAGTGAAGCACAACATCACAGAGAAGAAAGTGTGAAGCACAAAGGAATCAAATTGATACATTGATCAGAGAGGTATTGTACGTAAATCGATCTAAATATCTACAATTCAAAGTTGCATTAGAAACAGGTCATTATGTTTCACTTTAACCATTGAAGCATTAAGTCTCTTAACAGAGTAGGACTTAACCATCTTCTATAATTGAGGTATATCCTAACAGATTACCAAAAAGGTTGATTCATGATAGTAGCATCAGTCTTACCTAAATCTTATTGAAAGTATAAGAAGGAGGCTGATTCAAGGATGGTAGTAAGATTAGCATAAAGCCTATTGACAGTCTAAAGGCTAATTCAAGGATTGTAGCATAGATGCTAGATACTAAGTGACAACGTATGTATAAAAATACTCTAACAAGGTTGCACTTAACCGTGTGTTTGTAACCTTTAACAGGGTTGGCTCCTAACAGGGCTCACTTCAGAAGAGTGAAAATTTGGGGTACCGATCCCAGTGGTTTTTTCCCTTAACAGGGTTTCCATGTTAAAATCCATGTGTTATATGTGTATGGTTTATTACTTTATTGTTTTACATTTCACATATGCATTTCTGGATTGATTGGTTTACTCTGCATATTTACTGAGCTTTAGTAAATAAGTTTTACTACTTATCGGTAATCAAGGAGAATAAGGAAAGACAAGGTAAACCGACAGACAGTTAATTATTTCAAGGCATACATCTGCTAGGGACTTAATAATATGAGGTGTATTGATTGGTGGATTAAAGTTTAAAAGATAAATTTTTGAGGCCACTGATTCACCCCCCCCTCTCAGTTATTACTAACAATTGGTATCAGAGCTTGTGTGCTTAGAAGGAAGGTTTCAAGAACTAAGTAAAGATCACAAGATGAACATACGAGATGTGTCGAAGTTGAACAAAGACAACTTTGCTTTATGGCAAAGTAGTATAAGACTCCACTTATTAGGCATTGGCAATGATATTACTCAATACTTAGATACTAAATATGTGTTGCCTACATGACCATTGACAGTAGATCAATTAAGAGTAAAGCATGAACATAACTGCATGGTTATAGAGCTTTCTTCCTCACTCTCTGATGTTGAATTTGAAGATGTCAAAGATTGCAAAAATGCAAAGACAATGTGGGATAAGCTAAAAATTGTACATGGAGGTGATACAAATGTTCTGAGAGCCAAGGCAAAAAGCCTTAGAGGAAAGTTTGATGATCTCAGAATGAAAGAAGGTGAAAACATCACTCACTATAGCACAAGAATAAAAGAAGTAGTCAATTCTATACGAGGCGTTGGAGGTACACTTGAAGAGGAGACAGTGGTAAGTAAAATCTTAAGAACCTTATTGCTTGTATACACTATTAGAGTCTCTGCTATTCAAGAAATGAGAGCAGTAGCAAACAATACAGTCACTCTTGATAGCCTGATTGGTAGACTGATTTCATTTGAGATGAATAATTTTGATAATAGTGTCTTACCAAGTT
>MU224605.1:913376-937020 GCA_018584345.1 Thuja plicata | reverse complement strand
CTTACAGAATGGGGGGCATGAGCATTCTTATGGATTGGGATTTAATCCTCAACAACACATCAATAACAACATCTCAAATAACACTTCAAAACATGATGACCCTATGAAGGAATTTGACCAAGAAGTTCTTTTGCCTAAACTCCTTCATGCTAAGATAATTACTGGACCTAAACGCAAAAAGAAACGTAGTCCACACTTAAAGACTCTTCCTTTTTTTTTGTATCATAGATTTCATGATCACTCTACTAATGAATTTCATGCTTTACGTTATAAGATTAGGCAACTCATTGATAGTAAATTTATTTATATATCATGTGGCAATGAGTTGTATTTCAATCCTATTTTCTCTAAATAACATTTATGTTCCTATTATGGAACTCCATATTATGTAAACAATTTTAGCCTAATATTTGGGGGCTCGTTGTCTTGCATAGTATTGTGAGCAATATAATAGGTCCCCTTTAATCCTTGTTCCCACGCTTGGGGGGCAAGGATGCCATCTCCTTCTTTTCTGTCTTTACGGGATTCACTTTTCCCTTGGTTAAGCAGTATCTATCTATTATGTGATATCCAATCATAAATGAAAATTTTGGTTTTCATTGAGGATCTATGTCCTTGATCATAACCTATTTCATTGTTTGACATTGGGTGTCCATGGTTGATAAATCTCTCACCTTGGAAACTGAATACTGTGTTATCCCTCACAAGGGTTACTTTTTCACTTCTTGCATGATATCTCTTTGCATTCGTCCCTTCCATGGCCTCATAGGAGCTATGACCTTCTTGGTTTGGACTGGGTGTTGTCTATGGATATTGTCTTGTTGTTGAAGAAGGCTTTATCCTTGTTCTTTTCTTTCCTTAACATGTCAAAATAGTATGTACTTTGCCATATTAAGGAGGGGGCATATATATGGCCTCCCTCATTTTATATTATGCATTTTTTTTCTAACATTTTGTTTTGCAGCATGCTAAATCCTCTGAGGCTAATGCACATAAGTTGCTAATTCCTGAAGAGATACACATTCAATTACAATTCAATATCCTCGAAAGGTAACGCACATAAGTTGCTAAATCCTGAAGAGATATGCATTTTACAAATGTATTCCATGGTGATATATGAATATGGATGCATGGGTACTTCATAAAAGTCATTAGAAGATGCACTACATACATGCACAAAGCTGCCAGAAGGTGCACAACTTTATGGGGTGACTATCAAGTGCTTTCTTGATGGGCCATCCTATCCTTTTTGTGGTTCACAGTGAGATATACACATCTTACTAGGTGAGTTAACCACTCCCCCCTCTCTCTCTCTTTCTCTTTGACCAGTGATGTCTCTCTTATCATGATCTTAGGGTTGATAAAGGCTTAAGTCCCTTGGGGGTTTCAGGATTTATTTGTCCCTTTTGATTCCAATAAGATTGTCCTTTCTCTATGTTCTCCTTTACCATGAGTTTGTGTTGAGTCCATACTCTTGCTAAAGTGGGGGCTAAATGTATAGTCAAAAAATGGAAGCACTTCCATTATAGAATGGTTTAGACTTTTGAGTAAGTGGTTTTGGGGTCATGTAAAGCACCTTTAATGGGTTCCTAATTTAGACCTGGCTTCCCCCTATTCTGCCCATTCTTCCACTTCTTTCTAACCTGATTTTTGCATCCTAGACTGTAGACCTGAGATCTTTAACCTCAGGGTCAGGGTTGAACTTTTGGGTCTATGTCAACCTCAGCCTTGACCTAGGTCAAGGTTGACCTTGACCCCAACCTAGGTCAAGGTCAACCTCAACCTTGACCCAGGGTTCAAACTTTAGGGTCTTGCAGTTTCTACATGTTGGTCTTTGCAAAAAGTTATTTCCCGCTTCCAGGTTGGCTATTTCAGGTTTCGAAGTGTCGATTCCTAAATTATATTTAATATAGGTCCTCTCCTAGGGGTAAAGGATTTAATGGGAATTTAATTCTCCTATGTCAGACTCCTTAGAATTTTGTGCCCTAATTTCATATAAAAGGGAGCCTTTCTCCCCTCATTTTCTCTAAGTCCTCTATTGAAGCCTATGCATCCTTGAGCAATTGAGAAACATCATCAAGTGAAGATTCAAGCAAGCAATCAAGAAATATTTGAAGCAAGGATTCATCCATCATCAAGCATCTATTCATCAAAGAGATCAGTGGGAGGCCATTGAAGGATTCAAGCTACATAGGTGCCCTTTTGGTGATCTCTCCATCCATCTTCTTCCAAGCCTCTTCATAATCAAGAACCCATTCAAGATTTGGTGTTGGAGATAAACAAGCAATTGATTGAAGACATCCTACATTCTACATTCCACATTTTGGTGCATACATACTTATGGATTCAAGGATTCAAATCCTCCACAAGGACTTTTACAAGCAAGGTAAATTTATGCATTTACTTTGTTTACTTCTACAATTTTAATTATATATTTGAGGTTAATTCCAAAACTGGGGTTTGACCAAGGAAAACCCCTCCCCCCCCAACAAACAAACCTCTTTTTATTGTAGGTGCAGGTTTAGAACAACAGATTTGAGACTAAATCTGGATACCCTTTTCAAATTTCTTTTGGACGACACAAATAGATTCTCTGTCGGACTTGTGTAGGTCAGGGTCGACATTATTGGGTCAGGGTTGACATTTGTGGTTCAAGGTTGACCTTTTTTATAAGATGACATCAGAACAGAAAATGATTTTTGGGTTTTGTTCATCTCTGCATTTCCTTTATGGATCATACTTTAGTTTTTCAAAAAATAGAGTATAGACCTAAGAAAACAACATTCTTTGATATGCAGTACTTCAAGGTTAGTGCATATCTCCTATCCATTTCAATTCAAATCCTTAATCATTCTAAATCTATCACACATTCCTTTCCATAAAATGGGGAATTTAAGACTTTCCTATTTTCTCTCATTTCCAAATGATTGATTCATTTGTGCATTGATCCTTTTTGGGTTGATCAATTTGGATCTTTCCTTTGTGCATCTTGGGATGGAAGAGGAATATCTTATCTTTCCCCCATACATTTCTTATGTTACACGTTGTTTTTTTTTTTTAAAGCAAAAGTGGATTATCCACCGTATTTATATTGATAATATTAATCTGATTCAATAACTCCCCCGTGGAAGAACCAGTAAGAAACCCCGGGATCATTGTCATATACATGTATATGCTTTATCATAAGAATTTACAAGATCAATTACATAGTGGATCCCCTCGGGATTTTGTTTTATACAAAATTTCCATATGCCAGGGCATATGCCAGGACTATTGGATTCTATGTCATATACTATTCAACCCTGCTTACAAATAACCTTTATAGGTTAGTGTTCTACTGATTTTGCATTTATGATATCTGTTTATATCTATTTACAGACGAAACACAAAAAAACTTTTAGAGGATGTATAAACTATGGAATTTACTCCATCATGTCTTTCGCATCCCAAACCGTAGTCGAGTACTCCAAGGCACGTGGTGACCAACCTGTGGGTGCTGCATCTACTTGCTCCCATTACACTGCATCTGCCGAGTGTGGAGTTTCCTCCATGAAGCCTACCTCTTGTGGCCAGCCGAGCATGTCACCCGCACTTTGAATGTTGGTTTCCAATTGTTCACCGCTCTGCATACATTGTACATTGTTTGTCACTTCGAATTCCTGCTCCATGGGATGTGCATTGAGATCCGGCACCGCATCCCGCGTTGTCAAGTGCCCGCGATAGGATGGCTCTGTTTGAGCTTGTGCATCTGGCTGCGCTCGGGGGTCATTTGGGAGTTCGATGAGGTCTAGTAATGCATTCACTTTGTTCGTGATTATGTCCACCAAGTAAAACCCTAGTTTCCGATTCATATTGTGTAGTGTGTTTTTCACATATCTTGCATCCTGCTGCTCCAAAGATCTTTTTATACTGACATATAACAGCATGTAGTCATGGTTAATGAGTAATTCCTACTGTGTGAATACACCACCAACTAATGCCAGACCCTTCCATAAATCATAATACTGTAATGCCCGTAACAGTTCATTTCTTTGTAGGTAGTTTGGATTGATAACTTTCTCCGCCAACGCTATGATCAATGGTACTGATTGTATGAGATCTAATGCATTCGAGAGAAAAATAGAAACCAATTGTGCTGGGTAAAGGAAATGGCAGCCATGATCTTCTAACAATTCTTCTCCAATCACAATGCAGATGGCAGCCCGAATCCTTGTTGAGTGGCATGTGAACATGGCGGAAAATGACAAATTGGTTATATGTAACATTTTATATGTTACAACCTTTAACAGGGTTGGCTCCTAATAGGGCTCACTTCAGAAGAGTGAAAATTTGGGGTACCGGTCCCAGTGGTTTTTTTCCCTTGACAAGATTTCCACGTTAAAATCCATGTGTTATATGTGTATGGTTTATTACTTTATTGTTTTACATTTCACATATGCATTTCTGGATTGATTGGTTTACTCTGCATATTTACTGAGCTTCGGTAAATAAGTTTTATTGCTTATCGATAATCAAGGAGAATAAGGACAGACAAGGTAAACTGACAGACAGTTAATTATTTCAAGTATTTCAAGGCATAGATCTTGTAGGGACTTAATAATATGAGGTGTATTGCTTGGTGGATTAAAGTTTAAAGGATAAATTTTTGAGGCCACTGATTCACCCCCCCTCTCAGTTATTACTAACAAATCTTTACCAAAAAGATCTTACATATATATATCCTTTTAACTTTACAAAGTCATCTCTCAGTATAAATATTACAAACAATACTAAGTTGACCTTCAATACAAAATACATTTAATATAGTAAATATCAAATGCAAAGTCAGCACACTTGCATAGTCAAAGTATAGACTATCAATAAAAAAAATGCAACTTCGATTTCCTGGAGTCCAAGTCATACTCCCTTATTCTTTGTTGCCGTCCAACTGCTCTATGTCACTATTCTCTGTTGTCTGTCAGTCTTCAAATCCTTATAACTTATCATAAACTTAACCAAATCCAAATCAATCTTAGGTGTATGTCATAAATACTCCATACTGTCTTCCACTAAGCTCGCATGCCTTAATTCATCGATCTCTGTCTTTGATATCCAAAATAATACTGTACCTCTATTTCTGTACTTAGTTGATTTTGGATATACCAAAACTTATCTTCAAAACAATTGATCTTAAACCTAGATGTGTTGCCATAAATGACAACCAAAAAGTGAATCACATTACCCAAATTGATCACTTGCCAACATATAGCATATATCACCTTACTGTGAATGATAATACCTTCTACTATGTTATGCTCGGTAGCCTTGCCTCTATTCTGTAAACTGACTTTTGCAATGATGTCTTTGTCTTAAAACCCTTGTTTGATCTATGATGTCCGTAGTATGGAAGCTAATTGATCATTGCTTGATAATCATACATTACAAATAAAATCTTTATATTATATATAGAAAACTCCATGACCTAATTAGGGATTTTCAATAACATCCCTAACCTAAGATCAACACTGTACATAATTTACCTTGATCATCTAAACAGAGGAGATATAAACAATTAATGTTATAAATCTATAATTAATGTTCTCCTTGATCGTTATCTAGGTTGGCAAAAATTTGTTACCTATATTGATGTGCCATAACAAACTTTTATGTGGCCTCTGGTCCACTCGGTTAATGTTGTCTCTTGGTGCTCGGTGTTCTTTGTGTATCTCAGTTATATTATTGTTCGGTTATACTATGTATCTCGGTGTAGAATACTGCTCACTAAAGCCTGTCTTCTCGGTAATCACTGTGATCAGTGCTCTCGGTTAACTCTGTACTTTAGTTATTATACCGACTGACATGTTTGTGACTCTATTACTGACTGTCCATTTGAGTGCTTGAATACTAATGAAAACCTTTAATGCTCATTTGGAGTAACAAATACTAGTCATCCATCTTTTGCCTCTTAAAATCCTTCATCCAAGCCTACTAACCCTTTAAAAAATCTATAAAATATGAGCATTCTCTTCATTTCTCATTTGGACCATCTCTCATACGTTGTTATGCTATTGGAATGTGAGCAACCACATACCTTCTACAACAACATTATCAAATACTTTAGCATTTTTGGAGGTTTGCATTGCATGTTTTATGTTAGAGTAGTTTAAGGTTATCTCTTATTTCATTTCATCATATTTGCATGCTTGTTTCTCCATATCATTTGAGGTATATGTGATAATGTAGGAATGAGTTTAGTTGCTTAAGCTTGTTCTCTATTTGCATTTTTACATACTACATTGTGGCAAGCCTGGTGGGACACCCTTGTCCCTATTAGATCTATATTTTTAGAGGTTTTTCTAACCTTGTATTGTTGTTTTATTCAAGTTTTTCAAAACTAACCCTTGTGTAGGTTGAGTTGAAGACAAAACCCTAGGAATTTGCAAATTTGAGCATTCAAAGATGATTCAAAGATGTCTCAGTCTGAAAATTAGATTTTTACGATCATTTTTCCATGAGTTATAATTGTTTTATGATTTTTCATGAAAATTCATTTATGGTCATAAATCAACAAATTTTTCAAAAAACTTTACATTTTTTGGAAGGTCTGCAAATTCTAAAGGGGATTTTTTTCTTTGTATTTTTTATTTTGACAAAAAATAATGGCTTAAAAATGTGATCTTTGAAAACTGGTCTATTGTGGTAAATAAGGTCCCTAGGGCACAAATTAAGGTATTTTTCTAATATTCTTACATTTTTGGAAATCTCTCGGATTTTTAGCAGGGGCTACTTCTTTTCATTTATATTTTTGGGGCCTAAATTATAGCAAATAAATCGGATCTTGTTGAGTAGGTCAAAAGCAAAAAAAAAGTATTTTGTGATGAGCTTGCACTTTATTTGCACATAGTTCAATGCATGATAAAATCATTTTATATTTTTTTGGAAGTTGTTATTTCACGTGGAATCAACTTATGCAATTTATTTTCTTTGGATTATCATATTTTTTCATAATTTCACATACTTGATTAGAGTTTGTGAAGGGAACTTGGAGCTCATCATAGTGGGTCAAAGGAGCATAAAATAAAATAAAATTGGAAAGTGTGAAATCAAGGTGCACACATTCAAAAAAAAATTTTTACATTGTAAATAGTGATCATTGTATTTTTTATTTAATGATAAAATCATTTCTTGCTTTTGGTCAACTCACTTGGTGTGTCTTCCTCACATTGAAAAAAGGGGCTTACAATTAATCAGTCACATTTGGATTTGGGCTTAAAATGAACCCCTTTGTCTTTTAATCCTCAAGATTTTCTTTTTTATGTTTTCTTCTTGCATCCTTGTTAATGAGTTTTAGGGGAATATAAATAAGGGATCTTGCTTTTTTTAGGGGGTATGCCTAGAGAAGTGATCACTTTAGGGGACAACCTCAACTGCCACATTCTGGTGGAATATAAATAGTGGGGCTTGAATCTAAAGACATGCCTCTTGGAAGTAGAATGTTTTAAATCTTGGCTACGCCCCAAAGAACTTCATACCTTTGGAATGTGAAGGTGGAGATTGGGTTAGTGTTTTCTCCCGACTATTTGGTAGCATTCTCTTTCATCTATGAATTTGGGCCTCACGTACCTTGCGTATATCAAGGACATCCCTTAGCTGAGCTTGTAAATCCTAGTTAAATATTGAATAAGATTGTTTGTGTGTTTGATGGGCTTAAGTGTTTAAAACATTCCCCATTTGCAGCCAAAATGGGACGCACCATCCTAATTGAGCCTTAGGATTTTTGTCTTGTATATAATTTCATTATTTGCTTTTATTTTAAAATAAAAAATACAAAAATATCATAATATTCCAAATCCAAAAAAGCATAAAGTTTGAAAATACAAAAAACATCATAAAACTTAAAAATTAATAAAATTAATAAAAAAACTCAAAAAATAAAAAATCAAAACATTGTAAAAATAAATAAAAAATCATCTTGTTTAAGTCTAGTTGTCCCTCAAGTCAAGCATTCCACATCATTTCCACATCACCTCTTCCATCTATCAACTTCATTCTCATCATACTTATTATCCTGATCCCCCTCTTAATCATCCAAATCATTCCTCAAATCTCAATCATTCCTAATTCTTCTAATCATCATCATCTAATCAACCATCACATTATTAATCATCTCCTTAATCCAATCCAATCATCCACCTTATCTTAATCATCCTATTCATAATTTCTTAATCATCCACAATCTTCCTAACTATCTTCCTTCATCATTTCCTTCATCCTAATCACTTTATCTAAGTCACTCATATTCTTCTTATATACCATAATCATCTTTCATTCTATCTTAATCATCCTAATCATTCATGTTCTTCCTAATCATACTAATCATTCAAATCATCTTTCATCTTTAATTCTATCTTAATCATCCTTATTCATTTCTCTAGTCTTAATGATCCCTCATCCATTCATAATCCATCATTTAAGACCCTAATCCTAACCAATTTACCCAATCCAATCAAGGTCCTATTTATCATCCAATCCTATGATCAATACTTCATTCTCATCTTTTCAAATTACATCTTTATACCTGGGAGCACCTAATCAAATAAAAAATTCATCAAGTCAAACCAATCAATCCAAAACTTGATAATCATGAAATCAAATCCAATACATCTAATCTCAAATCTTTGAGGCCTTGCCCTCACAATCATCCAAATCAAATTAATGAAATCTTGAGGCCCTACCCTCGCAATCATACATCAAATCTCAAATCTTTGAGGCCATGCCCTCGTCATCATCCAAATCAAATTAATCAAATCTTGAGACCCTTCCCTCAAAATTAAACATTAAATCTCAAATTTTTGAGGCCCTTCCCTCGCAATCATCCAAATCAAATTAATCAAATTTTTAGGTCCTACCCTCACAAGTATACATCAAATATCAAATCTTTGAGGCCCTTCCCTTGCAATCATCCTAATCAAATTAATCAAATCTTGAGGCTCTGCCCTCACAATCAAACATCAAATCAAAACAACCTCTGAGGTCATGCCCTCATATACAAAATCCAAAAATATTTCTCCCAGTCCAAGATCATCCCTTAATCACCTACTTCTTTCCAAACATCCCTCATTTATCTTCCAAGCTTATCCATTATCAATCTTAATCTTCATCCATATCATCTTCTAATCCTAAACTAAAACCCCTACTATCCATCATGAATATTGATTAATTTCAAAAAATGGTTGAGGACTTTCAAATGCCAAGCCTCATTCCTCCAATCATACCTCAAATTCAACCAACCTATCAAACACTCCTGTCAACCTCATATCTTCCTCAAAACTATTCACCTTCTAATTATTCATATTTTCCTCCTCAACGCATCAAATCCAATCCTATCTATTCTCCCATTTCTTTTCCTCCTACCTTTGATAAGGGAAATCCATCTCACTATCCCCCCTCTACATATGATTCCCTTTCCCAAGTGATCCAAGAACTTCAAAACATTGTCCTCAGTATGCAAAATGAAAAACAAAAGAAAAAGCTTCCCTTTAAGGACACATTCCCTTCCCCTTTAATTCAAGTTCATAATTTGTATCCCCCATCTTATTCCTATCTTTCATCTACTCCATATCTTCCTCATACCCCCAATTCTATACCTACATATAATACTAATCCTCCAAAGCCCACATCATCCTCACCCCCTGCAAGTTTCTTTAGTGATTGGATCGACCAACCAGTAGAGAAGTATAAATTCCCAACTCCAAAAAAAGTTGTCTAATCCCCATGTCCATCTCCCTTGCACAAAGACATACCCCCATCTCCCACTTCTTCTATCCATCCATCTATCCCAATCAGGTATCTTTCATCTTTCCATTCTACCCAATCTAAAGCTTCCACTCCATCCATCATACCATCTCCACAAGCCATAAAACATCAAGACCCTAATCCAAAGCATGCAAACATGGATTCCTCTCCTCCTCTAGATCTAAGTGTTACCCCATCTAATGACCCCTCTCCATATTTTGACACCTTTTCATATGAATATCCTAGCCTTCCATGCCAAGATCCCTTTGCCTTTCTTATTCCAACTCATGATCCTATTCCTAATCAAGAGAAAGACATCCCTTATACCTTCCACTTTAAAGATTCAAGCCTTTCATGTGAAGATCTATCTCCTATTCCCATTCCTAATAAAGATCAAGATGTCCTTTGTATTCCACCCACTGATGATCCTCTTACATCTCAGGGATTAACTTCCACTTACTCCTGCTTCATGAAGATATTCCATGTATCCAATCCATTAATCCTCCTCCATGTAAAGATCAAATTACTCCATATCATGATTTCATGCATGATCAAATTCCATCTCAACATCCACTCATCCCTTCCATTCCACCATATTATCCTCTCCAAATTCAAGATCAAAGTAATCATTCAACTTCATGTCATGATCCCAATCTATCTCAATATCCTATTATCTCTTCCAATCCCCCTCATGATCCTAATCCTCCACATGATCCTAGTCCTCCAAAAAATAAAATTATACTATTCATTCCATCCATGAAACTCATACATCTAAGCTTGATTCCTCCATCTATATCCAACATGGCTTCCTTCAAGATCTTGTTACCCCTTCCACCTCTCCACCACATTGACATGGAATCACATATTGTTTACAAAATAATAGGTATCACATTGGAAATAGAATTTGTGAAAAATGGATTATCAAGGAAAAGGTTTAGGCCTTCATGAATAGGTAATATTGGAGCCTATAGAAATCAAAGAACATCTAGGTTCATATGGCCTTGGTGTTGGTCCCATTGGGGGGGGGGGGGGGGGGGAANGGGGGGGGGGGGGGGGGGGGGGTGAATCAGACAAATCAAACTTAAAATCTTAAAACTGAACTCACAAATTCACTCGGTATGTAATGAATACAGTAGCTAACCAATTCACCAAATAATATAAGCAATAGTAAATCATTCAAACTTAGAAACATCATATTAACTCATTCACACATGATATAACTCATTAACACAAGATTTAACGAGGAAACCCAATTTGGTAAAAAATTCTGTGGGAATTGTAACCCACAATAAAAATTGTACCCTTCTGAAGTACGCTTGGTTAAGAACTTATCCTGTTAAAGATTACAAACACATTTACTAAATGTGAACCTATTAGGGGATTTACCTCAGATCTATTAAGATCTTCACCCTGTTAGGAGTGACCTTGCTAGAGGTCTTCAAATACTTTTTTAAGTCTAGGTTTTACATTTAGGACGGTTAAATCCACTCGGTTAAGAGATTTCTCTATTACAAATATTAATAAGCAATAGTAAACTTTGATCCGTAAAAATTAGCAACTCACTATACTTGAATCAGATCCTTTATTCTCAATTGAATACTGACATCACATACTCCATTGATCTATTTCTCAGTCTGTAGATTCTTTGATCTTTCTTTCTTTGTTTTGCTTGGTAAATGCTATTCTTCAGCTTCTTTCCTCCTTTTCTCAATTCGCCTGTAGTCTCTACTATGTGTAATTATCATTCCTTAAATAGACATAAGTTTGCCTCTTAATCTCCTTAATTTGATTTTCCTTCCTTTGTGCTCAGTCATTCGATCATCTTCTTCAATTTCTCAACTTGATAAACTATGTCACTTTTACCTTGGAACTTGTAACTTTTCTTGGAAATTTCACTTTTTTGTTTAACCGCTTAATCTTCACCTTAGATCTTCATATTGAATTTCCCCACTCACAGATCTTGTAACAAACTTCATTTAATTCATTTCCTCATCCAGCTCATCATAGCTTCACATTAAATCATCATTTAATATTTGTATATTGTACTTGGAAAAATTTGCTTTGTAACTTGGTAACTCACTTCATTACTACTCGGTGTCTAACTTACTCTTGGTGATCGATAATTGTAACAAACTCACATTATATTCTATCTACTGACTTAGTATAGCTCATTAAAGTGTCTCTTTCAGTCATAACTTAATTCATTGCAGTTCCCAACTTGATCAATCAAACATACCAATTTGATAACATCAAATATACAATAGAAAACAACTAAAACATCATTGTGTGATCTATATTTGTCACCCATTTAACTTATCCTCTTAAGATATGGTAAAATAATAAAAATCAATTAATCAATTGTTTGACATCAATGACAAAACAATAACTGATCCAACCATTTCTATAATCATGATACTCGGTATCACTCGGTCTTCATCATCTCCATCAGATAAACATCAGTTAATCAACACTTGGATATAAATAACATGATCAAGATGTTGATATATCTTCCATACCTTCTAAGTTCAACATCCCTCCATCTAAACTCAACTATTCTCATCCCCTATCCTGTAAATTTTTTTGGGGCCCTTATATCCAAAACTCCAGTCTTTGATGTTGCAACATTAGTAGCAATATTTTACCTTTCCATTCAAATCTTATAGCTATGGAAAATCCAAACATCAGGGACATTAGGCTTCCCCTTAACTATTCACATCCATTGGGCATCTTATTATTTGACACGCATTTGCATCCTAGAAAAAGATTAATGATGAATAATCCAGTGATCTTTATATACCTTTGCATTACAAGGCATCTAAATAAAATCTTGATCTATACTGCTTATCAAAATCCTAACATACAATCTTATGAATCTGCAGTGAAATATCAAGTATTTTAATTAATTCTTTAAATTAAAGCATGAATTCAACTACATGCATCATAGGAACGCATTG
Source organism: Thuja plicata (assembly GCA_018584345.1). Taxonomy (NCBI): domain Eukaryota; kingdom Viridiplantae; phylum Streptophyta; class Pinopsida; order Cupressales; family Cupressaceae; genus Thuja; species Thuja plicata. Next base: position 924,292 of record MU224605.1, on the reverse strand, counting down.
GAATAATCAGATCTTTGATCAAATTAAATCAAAACACATAAGATTGATAGGAGAGAAAATAGACCATAAATGTTGTGCAATTTCTATTGATAATTTCTCATAGCCTTGATTAACCTTTTATATGAACACGGGCAGCCACAAGCTACAAGCCAGAGGAGACACACGTCAGGATATAATTGGACAACCAAAACTCCTGCTACAAAGGAAATATCACAAAAGAAAAAATATAACTACTACTAACTAGGAAATACTCTTCATTGGTCCTTAAGTGTGCTCCTTTTGATGTAGATTTGATTGTGGAAGCCACCTAATAACGACTAAAGGTGATGCATGTACCTTTCAAATGACGCAACACTGAACAAACTATTAAGATAACATTGTACTTTATTCCTCAGCATACATCTGCACCCATCCATCATACTCTTCATTAGAAGGCCATTCAAAACCCATTACTTCATCACACTTTCTTCTATATGGGCTATACATGACAACACATTGATTTACCTCTTTTTCAAAATTATCAAAGAATAACCCCGTGGTGATGAATTTGTCCACATTGTATACAAGTGAGCCCCTATCCAAGTCATCACATATCTCTTCCACCACAACCGCTAAAATTACTTTTGCTTCATCTCTGTAGGCCTTTAGTGTTTTAACCTTTCCACTTTGATCGATCATTAAGGGTATGAGGGTCTCGTTCATATCATTGAAGTTCCTCATTAGTTCTCTCATCCTCCTCTCAATATACTTTGGAAGCACTTGGAAATCTTCCAAAGTCTTAACAAACTGGAAAGTAGTTTGGATCCCCAGAGGTCTCTCCTTGTGATGTTTAAAACCTAAAACAATCAACCTAATCTTATTTGTCCTCTGGATCCACCTACTATATAGTGGCCTTGCCACTTCCTTATCCTTATCAAAATTACTAAGTGCCTCAAATAACAAAGAATAAAAATAATGGATACTTACTAACTTTTCTTCCACCTTCTCATTCAGGTGGTATGATATCGACTGTACAAGACCTGTTTTATTACCCTCAAAAGCCTCCTAATCTTTGATTGAGGATTTATCAATATATCTGATCCTTTGGTGTAATTGAGCCTTAATGGCCTCCATTGAAAATTCAACTTCCTCTGCACGCTCAAATACATAAGGTGTGGGAGAAGTATCCTTGTCAACAAAAACTACTCTAATTTCAATTTACCCTGGTCGTATTAGTGCAACAAAAGAGGATGGGACTAAAACCCTTGCAAGAAAAAATGCCTCCAATTCTCTGATTCTATGTTTCAATGATGAAACTTGAGCTTCAAGTTCCACACATCTTTTGGAGGACTTATCATACTCCCTAAAAAGATGTTGATTCTGCAATACTAATTCTTCAGTCCTCTTCTTCTCCTTGTGATCCACATCATGTTCCCGCCTTCTTGATTCCATGGCAATTTTGGTGGCATGCACCGCTTATGTATCTCCCACTATCTACAATATTAAACATGCCCTCAATCCTGAGTTGATGTTTGCAATATCCACCCTCTGTGTTGCAGGAGCTAATGACCAAATTGCCAAAGTTGCATAAGCTTTGCTATAATAGGCCCCTTTCATGGTCATCTCAACTTTCTCCACTTCATTACCATGGATTATTATGTTCTTCCTTACTTCATTGAATGTTATGACATCTATAATGTCCCATTCTGGCTAAATCAACACACCTGCCTCATGAATAATCCTTCTCCCTTTGTCAAGTGTGATTGCTTCAAACTCTTTATGTATTTCCAATTGCACCTCATTTATGACATCCTGCTCTGACAAGTCAAGGTTTTTGTGTTTTTCTCTCTTCCAATTTCCTTTGATATTCCTTAATGTTTTGCTTCCACATGTACTATTGGAAGGGTGTAGATTTGAAAAAACTTGCATCACTAAAAAATCTAGAACATGCCTCCATTCTCAAGTCTCTACGTACTTTCCCCTGCACCTCAAGGGATGTAAAATATGTAAATGGGGCAATAGGAAGTGGAGGGATCCCAACCTATAAGTCATGTTCATGAATGATAATAATCTCCTCTTCATCAGTGTCACTTGATTCACCCTCATCTGATGAAGAAAAAATGGCATCATGTTTATCCCCTTTTCCTTTTTATTGTCCTTTCCCAACCTTCAATTCAACAACATTTTCTGCCATCCTTTCACCAGAAAGAGGTGGAGGCCTAGGTGATGGCGAAGAGGGATCTCTCCTTGGTTGATCTCTAGGGTCTAAAATACTTATACCCTTCAATTGCCTAAGAGGAGGTGCAACTATCTTGCTACTAATCATAATTTTATTTCCTTTCCTACTACTCTTTTCCTCCTCAAAGTCAGTATTGCTGACCTGTTCTCCCCTTTCCCTCTTTGTTGATTGGATTTTAGAATTTGTTGTAACAAATTCATTCAACATATTATTATTTTACCTTAGAGTAGTATACAAATCTTCAAAGAACTTAAAAATAGTATTCATCCTTACATAGAAAGGGGTCATGGATGATAATGAATCATATGACGGATTCAACTTTTGAATCTCATCCCATTCTTTCCTGGAGGAAAGCCACTTCTTTTTTTTTTCTTCATGTATCCTCTTATCATAAATATTTCTAATGCAATCCTCCAAATAATTGAAATCATGTGTCATCTCCTTCACCCTGATTATTTTTCTGAAAAAGATTATAAAAATCTTTTGGGTCATTGTGCCTAGGCATAGTAACCCCCATATTATATGGCTTTAACACTTGAAGGAGATACACCCATCCTCATTTACACATGGAAAATTATGAAAGAATGTGAAATCAGGGAACAAACTACCTTTTCTCCTTCTTGTTAACTCCTTGTGTATTCATCCAATTGCCTGATAACCTCACCAAAACCCAATCAGTGTTACATGGAGAGGAAAAACAAAAGGATGCCCCTCATAACCATAAACTCTGATCACAATGCTGAATTTATATGGTATTACATCTCCCCAATTATGATCAACCCCCAACTCTAGAACTCTATCCTTAGGCCCCATAAAATCTAACAATTGTTCAGGAATCCTTCATGGACTCACCACTAACCTGGCCCTGAGTCTGGAAGAAAAATTGTTATCAAACAACATGTAACTTGACCCTTCACAATCCCCTGATATAATAGTAGACCAAGTTTGGACTGACATTGGTTCACCATCCAATTTCCACTACAAGGGCATGAACTTGGTGAAGTAATATACATTATTAGAAAGAAACATTTGAATTAGGAAGGAATACTATTAGAAATTCTTGGCACCTCCATTATGCAAATCCACCAGTCCCTCATGAATTTTGTCTGCAACAAATGGGGAAAAGTCATAAATTGTGGTGAAGCTAGGGTGTTGAATCTGAATAACCATATATATGTATTTAATTGGCATAACAGACCCTGGTGTTCTACCCAGTAATTGACATGGAGAAAAATAAGTATCATTTTCATGCTTGGCAAAGGCCTCTGGAGGAAAAGGTTCCTTAGTAACATAATACTTTGTTGATCTAGCCTTAGCCAAATGTGTAGGCAATAACATGTCCCTAATCATCTCTCTAGTCTTGGTATATTTGGCTACAAAATTCTCAAGCTCAATTCCCTCAAAGAAAGCTGCAGGCTCATAGGTATGAAATACCTCTTTAATTTCCTCTCCTGTAATTCTTAACAATTGCTCTTTAATGTTATCTCTCATAGTCCTAGTGACCAGATCACATCCATCCACAATGGACAACATTAAATCTATATCCAGGAAAACATTTGGCACCACTAATTTTTCCAAGTCATACTGCCATGCATTTGACTCTATGTTTGCAAGATTTTCCTACCCATACCATTGTTTGTATAAATCTAAACCCTTGGCTGGTATAGAGGCATCTGAAATAGAACCATATTAGTCATATAATCTCTCATCAATCTTCCAACCCTTAATAAATTTTGGCCTTTCATACTTATCATTGGTTGAGGGCTTCAAATGATCCAAAAAATCATCAAAATGGTGCCTCTTAATGTAATCTATGTAGCCTAAATGTCCCCTTGATGAAGTTATGGTGAATTCTAGGGCTTTCTAGAAATAATTCAAATTTTACAAACTAATGCTCCCGACCTAAGAACTTTGATTTAGACACACACCCTACCCCAATTTTGTGAATTCGCCCTACTAAAACACTTTTTCAACCATAGGAACACAATTCCCCAATAGAAAACACAAAAGAAAATATTCAGGAATCACAAGAACAAGTACTAGGAGAAAAAACCCACTTACAACTTTTTCACTTGATTTTGCACTAACTTTTGTACGCTAAAATCTCCTTCGATCACCTCAGCAACCTCAAAGCACTTTGATAACTTCAGAAAATAAAGAATGGATTGAAAAATAAATCAATCACTACTTTTACTACTAATTATAACCATTTTTTCCAATATAAATCCATACGAGTGAGTGAGAAAACGAGCCGAAAGCATTAAATATATGTAGTTTGAATATCAGTTATAGATCCTTATCAAATAAGCACCATCACACGATTAAGGGAAGCACCATGTGTCCACTTCTCATGATCTCATGAATAATCAAGACCGAGCATCTTGAATCGCGGGATAATGAGAGTCATCAATCATCATAGGAAGTTAATCATCGCTAAAAACAAAGGCCAATTAAACTTTGATCATCTTTATTTATTTGTTAAAACATCACTGTTGATTATGAGCATGTGCTAAAAGATCAACACTTTAGTTGCATGAATTTTATCCTAAATACAAATTAACATCAAAGTAAATAACACACAACCAATCTTCATTCTCCACCTGTAAACCTCCTCGGTCCAACTTTACAATTGTCTGTTGGCCAGGACGCATAACAACATGTCATAATCCTGTGAAGAATAAAGATCGAGCAACTTGGATGGAGGGATCACGAGAGTCATTGACAATCATGGGAAGTTAATCACTACTGAAAAATAAAGGCCAATTAAACTTTGACCATATTTATTTCTCAGTTAAAACATCATCGTTGATTATGAGCATGTGTTAAAAGATCAATGCTTTAGTTGCATGAATTTTATCCTTAATACAAATTAATACTAACAAAGTAAAGAATACACAATAAATCATCATTCAACACATATAAACCTCCTCGGTCCCACTTTATAATTTTTTGTTGGCTAGGACACGTGGAAACATCTTGTAGTTCTATGAAGAATAAAGATCGAACATCTTGGATTGCAGGATCATGAGAGCCATCGATTTATTCAGAGATTTAATCACTAGGCATCGTTGAGATGAATTAATCATCAAGAAACTTTCCTGACATATTAAATGATCTCTGTTCATTTACACCATGCACAAAAAGATCAGGGCTATAGTAATTCAAACCTTAACAAAGTTGGATGCAAGATTAAAATATAAGGTTTTAAACAATGATGTTAACCAATAGGAAAGGACAAATGGTGGGACATCGTCATCCCATGATCAAACTAAAACATAAGGTGACACCATCATGGGATCACGAGAACTTGACACGTAGCTCCCGAATTGAAAAGGTAAAATGATCCTACTTATGTAATAGAACAAATCGACCAAATTAGGAAAGATGAGTGACATGGTTAGAAAATAAAAAGGGTCTCGACTTAAAGTGATAAACCACTAGGATTTTAAAGAAAAACCCCTCTCGATGATTAGACAACCCATGACATAAGTCACAAAAGGTAACAGAGAAAAACAAACTGACTAGGGGAGAGGGGCCAATAGTTAATTAGAATATTTCATATTAACAATTTGTCTTATCACAAATATAAAAGGTGAACACAATAAATGCCCTGTATTTACCCATGAAACGTGTGAGATTATCAAAAAGTTATAGTGTTCAATTATTGGTCCCTTTGTGTTGAATATACGTTGTATTTTATATAATAATGTGTTATTTTTTAACAAAGAATAATTTATGATTACTAATAGGTACTTGGTCTATTTAAGTTGCATATATTTTATATTTTATATTTTATATAGAAATACAATATTCTACTAATAACAAATGATAATTTTAAATTCAAATACTATGGATTTTTAGATTAAGTTTCGATTGAATCTTTGAAAATTCTTTTTTTGGACGCGTTTCACTATGCGTGCTTTATATTTTAACGAGTTCCATGATGAGTCACACATTCAAACCTTAGTCAAGTAGGTAGTTAAGTATCTAGAGACTAGGACTATTTGACAGTCTCCTTCTTCTCAATGATTTAAAACAACTTAGGAAACTATTTCCATGATCATGATGGTTCATTTAATTCCTCTATATATCGACAATCAAACTTCATGACAACAAAAGAACTCCAATTATAATGGCTCCAATTTGAATTTTTTCCTTGGTGTTTGAACTACATGCAAAATAATTTTATGAAAGCAACACAAAATAAAAAATATCTCGATGACAACAAAGTTGCTAATATTCATGTTGATCATGATAAACTAGTGGACAAGAATATGCAACCCAATAATTATAGTTTTTTTGAAGTTCAGGTAATATAATAGTTGTTATGGATTTTTCAATGTCTTTTGCATTCTTTAGTTAACTTATATTAACTTTACATGATGTTTAAACCACATGCAAAGCAATCATATAAAAGCAAAACGAAAAGGAGAACTAGTTGACATTTTTGCAGATAGTGATTATCATGATGATGAATATGAAGAGATGTATGTGCATGATATTCATAGTAGTATCTATTCTTATAAACTCGAGGTGAGTTATATTCAAGGATTGCACTATCTGATTTGCATCCTTTCACTAGCCTTAATGTTCTTTCATGGTCAAGATCCTCTTAATGTCAGTGTCTTTGTATCCAATTTTACTTTATAGCCCCACACTATGATCTATTTCCTTTATATATATATATATGAGTGCATGTGTTTGACCATGGATATCAATGTCTGTAGAACAAAACTATTCCACCTGGTGCAAGATTACTAAACTTATATATCATTGATTGTTGAAAATTATATAGGTATTAATATGTTTCATGCTAGATTTAATAGCCTTTGTATAAAGCTTAGCTTTGTTATGTTGAGCGTTGTTTTTACGCAAGTAAATTGCTAGGATCTTGAGATTCAATTTCCTCTCTTGAAAGAATAAAAAATTTATTCCCAAGGTTCTCTGGGGTCGTGGTACAACCTGCTTGGTTACTTAGTTGAGGATAAATGTGAATGTTCACAAGGAGGCCTTTGCTAGTACGTTAAAGACATCAAACTACAAAACAACTTTAGTACTTTTTAGTATTTTCTGATTTATCAAAGATTTGTGATTCCACTAAGGATGCAATTTTGTGTTTTAAAGATGATGACTTTCAGATTTATGACAAAATTTAAAGGATTAGGGTAACAAGAAATGAAATAACTTGCTGAAAATGAAATCCTAATGGACATAAACCACTGTTGATCCTCCCTTGCAAATTGAATGACAAAGAGATTTGGAACAAACCCACAAAGTATAAATCAGACAATGTCGCAATTCTATACTCAGTGGATGCAATCGTTTGGAGACAAAATGTATTCAATCATGCAATATTTTCAAAACCTATCAATTGTGAAGCCACCAAGATGCATGCACGCATGAGACAGATTTATCATTGAGCCCAATAGATGATTATTTCCATACATTCATCACAACAAGGTAGATAAACAACAACAAAATTCAAACTAAATAAATGCAGATTCGAAACACAGTAAAAGAATTGGCTCTTTGAAATGATGAATAAGCATGCACACATTCATCTATTTCACATAGATAGCAAAAATATCACACCACAAATGAAGAACCAATTGTAGATCTTTATTGCATTAAGAATCTGACCCTATTACATTATTTTTTATTACAATATATAGAGTTCTAATCTACAAACTCTGAATGTTGGAATGAGGGCATCAAAGACTTTAAAATAATGAAAATGAACTAAAACTGAAGCTTTGCTTAAATAAATATATTTCTAACTGATACTACACAACTTGCATGGATTTTTAATCCATTTACAATCAGTTTGCCCATGCAAGAGGGATCAAACTCGCCAAGAAAGAAGAGAGAGAGAGAAGATGGAGTTTCTTTGCATGCAACTGGAGTCTTCTTCTTGATCTTGGAGTTCTCCTTGGAATCTTCATCTGGGGTTTTGTTTGAGGTGGGAACTGATAGAGGAGCCTTAGTCCTTCCAAAATGAACTCTAGTTAGGCATCCATCTAATCTAAAGTTCAACTTCCATGGAAAAAATTGATCTCGCTCGAAAAGCCCAGAAATTCAAACTCCTTCAAATTCTGTCATAAATATGAAATTAATCATCTTTAAAACACAAAATTGCATCCTTAGTGGAATAAAAAATCTTTGATAAATTAGAAAATACCAAAAATTACTAAAGTTGGTTTTCCAATTTATGTCTTGAACATACCAGCAAAGGCCTCCTCGTTAACATTCACATTTATCTTTAATTGAGTAACCAAGTAGGTTGTACCATGACCTCAGAGAACCTTGGGAATAACTTCGTTATTCTTTCAAGAGAGAAAATCAAATCTTGAGATCCTAGCAATTGACTTGTGTAAAAACAACGCTCAACATGTTCCTTCAAGAAATTTTCTCTTTTACCTTGTTTACCACCAAGGTCTATCCGACAAAGTATGCCTGTTCAATTTGTTTTACACTTAGGCAAAAATGCAGATTGACAAACTAATTGAAACATGTATTGTTGTTTCTATTATATATATATATAGTTCGTTAAATATATTTCTTGAGGGATATCATCCTTCTTTTACTAATCAAATGTCTAATATTGTTTTCATAACCTTATATGTATGGTATGCATCTATGGTAACATATAAGTGTTTATATTTATGGCTTTCATAATTAACTATGTAATAGAATATGTTTTTTTTTCCTTTTTGCAGAAATGTATTGATAATAAGCTCAAATAAGGGGATAAAGTAAGCGTGTTGGATCCACATGATGGTGATGTTGTGGGAATTAGGAGGATTCATTACCTATCTATTGCTCATGGATTTAATTTGAAAGGAATAGGAGATATGAATGTAAACATTTTAAAGGTCACAAATAACGTTCCTCTTGATTATGAAGACAAAATAGATGGAGTCATTTTCCTAAAAGAGAAAGAGGGAACCTTCACACGACGGTCACTAGAGTATTTGCAAAATCTGAAATAATTAAACATGTTTATCATATACTAGACATTATTAGACATCTTGACTCATTGCAGCTTTATGCAATATTTTGAATGCGTTGTTTAAGGATTTTAGTTATCATGGTGTATTTGAAATATTTTAAACTCTTAAGCCAACTTTTACATTTTTAATTAAGTTAGATATATACTCTAAGCTTTTACATCTACATATATATATTTGCATTAAGTTTTTTTTTATTGCAGATCATTACATTTATTTATCACAATGTTGTATCAATATTTTAATTATAGCATGTTGTAGCTTGTTCATATATGTAATATTTTTATTTGCTTTTATATTTTACTTCAAGTTTAATATTATGTTATTTGTATTATATAGTTTATGGCATTCATTAAATTATTCATTGCATGGCTATATTTAATACTACTCAATCAATGAATAAATCAACTACTAAATCAGTGACTAAATCCATGAATAAAACCGTGACTAAATCCATGATTAAATCTGTATCTAAATCTATGAATAAATTCGTGACTAAATGTGTGACTAAATTTGTGACTAAATGTGTGACTAAATCAACGACTAAATCTGCAACTAAATCTGTGACTAAATTCGTGACTAAATGTGTGACTAAATCACTGACTAAATCTGTGACTAAATCTACAACTAAATCTGCGACTAAAATTGTGATAAAATCTGTGACTAAGTCCGTGACTAAATCGTTTAGTAGTAAATTTAGTCGTGTTATAATTGACTACAAATTAACTAATAATAGTCACGTGACTAAGTTTAGTCATTTATATACAAATTTTAGTAGAAACCCATGACTAAATTTGTGACTAAATGTGTGACTAAATCTGCGACTAATTCCGTGACTAAATCTACAACTAAATCTGTGACTAAAATTGTGATAAAATTTGTGACTAAATCCGCGACTAAATCGTTTAATAGTAAATTTAGTCGCGTTATAAATGACTACAAATTAACTAATAATAGTCACGTGACTAAGTTCAGTCATCTATATACAAATTTTAGTAGTATTTTAAATCACATATTGTTGTTAATGAAAGAGGGCCCCAATGCAACACAAAAATCCCCAAATGCAAGATTAAAACACAATCCTTGATCAAAAAGTTCTTAATCATATGGCTGGCGCAACTCTGTAACTAACAACATTGAGACAGAGAAAATAAATCGTAAAATGGAAAAATTTCTCTATTTTCCCCCTCTCAAGATATCAAAATATGGATAACATGAAGGGTTATCCCACCCTGCCAAAGTTGATGTGAAATTGATTGTTGACCGCGCAGTTTCACATTTAACTCTAGCGAGTAGAAAGAGGAAAATGTGAAATGGTAACAAATACGGAGTTGTTTATCTTACTAAAAATGTCCAAGCATATTATTTTAAGTGTAACCACCTGAATTTGGTCTGTCACAACTATAGACCCTATTTGCCCTAAGTGTGATCATACCCTCGAGTTATGTCCAAACGACCATGTTACTGCTTGGCATAATTCTTTTAATCAATTTAATATCCTAGGTGATTTTTATCACTGATTTATATTATCTATTATAGCCATACAATTTAAATCACTTTCGACCAATCAAATCAAATCAAAATCAAACATGGCTATAGTATTTAATTATAAAGGAATTAAATAAATCCTTAAATCAAATACTCACTTGCAATCAACCCATTCCCCTAGCCTATTTAATTTAATTAAAATG
>MU224605.1:876645-895646 GCA_018584345.1 Thuja plicata | reverse complement strand
GGGAAACTAACTCAGAAATAGAAACTACCTAAGGTTAGCTTAAGCCAACTAGAGTGAATAGGGAAGTTACTAATTAGATCATAAGGATTTAAATTAGTAACCTCGATAGACTATTACTCTAACAGAACTCCCTTGTTTGACACTATCCCCGACAACAGTGCCAAAAATGTTTGTCTCCTTTAATGGTTTTTTAACTAGGCTCTAGAACCATAACTTAGGGATATGATATCCATGTTGAGTAGTTATCTCATCATCATGAAGGATAATTCTATATCAACCCAAGGATGTATACTTGAAATTGGTTAGTAATATATATGCACTAGGGACCCAATTGTATCCATGCTATTTATGACTGAAAAGGAAATGGTGATGAAAGTAAAGTGCATGGAAAGTAAACAAATCAAATAATTTATATTATCTATCATCTTAAGTGAACTCAAATGAATAAAAAAATATAATCCATGGAAAGCAAATAGGAAACTTCTCTATCTTCTTTGGCTGTAGGAACAGTCAAAAGATGGAGTTTCCAGTGGCTACAAGAATAGACAATTGTCAGGACAATAACTAACTATTGCATAAAAAATAAATATTGAACATAAATATTGGAATCCTCACCAAGTGGAACCCCTTTAGTGAGTATTTCCATAGCTCAACTAAGATGTTTCAAACTATAATATCATTTTAATTATCCAAAAGTGTAGTTATAACATAATCGAGTTGAAACTGTTCTCAATAAACTAAAAGCTAAAAATTACAATATATAAAGTTCTAACCTTCTGAGAAGGGCTAACCAAACTTTATTTAAAGCAAGAATACTTCTAACTAACTCTAACAAACAAAAATTCTACTACCAAGACATTAGGAGGATGTAATTTATTATGACATAGGAAAATGAAGGAAGTTATGCTCCAAATAGGAAACAATCAAATTCTTTCTATTGCAGAGAAAATCTAGCATAACTGATACCCCTAGATCTACTCCACCACAAGAATGACTACTAAAGTCTCATTATTACTCCATGTCATTTGTAAATAATAATTTTCTAACTCCTTCAAGGTTCATCTTAGCTTGACTTTGTCTTCAACCAACAAGATGGTATTAACTCCCACATTGTAAGGCTTTCACCATTGTTGCAACTTCATTAATTCCTCCATCATGACATTAGTGTGTACAAACAAAGGCATATTCATTTCACATTACAATAAAATTTATTTAACTATATGCAATATTAATATGGATAAATCACATAACATCTTTTCCCATTAATCAAAATTAATTATAGGGATAAGTTTAGTTCATATCCACTTTTGACAAGTTCAGGAAAACAACATAGAAACATCATCGAGAAGGTCTACAACCCTATAGTAGTATCTATACCCTTGATAGAAACAACAAAAACATAAGAGATGTTAACAAAATTGAGCCATTATTTAGGCTCATCAGCTACACCGGATCAACAAACCATCAAATCCACATCCATATATAAGATATGTTGACATCAATGACAATAATGATAATAACATCAACATCACATTCCAACATGCTTATCCTATTAAAAATGAATGAATCATTGAAAAGTTGAAAATTGGTTGCAAGATTCTCTATCTATAGTTGTGGGTATAATTCCCAAGTAAAGGTATTACTCAGATTATTGCCTAGTTCTCCCTATGTGTCCAGGCCATGAGGGAGTGTCTTCAACCTTTCCACTAACCATATTCCAAATGAAGTCATGTAAAAATTATTGGTGTTCTCAACAAGGAGGAGATGGGTGTGAATGTTCTCACAAATTATTTGAGCCTAGTCAATGTATTTTGTATGTATATGAATAGAAACAATGTAGTAGTACATCTAGGGTTAATAGTTTTTTTCAAAGATGTGGCTCAAAAATGTGATTGTGTCTTGGATGGAGGGGTGGAAGTTAGACCGAGGGGTTCTTTTTATCCATCTTTGCCCCTTCTTTTCTTGGCTGGAGGATCCAATTTTCATTAAGGTGTTGGTTGTGTAACACCTTTGCAGCTATGTACTATGTGATTGCCTCACCCTTAGTTATCACAAGTTAGTTTTTTTCATTCTAGCAACTGGAGGATCACATTTGGGTTGACGACTACTATGTTCTTTCCCTCTATGCTGGTGCATTACCTAGTGGCCTCAACGTAGTGATTGACCTATGTTAGGATCATCTCTAGAGACTAGAGCTATTTTAGAAAAACAACAACATAGAGTAGCTAAAAATCTTGAGTTTCCCTATAAAAGTGGGACCCCTAGGGTGGGTTCTCCATTGTAGCCTTAATGGCTTTGAGGTCAATTTTCCCAACATCATTGTCAGTGATGCTTTGCACAACATTCTCTAGGTTGGGGGCCTAGACCTACCCTTGATGTCGGTACTTCATTATGATAGGTGTTATTTCCAAGGTTAGCTCTGCCTTGGTCTTCTTTACAGCAGGCGCCATAGGTGTTGTCATTTTGACTCGCTCTATATTCTGCAATAGCACCAAGAAAAGTAATAGTTTCTTATATAAACAGATTACCCTTCCAAAGAATGCCTTTGAGGTTCAGGGTTCAAAGAAGTGAACTTAGACATCCTGAAGTATGAGTACCTAAAGAAAGGGGATAAGAAGGATGGGATTCCTGAACCCCCAATTCAGAAGGTTTCCCATAGTGTATTATGATTTTAGTTTCGTGGAAGAGAGGTTGAACATACTAGTTCAGAAATGCAAGAAATAGTTTTCCCAAGGATAAGGTAGGTTGGAGATGATAATCTTAGACTAAAAATAATGAAGTCCCCTTTTGCTTAGTTTTCCTAACCTGTATTCAATTAGGTCTTTGGTAACGGTAACTGAAGGTATTTTGGGAAAGGGGGACAAAGAATCCAGGTTTAGGAATCCATTAGATAATTAAGTAAATATTTCTTAGAAGAATGAGATTGTATTCCTAGAACCAAACTCCTGAAGTTCCTAGGGATCATTAACAAGCTCTGAATTTATAGCACAAGGGAGAACTTGGAACACACCGCTTGAAGGAGCATGGTTCTTGAGGATACTTGTGACATCAAAAATCATATAAGGTTATAAAAAGATCTTGCATTTAATTCTTATTTCCATGATGTCACAAATGGGTTCCCTAGTCTTGACCTCATATAACCTAGGGCAATTGGGTATTGCATTATAAATCCCTAATTGATGAAATTCCTAAGTTAAATTTTGGGGCACTCTAGATTCTAGGGCACGTGATATAAAATAATAATAAAAAATGTGATATAAAATAATCAACAAAATTGCTGAACTTTAAGGGACCTAGAGCACAAATTTTACTTACAAGAAAGTCGTTTATTTCTAACCTATATATGGAAACCCTAAACCAAAAAAGAAAGAACAACAAGGAAACATAGAAAAAAATAAAAGGGGTAGATAAAAAATTCAAGAAAGAGAAACCTAACCCATACATGCTTGAACACGAGAGTAAGAAAATGTACAAATTCACCTAAAGATAGTGAAGATTGCAACACTAGCTCATAAGATTATAAATGAACTAGTCATTTGGGAAGCTAGGGTGCACAAAAGCTTAATTTCTTGTTTGAACACTTGGTGACTAAAAATGGCTTTCATTTTACCATTTATAGACCCCTGGGCTAGATGTATTGAATGGGCTTGTATTTCTCCATTGATAGGGAGAACTTGGGTGCACTAGAGACCAGAACTTTGGGATACTGACTACTCCAAAGAGCTTAGAAATCTTACTTAAGAACTCCCAGACTCTCAAGTTTCAAAAATCTAGAAAAGGAACCAAAAAAATGAAAGGGGAGGTGACTCCGGAGTCCCAAACTCCAGAGCAAAGAGAAAGGATCAAAGATAAAAATGAACAAAGAGGAAAAGAGGGGGAACCAATACCTACAAATAAAATTGTTAGGATGGGTATGCAAAGAATAATAGGAAGAACCTATCCACAAGATGAATGAATTCATGGGTATAACTTGTAACAACATCAAGAATTTTCCTTCTAGGAACAAAACCCTTTTGGTTGTTGTTAATGAATCCATCTAAGAATGGCTTGATTATATTAATAAAGACCTTGGAAAATATCTTATAAAATATGTTACACAAACTAATGAGTTTGAGATTTGAAATTATTTGAGGTTCTTGTATCCTAGTTATGAGGGTAATAAAGGAGCTATCTAGTTTGTTTTGTCATTTTTCTAGTTTGAATGTAGTCTTTGGATGTAATGGTAATATCAAATAACACAAATTTCTAAAATTATTAAAAAGCATAAGTGGAAAACTATTAAGTAATGATGCTTTGTAAGCCTCCACAGAAAATAAAATATTCTTAACCTCTTCCTTAGTTATCAAGGAAAGTAACTAGGAATTGTTAGCATGATCCAGGGTAATAGGAAAATAATGTAATAAATGATCCTCCAACAACTTTTTCACTACTTTATTCTCTTCCGTAAAAGCATTGTAGAAATAAATGGAGGCCATCACGCCCAATTATTTGTCATCATTGATCTACTAGTTCATGTCATCCTTGAGGCTTTGATTATTATTCCTTTTAATTTTCTTGTAGACAAACCTATGAAAGAAAGTGAAATTCCTATCTCCCTCTTCTAGTCACTCCACTATAGACTTTTGTTTACAATAAATTTCCTCCCACCTTATTTTTTTCTTAGATTTTTCCCTTAAGGCTTCCTCCATGTGAGTGAATTTTGAGTAATCTCCATTAGCCATCCATTCTTGAACGGTTATCAACTTAGAATTGATTTTATTTCTTTTTAAAAAATATCACCAAAGGTAAAATTGTTTTATCCTTTATTTCCTAATAATATTAAGTTTTTGGGATACTCTATACATAGGAGTCCCCTAAATAGGAGTGGTCCACAAGTTTTGAATACAATCTCTAAAATTTGAATGTATGGTCCACATAATCTCGTAACAAAATGAAAAGTGTCCCTTCACTTGCATGTTTGTTTATTCAAGGAGAATATGATTGCGATCTAACACCATCCTAGGGAGGGACCTGAGGGTGCCATTAGACCTAATCTTCCCACTAGCATAAATTATAAAATATATCCAATTTAACATGGATAAGGTGATACTCCTTTATATGATGAGACAAGGTAAAAGAATGACCCATGAAGTCAATATGTAAATCACCAGTACTGCTAATAAATTCTGCCAAGTCTGTCATACCACCAGAGCAATCAACTAGTCCTCCCAATTTATCCAAAGGAAACATAGGAAAATTGGAATCTATAGAAACCATTCAAAGAGAATCATGATCATTGAGGAGATATCCTCCCAATTCTACTTTTTCCCAAGTGGGATTGAGGGTGTAAATATTAACAAGGCACCAAGAGTCATACAAATAAACAAGTCTAACAATTAATAAACTACTTGAGGAAGAAATTAGGAAACCCTAACTTTATAGGATCCCACAACATAACAACTCACCTAGAGGATCCAATGGAATTAATTATGAAAAAAATATATCCATGCCAAATATACTTGGTAATAGTGTTGAAAGGGATTTTAGTCACCTTAACTTCTTACAACAATAAAATCTCAATTTTATTTTCAAAAATATAGTTTCTCAGTGTGTACTAATTTTTAGAACTATTTAGGCCCCTCATATTCTGAGAGATGATATTCACTTTTTTATTTTAGTATTTTAATCTAGGGTCCTTTACCTTCCATTGGTGATTTACCTTGAAACTTTGTTCTACCTAGATTTTTCATTATGGGTGACTACTCTTCGATTCTAGACCAACATTAATCCTCTCATTCCTAGCCTTCTTGTTTTGAATCATGCACCCCTCATCCTCACCTTGAGAACAACCACTTTAGGAAGCACCAAATTAAGTAAAGGTCTTCTTTACTAGTGGGGAGGATACAATTGCTTTAGGGATGGATTGTCTAGGTGAACCACTATTCCCCATAATTTTATTACTACATGGAGTGGTAAGATTAAGGGCTTCTCTAGTTAACACTTTACAACTATTGGGAGTAGTGGGGTGGGGAGTTTTCCCTTCCTCTAGTTAGGCCTCTCTTTCAAGAATCTTGATACATTTCTCCTCTTGCAGGGTGTTGGTCTTATTAGGATTTTCCAAGAGCTTTAGAATCTCTTTAGTGAAGGGGAACTCCTCACTGTCTAGCTTTGAGACTTCCCCACTAGTATTCCCTTCCTCATTTTTACTCTCTATTGTGGATGTAGAAATATATTTTTATTTCAAAGGTCTCTATGGGGAGCTCTACATTATAAGATCAAGTGTCCCAATGTAGAACACTTGGCAATAGACAATTACATTTTCATACACTAGCGGTTGGGTTCATTTGCCCAACTTGGATTGCAGAGTAGTAAAATTAGGAAGTCTTATCAATATCAACATTCACACAAAAATGGACAAAGTCTAACCTAGAATTGGCCTTGGTCACATCACTTGTATAAAATAATTACCAAAATAGATTTTGATCCACTTGAAAATTTTCACATCCCAAAACTCAAGTGGAAATCCTAGCATGCATGGCCACACTAGAGCTATCTTGTTCAAGTCTACAAAAAAACCAAAGACTGGTTTCCACCTACAAAGAGAGGTGATGTTAATCATAGGCCCATGACCCTAAAAGGATCACAACAAAATCATCCTTAGCTATGAATTTAAACAAGAAGGGACCACTAAGCATAGCACTTTTTGTGACACTCCCCTTCAACTTCAATTACAAAGACACCCATCTTCTTATCGTCTCTATATTCAGCCTGAAGGTGAAGAACTTCCAAACAAAGACAATATTCATTGAAGATACAATATAGTCCACAACCAAGTCAAGAAACATTATTGTGGTGCCTTCCTCCATCTCTAAGCACTTAGGGGTCAGATCCTAGTCAATATGCCCTTGATTTTCACAAAAAAACATATGCTTCCACCCCTTGAGTTTTGGGCTCGTCTCAGGGTGCTCATGCTTTAACTTTTCAAGCTCCACAAAAGTATTATCATTACCTCCTATAACGATATCAGCATAACCCCCATATTAAACTATCTGTGAGTTTTGTGGTAGGGGCCTATGGAACTAAAAAGTAATATAACTTAGATCATTATATTATATTATCCTATTTTAATTTTATCTTTAAGTTCAATTTTAGATTTTGAAATTTTAATATCTTGCTTCAATAGATCTAAGTAGAAAAGAAAATATATAAGTAGAATCTAAAATAGAAATAAAATATAGCTATGAAATTTAAAATAGCAATAGAAAATTCTATTTTTTAAATAGCTCTAAATTTTTTTTAGTACTTATCTAAGATATAATTTTCATTTATTAGAAAAATAATAAAATAAAATCACATACTTCAACAATGCTTATATAATTTTTTAAATATATAATTGAAATATAATTTTTAAAGCTATCAAATTTCCACAATCCATGAAAATGTTTTTTCTTTTTTTTTGGGTTTGATTGTGTAACAATTTTTTAGCATCATTCGATTGTGTAACATTTTTTAGCATCAAATTCGATTGTGTAACATTTTTTTAGTATATAATTTTCAACCATTCTTTAGTAAAATAATAAATAAAATTAAACAAAGAAAATTTGAAAGGAAATAACTCTTAAATGTAGAGAAAATATTTCCTAACCAATCAGTTGGTTATTGATGATAATGTTATTGATCTATAATTTCGATAGTAGGTGTGATGCTCTTGAGTAAATAATTTTTAACATTTTAGCGCCTAGTATGATGAGTTTAAAATTCTTAATATCTTAACAAGAAAATAAAAAATTATTGTGATTTGATATTTTAAGCCAATATTTAGTTTATTTTATGTAGTTTTTTCTTTGTAAGTTAATAAATAGGTTGGGACAACACCCACTGTATTATATCAAAAAGGAAAAGAATACATAGATTTGATACTTACAGGCAATACCATGTCCACGTGAATCATAATAATTGCACAAACCCTATTCTAATTATCAAAAGTGTTGTTATCAACACCCATACCTACATATTGTATACATCATCATATACATTTCAATATAAAATCTACCCAACCCTTCTACCAGTGATATATGCACAAATAGACCTAAAAATGATCATTTTGCCAAAAATCCCTAATAGAGTATGGTCACACAAGACTTAGCTTGTTCTCCTCCTCTTCGTATCATTGGGGCCTCATAGCTCCATGACTAAGGGGATCTCTATGAACCCTCTCGCACCTCATTTTTAATCTCCTTATTCATTTCCCTAGCATGTTCCTATTAGAAGAATGTGCAAACATGTGCTTGAGAGATGTGTTGTCATTGTTGTCAACATATTTCTCTGTCTAAGACATTGATGCAATCAATTTTAGTGACTTTGTTTGATCAGTATAACAAGAATGATGAAGACCAGAGTTTGTGGAGTAAAGAGTTTGTAGAGCATTTCTTGTAGTTGATTCAGTTCATGTTTCAGAGGTTCGCATGGAGATTTGAGTGAGTTGTGAGTATTTGTGTTGTGACTAGTTTTTAAGTTATTTAGTGTGAGAGTATTTTGATATGCATTGCTCCACATTATTATATCTTGCTCTATGGATTTAGAGGTATACTTGGGACGTTGATGTGTGTCCTCAATTCAAGTGGTTCATGGTTTTGAGGTTTGCAAGTGATTTTTCAATGTTGAAATTTATTGCAGTTAGCATTCCTAAGGTTTGGTATGAAGATGTTGATGATTCTAGTAATTTGTGTTGATGTGGATATTGTGTTAGAATTAGAAGAATTCAATCACCAAGATCTATTGTATGCAAAATATCTGTTACAAAAGCAAAGAATGGAGACACAACTCATAATGATCTGATAGATGAAATATTCATTCAGAGAGAGAATAGAGGGAATTACAAAAGAATTAATAATTACAAAGAGATCAATCCTTATAAAGGAGATCAAAAACCCAGAAGGTGGAGAAACCTAGGTTGCATGATAATAATTAATAATAGAATTAATTATTATATGCCTGAATTTTAGCTTAAGTGAACTAGAGATAAAAAGTGACATAATAATTAAATCATTATTGATTTAAATAATAAGTCAAAATATATTTTTACTCTAACACCCCCCATTAAGATAAAATTAGGGAGAAGCTAAAAACCTAGAAACAACTACTGAAAGCAGGAAATGGGTCCCGACAATATGGCCTAACCATGTACCCAAGTAGAAAAAAACTCTGTAAAAGGAGAAAAAGAGAAAACCCAGTGGGAAAAACCCCTCTCTAAAAAGAGATTAAGCCTCCAAACTAGAGAATGTCCCAGAAAATAGGAACAAAGATCAGGTAGAGAAGATTGTAATATGCATGAGTGCCCTCAAATGATACTACTCAAATAAGGATGGCAAAAAAAGGAAAACATCAGAACTCGAAGAGACAGATGGAAAAAACACCAAAGTCTGAAGAGTTGATCAAAAGAACATGAAGAACACCACTAAAGCATGAAGCTAAAAAAACTGTCAAAGAATAACTGCTGGAACCTCTACTGAAATAAAATCTGATTAGGTAGAGAAGACTGTAATCTGTATGAGTGCCCTCAAATGACACTACTCGAGTCAGGATGGAAAACAAAGGAAAACATCGAAACTCAATGATATAGATAAAAAAAAACACCAAAGTCTAAAGAGATTATCAAAAGATGGAAGGATGCCTCCAAAATAGGAGTGTAAGAAGTGTACATATGGTAAATGATCCATCTCACTAAAATGCATAGGTCCCCACCCAATGCATCTGCCTAGTACATAGGTACAAATATTGAATACATAGCTCACTCCATTGAACCAAGGAAGCATTAGAACCAACAAGAAATACCCCCCATAATGTTGAGCATGGAGAGGTATGACAGGTACACTGAAAAAAGTTGCCAAGAATAACTGCATGTTAAAGAAAGTACAAACACATAAAAAGAATGGTGTCAAAGATGATCAATCTCTAGAAAAACATAATCAGGCTAATGTCATGGAAGGAACACTCACTTGACAAAGGTAGATCAAACCCCCCCATGACACTTTATTATGTAGTGCAAGTACAAACAAACACAAAATGTGCAAGATCCCAAGCATGCAATGATGGGACTTTATCTCAGTGTGTTTGTAAAAAAGAAATGTTATAGAAATAGATGTCTATAATGCTCAGGAATGAAAACAATTTGTAAGAACATAAGTAACAGCTAAAAAAGAGTCATCACATGCAAGGAAAATGATCCAAGGACCTGAAACATCTAAGATATACACCAGATTGCAAAAAAAGAAAAAACTTGAATAAAATGTACTTGGAGCAGATTCTAGCGATGAGACCCAAACAAGAAGAAAGAGAATGAAACCAACTTTCCAACGACATGCGGAAGTTGAAAAACCAAGTCCAGAGGAGCAAGATATGGCGACCGGAGTGCAAAATGAAACCCTGACTTTGACTGGAAAAAACCCTACAAGACGGAAAAATAAAAAAACCAAACCTAAAAAATTTGATTGGTCTCAGGACCATCTTTCTGACGATATCTCATTTGGCAAAAAAAATGCCCCTGTTTTTTTGAGATATGAGCAAAAAACCAACAGCTGCCCCAAAATAATAAGAACCCCCAAAAATATCAGCTAAATTTGGCGGAGCCCCATTATATCTAGCGGTGCCGCAAAATCTGGTAGAGTTGCTAAAAAATGGCCCAATTTGATAAAGCTGATAGAGCGATGATGTGGCAGCCATGCAGCTCCCTGGGCAAATTTACCAAGAATTATATTTTTTTTGAGAAAAAAAACATAAAAAAAATATTATTTTTTTTAGAGAAAAAAACATAAAAAACCATTGTTTTTTCTTAGAGGGAAAAAAACATTTAAAAAAAACAATATTTTTTAAAGAGAAAAAAACATTGTTTTCTTAAGAGAAAAAAACATAAAAAAAATATATATGTTTTAAAAAATATATATTTAAAAAAATTGAAGGGGCTCGCGGCTCCCTTGTAGCCCACGACCACCATGCGGGGGAGGCCCCACCACGTGCTGTGGCAGATGGGTGGGGTACAACCCCTAACAAAATTTGTATTTAAAAAAATTAAAAAAATACATGCAAAACCCTAAAAAAAATAGGTTTTTTAAAAAAAAATTTCAAAAATTTGAAAAAGAAAATTTGGGATTTTTTTTCACCTACCTCAAAAATCATGCCTAGAATAGGGTCATACGGGAAATTATTTTTTGCCTCAGAATGCAACTATGTCCAAATTGGACGTGCCTTAAATGGAAATAGGGGGTTTTGGGCCTTTTGAGTACAATTGTGAGGATGGTTTGTGCCCAAAGTGCTTCAAAAATAGCTCTCCTCCAAATCTACACAGAAAATTCTGAAAACTTGAAACCCTCAGTGCTCCAAAAAACTTCAAAAAACTCAAGAACAGGCAGCAACATCAAGGCTCTGATACCATGTTAGAATTCAAAGAATTCAATCACCAAGATCCACTATACGCAAAATACCTGTCACATAAGCAAAGAATGGAGACACAACTCATAATGATCTGAAAGATGAAATATTCATTCATAGAAAGAATAGAGGGAATCACAAAATAATTAATAATTACAAATAGATCAATGCTTTTAAAGGAGATCGAAAACCCATAAGGTGGAGAAACCTAGGTTACATGATAATAATTAATAATAGAATTAATTATTATATGCCTAAAGTTTAGCTTAAGTGAACTAGAGATAAAAAGTGTCTTAATAATTAAATCAATAATGATTTAATTAATAAGTAAAAATATATTTTTACTCTAACATATTGCTATGCTAATTCATGATGCTTCTGGATGTTTCTAGATTGTGTTTCTTTTATGTTGGTGGTCCACATTAATCATTGTGCTCACCATTGAGTTTTTTCGTCGGTATATTGGCATTCTTCATGTTCTTGGGCAACTAGATGATTGTAGTGTGTTGCAGATGTTTGTGACATAATCTTTGGAGGTGTATTGTATTTGAGGCAAAATATTTTGGTTTGTGCTATGTCTTGGTTGACATTTTTGGTGTGCATGCAATATTGTATTAACTATGGTTATATTTTGTAATTAGGTGGTGAGTGTTGACCTTACCTTGATGATCTTTCCAAGGTTGATGTCATGTATAAATAAATTTAATAATCTTGTCTTCGTATGTGATCGAGAAGATATGTGCGAGTATGTATATGCGCTAAATATATACATCTTTTGAAGGTAGAAAATAAGTGTGAAGAAGAAAGTTATTTTGTGCTTCAATGGATCTGATCTAGGCATAGAGGAGATGATATTATATAGTTCATAATTTATAGATGTGATTTGATTTTTATTGTACAATTAGTGAGCCTTTCCTGGGTAGTAAGCCTTTTTTTCATTTTGAGCAGTGAGCTCTAGGAAGTGTGCATGAATGCATGTACATTCCCATTTGTAATAATTTCAATAGAGTATATCTATGCTATTGGTTAATCCCCATTGTGTTTTTTCCCTTAACTAAGTTTCCACGTACAAAATTCTGGTGTTTTGTGTTTTCATGATAGGTTGTTGATTTATATTTTCATTCTTAATTATCATATATGAGAATAATTTTAAGTTGTGTAAGTTTTTGTGATAACTGATTCACCCTCCTCTTAATTATCGACCCGATTTCCATCAATTAGTATCAGGGAAGGTTCCTCTAAAGAAGCTTAACTACTTGAGGTGATCTGAGATGGGAACTTACAAGATGGACAATCTGAGATTTGGTAGTACAAATTACTCTCTTTGGAAAAGTTGCATGGAGTGTCATCTAAGATGCCTTGATGAAGATTTTTCAGACATTACCAATAACTAGTATACTACTCTTGCAAATCCTACAAAATTCACATGAGATCAAGAAGGTTGAATGCAATATTAAAGCTAAGGAAGAATTTTTAAGTGCTCTGACTTACACTAATATTATGAATGTTATGGAATTGAAAAATTGTCATGAGACCTGGAAGAAGTTGGAAACCTTGTATAAAGGTGACACTTATGTGAAGATTACAAATTTGTAGAGCCTAAAAGGAAAATATGAGATTTTGAACATGAGCGAAGATGAGAACACTACTTACATGCAGAAGGTGAATGAACTAGTATGCAATATCAAATGTGCAAGTGGAGAGTTGGAAGAATCAAACATTGTTTGTAAAGAGATCATATATTTACCTGCATCCAACAAGAATATAGTTTCTTCTATTGAGGAGATCATAACTATGACAAATGTAACTAGAGACATGTTGATTGGTAAGCTTACAACTTTTGAGATGAGTGAGTTTGGTGATTCTCTTGCTAAGGTAGAATTTGCATTCATGGGTACTATTTTCAGAAAAGATAAGTAGAGACGTGATCCACGAGAAAGTTCTTGAAGGATATCCAGATATGAGAAGGAGATAAGGATATTGAATATGAAGAGTGAGAGATTTCAAGGATATTGAAGCCCTTATTGCCAAGAGATTTTTCCAAAGGTGTCAGTGAGTATGAAGGAAAATTACCTCTTCTTTCAATAAGATAGGTCATTTTTCTTCAAGATGTATGGACAGAGTTCCTAAGGCTAAACCTAAGAAACCTAGATTTTAGAAGAGATATTATTATGATGTTGATGAAGGTGTGACAAATGATGAATCTGATAAAGGAGGTTCAAGTGATAATGAATGGGTGTTTATTTCTATCAAGGAAGATGATCCAAAACCTACTAACTCTACTAGCTGCATGAATGTACAAAGAGATTTGGTCACACAAGTTGAAGAGAAAGATGAATGGGGGATTGACAGAGGATTATCTCATTATATGATTGGTGATAAGAGTAAGTTTGTGAGTTTGGAAAAAAATAAATTTGGTTTTGTGAGGTTTAGTGATGATACAACTGGTATAATCTGTGGCTAAGGATCTATTTCTCTTGATGGTAAGAATAATACTGATGATCTCTTGTATGTAGAAGGTCTAAAGTATAATCTTTTGAGTATTGGACATTTGGTTGACAAGGGATATGATCTTCAATTCAAAGATGGGAAGTGTAGAATCTTGGAGAAAATTTTCCAAAATTGAAATAACATTAGGTACAAAGACTACAGATAATGTATTTTATTTGTGTCAAAGGGATAGAGAGTCATGTTATTTTTTTTGAAAATGTAAAGAAGGATAAGATTAGTGTGCAATGTTTAAGGGGGAGCTACTAATTTCTTTGTCATTTATTATTTTTCTCATCATATATTGCCATCAATCCCAAAGGGGAGATTGTTGGAAGAATGTGCAAATATTTGCTCGAGAGATATTTGAGAGATGTTTTGTCATTGTTGTTAACATATTTATCTATCTAAGATAGTAGATTAAACAATTTGTAGAGGGTTGTTGATTTAGTTCATGTTTTAGAGGTGTACAATAGGGAAAATGGGGAGATAAGTAAAGCAACACAAAATATACTAAGTGAATTACCTCCCCATTTCATGTATTGCACATTAAGAAGAAAGAGTATCCCTAATAGGTTCAAGAGGTGAATAAAGTGCTAATCAGGAATACAGACCCATACTTCACTAAAGATGTAATGAAATGAAATGGGTTTGGTTAAGTGATTAAGTAGATCTAATAGAAAAATCACTAAAAAGATGATAAAAATAGACTAATACAAACTGATATAGAGTTGAAACTGATGGAATCAGAAATTAGAAGATAGAATGTACTTTCTCAAAAAATTTAAGCTAAAAATGACATGGATAGGTTGAAACTCAACCTATTCCTGAGATAGGTTGACTTTGGTGTTTACCCGCTGGGGTAACCTAGTTTTCCAGATGTATAGACATTACACAAAAATATAAATACATAAGATAGATCAGAGAATACCATAATCTTTATTCATCATTCATAACTTGTGTACATTTACAATAGTCCCTCTCTTATTATATCTCCAAAGAGAAAGTACATCACTTATATAAATCCCAAAGGGGTGTGACCAAACATCACCACCGATTCCCAACTGTCGCCCGGTAGTAACTAAGTACCGTTGGCTACACATAATATAACTAACACAGCATAAAGTAAGTATTACGACTAACATCATCCCCCCTAAAGAAAATTTATCTCTGAATGACAACAAAATGTCCAGGATCGAAAAAAAATAAGAATAAGGAACCACTACATACAAGAATCAAAACATGTTGCTCAGTCTCAGCCTCTACCAAGTGCTGCAAATAATATTGCCTTTGTAGCCAATCTGTCCTTAATATCCACCTTCTCCACACCCAACTACTGGGTACACTAAGCCAATTCTTGCTCTACTACCTCCAACCTAGTTTTCAACTCCTCCCGAGCTCTTTGTGCCTCCACCACGGTAGCCTCATGTCCAGCCAAGACATACTCCTCAAAGCATAGTACTCTGCTACCTCTATCGCCACCACTAGCGCATGGACAATCAATGTCTGCAGGATCTTTGGGTCTCATCTGCTCAACGTTGTGTGTTCACAACCTCCAAATCCATCTCCCTTAGCGGCTTATGGCTTCCCCCCAATGCTTAGCTTTAGACTTCTTTCTCACCATGCGGAACAAACCCAACGCTTACCCTAATGACGTGGGTACCCCAAACTCTATGTTCTAGTGTGCCTCAAAAATAAAATGGGGGTTGAGAGGAAGCGCCCCCGCAGGGTTCGGGGGTAGCGCCCTAGGCGGGTTCGAGGGGAAACACCTTCAAACCCACACAAAATTCCATGGTGCACATCATTTTTCTGATTTTCGTCCGATGCCATACTCTCTTACGGTGCCTGTGCAAATGGGCAATAACTATATTTTTGTCACTACCTGCTTATTTCCTTCCCTTTGGTGTTGCTAGTCAAATTTTCTTTATCTGTTGTCGTCATTTTTTTTAATAGAGAATTTGATGTTGTCAGTAACTGTCTTCTTTGTCCTTATGCACTAACCATTCAGAATCCTTAACTATCAGCTTCTGTACGGCTGCCTTGCTTACTACCCTTCTAGAGACGTGTGATTTCCGTATGGTTTTGATTTCCTAGAAAACCCTTTCCTTTACTTATTTTATTATTCTCTTCTTGTCATTCAAAGCCTTCTTATGTGCAATTACCGTACTGTCGTGCGACTTATATATCTTCCTGATGTTTTGTTTTCTCGAGTCTGTACGCCGTATAGAATGATCTATCTATTGCTTTATAACTTAGTGATTTAAATTTTCTTCCTTGTGAGAAGACGTGGGTCTGTACGACCTAATGGTATACTATTTTTTTCTTTCATGTTTGTCCTTCTGTACGGTGTGTTGCTTTGTCCTTGTGTGCGACTTCTTTTCTCGTCATACGATGATCACTACACTTTGCCAACATTCTGTATGACCATACAGCCTTATAGTCATTTTCTTTGCTTTAAAATTTTTGTGGCCCATACGGCCTTATGCCGTATGACGCCTTTAATATTTCAAGTTTTTCCCTACGACCGTATGGTCACTTAATTTTTTTTAATTTTTTAATTTTTTTTTATAATAATAATTTTTTTAAAAATAATTTTGCCTTACTGGCTAGCTGGGCCCTCCTGTGGGTCGTTGCGTTGTCGCCGCTCATGACATATTTTCAGCTTCGACCCGTTGACTACATCTAGAATCGCCTGGCCTTCGGGTGTCCATAACTTCATTGCCCCATTCGCGGAAACTTCCCAAATTTTATATGGGCCTAGCCACTTTGCTTTGAATTTACCAGGTTTAATTCTATTTTGCCCATTAAACTTCAATACCAACTGACGTGGCATGAACTGTGTCTGCTTTGCCACCCACTATGCCAGTAATCGTTTCTCTTCAAGTCTATTCTCAATGTTTATCCTTAGACTTGGTACCATAAATTCAATAGGAACCATAGTCTCTCGCCCATAAATTAGGAGAATAAAGATTTTGAAGGTTGCGGCCATGGGGTTCCAACCATTACCGACACAAGCGTCATCACGGAGGTTTTTCCCTTTTGATTTTAACTCCTGGTATTTGACAGCTTCTTCCTTCCTAAACTAGTGTGCGGGGGTGGCTTCCTCCTCCCTAATGCTTAGCATGTTTATAACGCCCCGCCAGGGAACCCAAGAGAGATTAACCTAGAACATGTCACTATGTGTGCTAAATATTTTTTTTTTAAAAGTTAACATAAAGAAACATACATTCATGCGGAAGCAATTACCATTTATACACATGTCTTACACTCACATAGATTACACAACTCAAGGGTCCCTTGACATTGAATTACTTAAAGAAAAACACAACTAACAATATAACAAAAGATTCCATCTGATTAAACATAACAAGTACAACTTACATAACCATAATTACAAACCTCGTGGATAACCATGAAACCACCATAACACACATCCACTACACATGTCACAGGGTATGTGGTAATCACTCTAAACTACTTAATATTACAATTTCCAAATTAGGTATCACATGTGATACACTAATACAAGATTACAATAATCAAATTACATAAAAAATGATGAAGGAACATAAAGAGCTCATCTGCAAGAAACCATCAAGCACCTGGTACAAGGACATCAAATCTCAATGGATAAAGAATCACTACCACCCATCCGTGTGGAACCACAAAGGTCCACCCCACCGTGTTGAAGAGATAACAACAGATCCCAATTGGATATCCAAAACCAAGAAGGAATAACCACTAAGCAAGGGATCCTGATAGCTCTCTAATCCGGTGTACTAATCATCATAAAAGGTAAGACTCACTAATCCATAGGCAACTGACAATGTAGGAAATCTAGCATGTGTAAAGGAATGTGTCATCATGTACGTCTACCCTTAAGTTTAGTCCTGATAATCCCAATGGATTTTGGCACCTAAGTGACCATACACGGAGCTAATGACCTCTCAAACCAGCAAGGCCACTAACTATGTCAGATACCTTGTAGGACAACTGACATCCTTTCAACACCATCATAGCCTCTATACTAGCACTCAAGCATGGGTGAGGACACATCTTATTAATCCATTTTAATATCCCCAAATATGTCTTTAGTTATCACTTATTAAGAAAATCCACAATAAGCAATCCAGTAGTCACTTACGGACATAGAACTTATTGCAAGCCACCTCCTACTACGCATCTAGGTAACCTACCCTAGGCTCAGAGATCCTAACAGATCTAGCATAGGTCACAACCCTAGTGTACCCCAAATCAGTATCCCATGGAATAGGAGTGGTCACATAGGTATACTAGCAAATAACATAATCGAAAGGGTCATCATGGTCAGTTTAGGGTATTATCTGACAACACATACACCATGAAGTAACATAAAAGATAAATTGCACCCCCCAGCCTCTGTATACATCCTAGGTCATCTAATGCCCCCAAATAACAACATATACGTAAAAGAGAACCATAAGGATGCACAAAAAACAAAACATCTTAAACGACTAAAAATTGAACTATAAGCATATAATCATTCATAGATAACGCGGACATAAACCCCATTTAGACAATCACTTAATTTGAAATAACTAAGATTGTTTGCATTAGCTTCATTTATAAACTACCTCTGGTAATTAAATAAACTAATCAAAATATTCATTAATTATATCAAATTAATTGTCTACTCCCAAAGTCCTGACATCACCTCAGGATTACTAAATCACGATTAATAATAATTAACTTTAATACATCTTTTAATCAAAATTAATACTCATATATTAATAAAAATTAATAACAAACAAATTAACAATTAAAAATATTATTAAATAGTCATATTATAAGATCGATATAATATAAACTACTCATAATACAAATTAATAGATAATTATATTTTAATACATATTAAAAATTGATTAATAAAATAAATCAAATACTAACTAACTAACTAACTAACTTTAGCATTAAATAAAAATCTAATCAAAACAAACCAAATGCCTTTCATTAATATATTAAATAATAATAATAATAAAAAAAAACTAAATTTAAATCACCGAACAGAAAATGAAATTTTGTATTTTAAAAAAAAAATTGAAAATCAAACTTAATGTGGGGGGGGGGGG
>MU224605.1:838081-861083 GCA_018584345.1 Thuja plicata | reverse complement strand
CCTCTCTCTCTCTCTCTCTCTCTCTCTCTCTCTCTCTCTCTCTCTCTCTCTCACACACACACACACACACACACACACACACACACACATTCTTAGGCATTTTTTCCCATTCTTTATATCACAGGGGTTTTTTCATGCTTTCCCCCCTTCAAAATCTTGTCTCCTTTGTTGCTTTTCTCACTGGTGAATGCTCCTAGTTTTGTGCTAATTCATGGTGAATCTCCTATCTCCTACTCATTGAATCAAACAATTTCCTATCTCTCTTTTATTTATGTTATTATTTTAACAATTATTCTCTATTAAATGATTGATCTCATTAGGATACATTTGGGTCTCATCAAGTTTCATAGGAAAGAGAAAATGCTCGAGATCAAAGGAACCCATAATTCTATAACTTCTCCTAACCAGATTGATATAAGTAGGACCCAAAGTGATAAAAATCATGCATAAGGTGTTAGGATTAGGTAAAACTGACAGGGGGGGTGAATCAATATTACAACACTTATTAAAACTTTTCAACCAATTATAAATAATCCATAAGCTTTCATAAATGAAAATAACATAAGAAAATAACACAGTACTCATAACACCATTATTTGTTGTTGAGGAAACCCTGGCCAAGGGAAAACCCTGGTGGGGATGGTACCCATAAGCATGCACTAAAGTATAGTGTCCCTGTTAGGAGACCTAGCCCTATTAGGAGTTGAATATTACATAGTACATTTCCTTGTTAGAGGCATAAAAACCTTGTTAAAGGTATACAACACCATGTTAGGGGCCAACTGAGCATACAACTCTTACAATATTGTTCTGTTACAAAATGTTCTCAGTAATGAACAAAACAAGCATCACTAATGCTTAGATAGTTCCAGTCATAGTTCTTAAATGATCTTGGTACCTTTTGCTCTGTCATTCGCATGTCACATCCAAAAATATTTTGACACACACACACACATGCCTCTTTACTCAACAAAAGATCTTACATATATATCTTTCTTCTTTACCAACTTGGCTCTCAAATATAAATATTACATAGTCAGCTCTCAATTCAAAATACCTTTAGTAAAGTAAATATCAAATGCATAGTCAATGCTCCTATATAATCAAAATATAGGATATCAAAAATCATTATCCAACTCTGATTTCCAGGAGTCCATGTCATACTCTCTGAATCATCGCTTCTGTCCAGCTGCTCTGTATCACTATTCTGATGTTCTTTGTTTGTCTTCAAATCTTTCTAACTCACTGTAAACATCACCAAAACAAAATAGATCTTAGGTGGAGGTCACACATACCCCATAATATCTTCTTCTAAGCTCACTTGCCTTAACTCATCGATCTTGATCTTTGATACCCAAAATACCTCTATATTTCCACTTATGTACTTAGCCGATTTAACACTAGATGAATCGATCAGTATGCAAGATGTATTGCCATAAATGACAACCAAAAAGTGGATCACATCATACAAAATTTATCACCTGCCAATAATGTCTCCCTTTGGCATTGATGGCAACACTTAACAAAAAATGACTAAGTGTTCCAACAAAACAAAACAGTCTTTCCCTATACATTATTCTTTTCCTCTTCTCCTCTTATTCATTTTACTCTTCTCTCTTCTCCTATTCATTTTTCTTCTCTTCTCCCCCTTTGACAACAATGACAAAGGTGCATAAAAAGTTATAAAATTATTGGGGCTTGCTTAGCAATTTCAGAATATCTTGAAAGGAATCTTCTAAGATCTTCACTTCTGTAATCCATGACTTAAGCAATAGTTGACTAACATGAATTAGTCCATTCAATGAAAATGATGTAGTCTCTTCTTCTTTCAACTTTGTAGGCATATATTTAGCCAATGATTCTGTAGTTTTCTCCATGTCTGATAAACATGCTTCAATAATTGATAGCTAAGGAGTGATTAAACTCTTCAGAAAACCAAATCTTGTCAAAATTCTCCCTTTCTCAATATCCAATACATTGAGTTTGGCCAAAATTCTTGTTACTTCCTTATCCAATTCCATTATAGATTGTGAAGAGGTTTCACAACTGTCCATCATACTATTCAAAGTTACCTTGTCCTTGGCAATAATGTCTTCAACATTCTGAATATGTCTTATAGGGTTCATGCAAAAGTTGAATAGTTTCCTGCCATGTGCAATACAACTCTTTGCATTTGCAGTATTGTTTCTCAAAATACCCAAGTCCCATAAGATAGTCCAAAAAACTTCAAGTAGCTTCTTTTCTAAATAGTTCTTTTCTTCTTTTCCTTCTGCAATCTTCATCAGATTCCTATACTGTCCACCAAATGCATCAAGTGCCAAATTCAGGTTCTCTACATCATCTTTGTTTTGAAAAAAAATAGGTGTTGGGAGCAATTTGTTCACAGTATCAATTTCCCTAGACATCACCTTGGTCTTCTCGTCACTCTTCTTATCAAATCTCTCCTTTGCTTTAGTGAGTGCAGTAAAAGATAATTTTACCAACTCATCCTCATCCATACAATCAACATTCATATCAATAGATTTGTCTTTACTTGCCAACAATAGGGTAGAAGATGTGTCAACTTCTGTCTTGATTTCCTCATTTGTTGTTTCTTCTTTCTGCTCCAATTCTTTCTGTTCTTCTTCCTCAGTTACTGTATTGTCATTATTTTCTTCAAATAGATCCTTGTCATCATGTGAAGTGTCAAGAGTCATAGGTACACCAAAGACATAGAAATCTGCTTGCATGTCAACTTCGCTCTTCTCAATACCTCGCTCAGCTGTCTTTGAAATCTCTCCCATTCCTAAGGGTGTAGGCATAGTAGCTGTAGGAAGTGGGGTCTTCTTACGAATATCATTTATTAAGATATGATCAAGTGCTTTCTAAGTCTCTTTAGTAACTTCATCATGCTTTCTTTCCATAATCTTTACAAGCCTAGTCTTAGTTCTCAACAAAGGTTTCAGTTCCTTAAATATTCTCTCTCTTTCTTGCATAGAAACTAAAGGCAACATATTATCAATTTATTGATTTCTGATGGTTTCATACTCAATTTGTGCTAACTATTTTCTAGTCTCCAATCTACCATATAATTCTTCAGGTATACTTCCCTCTATCTCCAATTAGATTCTCTTTTAAAACAAGTAATTAATTAACTACAACATCTTCAATCCAAAGTTTATCATTTTCTTCATACCTATTATAGTATTTTTTAATAGAAAATAACTTCCCTTGTTCAACGACTCTCCTCTCAATCATCTTTAGGTCAGGTTTCCATATGTGTTTCTCACTTTCAGTTTTCTTCTCTTCTCTCACAATGCTTGGTTCCTTAGGTGGTGAAATCTGACTGCTGGATCTGGTACTCACTCTAGGGGTAGTCTTTTCTACCCGCAAGGTCTGATGTGGTGGAGGAGATGGACTATCTACCATTACTACTTTAGGAGGTGTAAGAGCTGTAGTAGCAGAGCTTGCCAATCTAGAAGTTCACTCTGCTAGCTTCTTCTTAACTTCCTTCAACTCTTCCTTAGAGAATCCTGCCTTAAAACCACATTCATGCACAATATTGTCTACTTTTCTCTTCCTCAAGCCTCTATTATATTCCTCTCTTACCTTAGTTGATTTTTCCTCATAATTTCCCCATCTCTCCACAGATGTATCTATCTCAGATGCAAGGACATGTTCAATTTGCATAGTTAATATCTCAGAACTTACCTCATATCCCATA
The DNA here is from genome assembly GCA_018584345.1 of Thuja plicata. Lineage (NCBI taxonomy): Eukaryota > Viridiplantae > Streptophyta > Pinopsida > Cupressales > Cupressaceae > Thuja > Thuja plicata. The sequence continues at coordinate 857,380 of MU224605.1, read as the reverse complement.
GGATAACACCATTTCTTCCTCGGTTTTACTGCCTCAAAGCATACACAGTCAGTTTCAACCATGAAATAGATTGTATCTTTGTACTTCTCAACTAAGTCTCTAAGTATCCTGTATCTTCCCTTCATCTGCCTCTAAAGAATCTTAATCATACCAAACAACTCTCCATCAACCCATGTGTTGTTTTGTCTTCGGTAACTCTATGAAATCTGTATACTAGTAGGTATCCCTTTAGTCCAAACATGAGGGTGCATGCCTGGGAATTTGTGTTTAATGTGTATGTACATATGCATCAATAGTGGACCAAATATGAAGGTCTTTGATCTATCTTTCTTTATCAATTTCATATTCTCCAGAAATTGTTGTGCTAACACTTCACATAGATTGTATTTAGTATTTTCTTTTACCATTCTATATGCCATGATGATAACTCATGCAGATACTAAATTATGTCTACTAGTATAGTAGAATTTGTAATTAAGTATCATAGCAATCAACTTTACATCCTGTTGCACAATGTCGCTTATTGTCATAACTTGTCTGTCCCATTTTGAATGTGTTAGGGTTTCAACTTTCTTCTTCACATGTTTCTCTACTACATGAATTATTCTAGTGTTATCCAAACTAGTAATCTCATGAATCAATTCACTGCAAATCTTCACAGGTTGCTCACCTATCCAAATGAATTGATCATGTACTCTGCTCAACAATATTTTAAACCATTCTTCTTCATCAAATTCATACAAGTCCATAATTTTAATAATGCTCAATTGATCAACATTATTGTATTCATCTCTCATAATGCCTTTTTTAGTCATATACTCCATTTCAGTAGAAATTTCATCAATACCCAGTATGTCATACTTACAATGAATGTATGCCCTAATGTCTTCTATGTGGAAAACTCTGTATGGTGTCTGAGAAAATGCTCCTTCGGGGTCTTCTTCACAAGACTTGAAATGATATTTCTTGAATTTATATCTAGGTTGATCTACAACATCATAGATAACATGTGCATCTATAGCTAGATGATGTAAATACCTCTTACACGCTGAATTCTGAGTATTCGCTTCAAATCGATCACGCACAAAAATTGTAGGATAGACTGAATCTCTTTGCTCTCTGATCTCCTTAGGTTGGTCTTCATCAAATGGTAAGGAAATATATAATCATATGGTATTTTATACAATGTTAAGGCATTAAAAGTTCACTTTACCCAATACTATCCAATCGGCTGTAAATCTCGCAATCACGCAATAAGCATCATCCAATGTTGCGCTCTTAAATATATACTGCATGATGTCAGCCATAATCATACCTAAGCTCGCTAGAGCTCAATCCACAAAATCAGGGGTGGGATATATTCTGATATCTTCATCCAATGCTCCCCCTAAGGCCATGATCGACCAATTAGGTCGATTATGTTTTGTTACCATCAGATGAAGATCCAGTAGAATCTATTGTTTCTCCATGAACCAAGGTCTCACTTGTCTCTTTGATCTTCCATATATTACTAATTTTTTTATCCTTTGCTTTCTTAAAACAACTGTCAAAATCACTCTTTAAATCTGCAACACTCTTACCAATATCATTTCCATTCTTCTGTGTATTCATAGGAGGTGGTACTCTTTTGTTTTTTACTCCATTATACCTGCAAAACTTTGCTATATGACCTGTATTATTGCATTTGTAACATATAGGAGGTCTTCTTTCCTGATTTACTTGTAGCTTACAATACTTTATAATGTGTCCAAGATTATTACATTTGTAGCATGTAGTTTTCACTGTAGGTTCTCTTTCATTGTCTTGTCTGTATCCAGATTGATTAGGTTTCCTACATTCTACTTTCTTGTGCCCATATCCAACAATAACCAGAAATTATCTTAAAAGGGGAAATACCTCTACAATATATTTTCATGTGTCCAAAATTGTTACACCCAAAGCATCTACCGTTGAAGGGTCTGATCTGCTCTCTAGGTTCTTCAAGAGTAGGTTTTTCAGCATCAATCTCTGCATCAAATTTCTCTTCTTGTTTCTTCGAACATTCAGCTTCATTGAATCCAAAACTAGTCATATCACCTTTAGGTTTCTATCTGTCTCTTTGTTCTTCGATCAAGTCACAACTAGTGTGAAGTTTCTCAATGTGTTTCTTTGCCTCAACAAGTTCACCTTTTATGATCTGATTGTATTTCTCCAGTTTTAGATACTTGTTCTTGTAGTTGTCAGCCTCATTCTTCATTTGTTCTATCAAAATATTTGTACTATTCAAAGAATCTTAAATCTTCTTCTTAGCATCCTTTTGTAATTGAATCTCTTTAGTCATGACTTAATTTTCAAGCTTGAAGGTTTCATTTTCTTCTTCAAGTTGCTTCATCTGATATGAAATATCTTTGTTTGAATCTTCTTTTATCTGAACTATAAGATCTTGTCTCTGACTTCTGGAAAGTTCAAGCTAGTCTCTAAGTTTCTTTATAAATTTCTCAACTCTTCGCATGTTGAATCTTAAATCTCCATTATCTCCTTTTTCTTTGTCAAGGTCTTCAAGTGCAGCATCAAAGTTCTCTTGCAAACTATCTAAATCGATTCTAATCTCCCTTAAGCTGTTAGACTTTCTCTCCAAGGGCCAAAATCTTTGATACCAATTGTTAGGATTAGGTAATACTGAGAGGGGGGGGTGTGAATCAGCATTACGACACTCATTAAAACTTTTAAACCAATTATAAATAATCCTTAAGCTTGCAGAAATGAAAAGAACATAAGAAAATAACACAATACTCATAATACCATTATTTGTTGTCGAGGAAAACCTGGCCAAGCGAAAACCCCAGTGGGGATGGTACCCACAAGCATGCACTAGAGTATAGTGTCCCTATTAGGAGACCTAGCCCTACTAGGAGCTAAATATTACATAGTACATTTCCTTGTTAGATGAATAACAACCCTATTAAAGGTATACAACACCCTATTAGGGGCCAACTGAGCATACAACTCTTAGAATATTATTCTTTTACAAAATGTTCCTAGTAATGAACAAAACAAGCATCACTAATGCTTAGATAGTTCCATTCATAGTTCTTCAATGATCTCTATCATCTTATTCTCTTCCATTCACATGTCACATCCAAAAATTTGTTCACACACATACTTACACACATGCCTCTTTTCTCAACAAAAGATCTTACATATATATCTTTATTCTTTACCAAGTCGGCTCACAAATACAAATATTACATAGTCGGTTCTCAATTCAAAATACATTTAATAAAGTAAATATCAAATGCATAGTTGACACTCCTACATAATCAAAATATAGGATATCAACAATCATTATCCAACTTCGATTGTCAGGAGTCCACGTCATACTCTCTGAATCATCACTTCTGTCAAGCTACTATGTATCACTACTCTGGTGCTGCATGTCTGTCTTTAATTATTTCTAACTCACTGTAAACATCACCAAAAAAAAATTGATCTTAGGTGGAGGTCACACATACCCCATACTATCTTATTCTAAGCTTGCTTTCCTTAACTCATCAATCTAGATCTTCAATACCCAAAATACCTCTGTATTTTTGCTTCTGTACTTAGCCGATTTAACTTTAGATGAATCGATCAGTATGCCATATGTGTTTCCATAAATGAAAACCAAAAAGTGGATCACATCATACAAAATTGATCACTTGCCAACATAATGTAATGGAGGAAAATATTTGTGTCTGAGATTTTAAAGAGATATGCAATCCAAGCAAAGGAGATCTTTTAGGAAAGACACATATAACTATCAAATAGAATATAAAGCATGCACAATTAGATCAACATTTAAAGTAGCATATCATGCAAAGAATATCTAACTACCAAATCAAAAGAGGAAATTTCATGTGTCGGGTTAACCAAAATGTACAATAGGAAAATGGGGTGATGAGTAATGAAACTTAAAATATACTAAGTGAATTACCTCCCCATTTCATGAATTATACATAAGGAAGGAAGAGTATCCCCAATAGGCTCAAGAGGTGACTTAAGTGCTAATAAAGAATAAAAATCCATCCTTCCCTAAATATGTAATTAAATGAAATGAGATTAATTAAGTAATTAAGTAGATCTAATAGAAAAGTCACTAAAATGATGATAAAAATAGACTGATACGAACTGATATAGGGATGAAACTGACAGAATCAGAAATTAGAAGACAAAATGAACCTGCTTGGAAAATTTCAGCTAAATGGAAGGGATAGGTTGAAACTCGACCTATACCCAGGAAAATTTGACTTTGGCAACCTCTTCCCAACACTTTCGGACAAAATTTTCATGAAATTTGCAACTGCACCTATACTGCTCATAAAAGTTATGATGGCTCTATAACCTATTCCTGCACACAAAAAAATAGGGAAATTTTTTGGGAAAAGGGGTTTTCCTTGGTCAAACCACTGTTTAGGAATCAACCTTGAAATATGATATAAATTTCATAAAGGAAATACTGTAAAATGAAAATTATTGGTTTACCTTGTATAAAACCCTCATGAACAGATGTAGAAATCACTCAAATCCATGAATACGCTTGAATGAACTTGGAATCCAAAGAGGTTACCTTGGAATGTGATGTAGAAACAATGATTCCATAAAAAATGCATAGATTTATGATTTTTACTCCTATATCGTAAATATAGATATGCTTGATAACCACATGTGATGGAGAAGGATGAATGCATATTCTTTCTTGATTGAGAAATTACAATTCCTCTACTTGGCCATCATGGGAGAAAAACTTGCATTAATTAGAGAAGATTGCCTTTGACTTGATAGATCTTGAAGAAATAGAGACTTGGATATCTTGAATTGGATTCTTGCCTTAAAATATTGAATCCAAATTATCAATAGCACAACTTGATTGCTTGAATGCTTGATGGATATCTTGCACTTTAGTGACTTATATCTTACACTTTGTTGTCTTATGTCAAAATAGGAGATAGGAGGTCCTTTTATACTTTTATCCCTCCATTCAAGATTCATATTTTCTCTAGGCTAATCACAATTGAAAAACTCAGGAGAAGACCCTGATATCAGGCTCCAAGAAAATTTAGGCCCAAAACACTGGGGATAGGTCAAGTTTGGCAATCTGTCCCTGACAAAATAAACTCAAATTTTACTGAGACATTAAGGATAGAGAATATCTATGGGAAAAGAAGAATCGAGTCATGAGGCTTAAGCATAATCATCATTCAGACCAAAAAATCACCAAAATAGGTTCTAATAGGTCCTAAAGACATCTAATTATGGTAGCTAGATTTTTAGGACTATACAAGAGGTTCGCATGGAGATTTGAGTGACTTATGAGTATATGTGTTGTGATTGATTTTTTAGTTGTTTCCAGTGATAATATTTTGATTTTCATTGCTCCACATTGTAATATCTTTCTATTTGGATTTGGAGGCATGTTTGGGACATTGATGTGTGTCCTCAATTCAAGTGGTTCATGGTTTTGAGGTCTACAAGTAATTTTTCAAGGTTCATAGTCATTGTAGTTAGTGTTCCTAAGGTTTCCTATGAAGATGTTGATGATTCTAGTAATTTGTGTTGATGTGTATATTGCTATGGTAATTCATGATGCTTGTTGATGTTTGTAGATCATGTGCCTTTTGTGTTGGTGGCCCACATTGATCATCATGCTCACAATTGAGGTTTTTCATTGGTATGTTGGTGTTCTTCATGTTCTTGGTGGACTGGATGATTGTAACTTGTTGCGGATGTTCAAGGTGATATTTGGAGATCTGTCATATTTGAGGAAAAATATTTTGGTTCATGCTATGTCTTGGCTGACATTGCTTGGTCTGCATAAAATATTGTATTGAGTATGGTTATATTTTTATAATTAGGTGGTAGGTGTTGAGTTGACCTTGATGATCTTTCCAAGGTTGATGTCATGTATAAATAAATGTAATAATCTTGTATTCTTGTGTGGTCGTGAAGATATGTGTGAGTATGTATGAGCATTAAAAGTATACATCTTTTGAAGGCCAAAAAGAAGTGTGAAGAATAAATTTATTTTGTGCTTCAATGGAACTGATGCAGACATAGAATAAATGCTATTATATAGTTCAAAATTTATGGATGTGATTCAAGTCTCCTTGTATAGGTAGTGAGTCTGTAGACCTTATGGAAAGACATGTTGTCAATTAGTGCCAAAACACTTAGTTATTCATATGGTTACATTGTTGACCGAGCCAGCAACTTGAAGTGTTACCTGAGCTAAGTAGTTGGAGTGTCAACCGAGCAGTTAGTTCCAAACAATATCACCCGAGTCACCAGTGTTACCCGAGTTGCATACCATTTCCAAGTGATCAGTGGCTTGAGCACCGAGTGTCAACCGAGTGCCAGAGTTGCCAATTCAATGTGTCACCTGAGTGTCAGTATATCACTCGAGTGGATTACTGGACCCGAATATCAGCATTAGGCTGACTTAGTACATATTGTTTGATATTATTTAATATGATAATTAGATGACTTGTGGAGGTAATTGAATTAGATAAGGTATATATGTAAGATACTTTGTTTATCCAAATGATGATGAGAAAAAGAATAGATATATGAATCAATTACAAATGCAAATATGAAGTGGCAGATTGATTAGAAGGCTACAATGGTATAAAGGAACATTAGAGACTCATCTATCAAATTCAGGTGATTAGTATTACTTCAAAGGATCTTATTAGCAAATCAGAGTTGCATAGTAGATCATTCACTGGTTCATCCTAATAGGTGTATCACTCAAAATCCTTTAACAGGGTGGACTTAACAGTCCTTCACAAATATCCTAACATAGTGCATACTTAATTGTATTGTATAAATACTTTCACAAGATGGACCTAACAATCCTTACTTCTCATAACAGGGCAGACCATCAGAAGTGGTCAATTGTAAGCCTTAACCAGCCAAATTTATTACTGCACTTCTAAATCTTGTGGGTACCATTCCCACCCTAGTTTTACTTTCTATTTTGAAGGTTTATGGGTAACCAAATATTGTGTCAAGTGTTATGAATGTTTATTTCTTTTCTGTTCCATGCATGCAATTAGATTAGTTAATCTAATAAATGATAAAAGTGAATAAGTTTTATTGGTTCCTGATTCACCCCCCCCCCCNGTGAATAAGTTTTATTGGTTCCTGATTCCCCCCCCCCCCCCTCTCAGTCACCTAGCCTATAATATATTTCCAACAGTTGGTATTAGAGCATAGGTTCTCTTATCACAATTTTAACAACTTGAGAAAAGATCAGAGGTGATGGAATATACAGACTGGAGAAAGCCATTGAAAATGAAAAGATATATCTACAAGTGGCCATGGATCATATCAGAAAACTCAAGGAACAACTCTTTCATTCCTTGAAAAGAAGAAAAGATTTAGCAATACAAATGAATGACAAAGGTTACATAGAAGAAAGAATTGAAGATTTATGCAAAGAAAAAAGTTCTAAAGAAGTTGATGCAGCCATTGAAGATCTACTTGCAAAGAATCTCAATTTACATGAAGAAGTCAGAAAATTGAAGAGAACAAGAAATTCATTTAGTCAAAACATGTGAAGTCATGGAATAAAATAACCAAGAAAAAAATGACAAAGAAATGGTACAAGAAGATAAGAGATTGCTAAGTACAAGATTAGAGGAAAAAGAAAATGAAATCCATCATTTGTCACTTCAGCAAGAAGATATGATAAATCAACTCAATATTTTAAATCAAGAAGTTAAAAATCTAAGGACTAAAAATGAAAGACTGCAAAATGATCTCAATACTGAAAGACAAACCAATGAGAGTATGATGAATTCACAAGTGAGCATGGATCAGTTGACAGAGAAAACTAAATTTAGACATCATGGACAGAATGGATTAGGTTATACTAAACAAGAAACCTACATGTAATCATTATGGCAAGTTAGGGCATACATAAAATAAGTGTTGGAGTAATGGAAAGTCAAAGTTTAATGGTAAATTCTATAGGTGCAAAAAGCATGGACATAAGGCAAGTGAATGCACTAAGAAACCTAAGTTTGAAGGAAAGTGTTTTAATTGTAGCAAACAAGGTCATAAGTCTTCCAAGTGTAGAACTAAGAAATGGAACCCTGGTGAACAATTAGCTAAAGAAATTTTTGGTTGGGATTACAACACATGGAGAAGATGTTGTCATTGTGGTGAATATGGGCACATTGGTGCAAATTTTTCAAAGACTCACCTTAGAAAAATAAATCCTACAAAGAGATGTTATGTGTGTAAACAACTCGGCCATCTAAGCAAGAACTGTATGAATAGAGAAAAAGTGGATATTGGTTTTGAGAAATCCAAAGCAAAAGTTTCTGAAATCAAAACTCAGATGAGTCAGTAGTGGGTAAGGAAGTATCCTGATAATTCATACCAAAATAATGAAGGATCAAATGGCACCCAAAACAATGAATTGGGTGGATCCACCATCTCCGAATAAAGATGCAAGGAGATAACTAGAATTGTGCATACAAGCCATCATACATCAGTTCCAGATATGCTAACAAGTCTAAATCTACATATCAATGCATTGGGACACATTATTCTAACCAAGTCAAGATCTCAGTTACAACTAAGTTACTCAGGCTTAACCGAGTTAAGTCAGGTTTTATGGTTTCAAAGATGGGAAGTTAGTTTTTGTCGAGCTTCCGAGTAATCATAGGAGAACTATCTGAGCTATGATAAATACTATGTACGTAGCATTTAATGAAAACCTTATGGTGAAATTTTTCATAAATGGTGAAATTGAAGGGTTATTGTTTACCAAGTTTTACAGCTTGCATAGTGGTTAAGAGCTTTTAGCGATTTTAGAGTGAATTTATGTTTAGAATATTTAGCTGCAACAAAGTTTCATCAATCCTCCAAGGGTTACAGAGTCTTCATCCAGCAGTAAGATCAAGAAGGGATCTTAGATGTTAGTGAGGAATGTTGTCTATGGACTGCTAAAGTTCAAAATTCATCCAGCGATTGCAGAGGAGATATATCCAATGGGAGCTCATTCCCAAATACCTCCTAAGGTACTATTGATTCACAACATTCACAATTTCTATCATTGCACCATTCAATAGCTAGGCACATTAGAGATAAATCTGATGACATGTAACTAATTGAATGTTTGAAGATGTTAAGTTCATAACCAAAATGCAGAAGGATGGTGCAAGACATTAAAACAATTAATGGATTGTATTGTCATTGATGTCAACTTGATATAATCAAATCGGTTATAATCAAAGTGTCAAAGACTTCAGAGGGTCAGAGAGATATAGATTATGATTTTTGTAATGCATAAAAGAAAAGCATGCACATTGTGACTACAAACACCAATGGTCAGTGGAAATCGACGGATAGAGATCACCGATAGCCAAGTCATAGTGATACCTGAGCAAGAAAACCAATGAGCATTACCAACAAGAAGAATAAAAAACAAACCCGATGGCCAAAAACATAGTATAAACTGATGGAGAAGCCCGAGGAGAACTAAAGTGTTGACTGACGCTATCAGAGAGTTAAACCAAAAATAATAGAAGTTTGCAAACGACAAAATATCTAGCTGGTAGAGCTAAATATAGAGTTAACTGGTAGTTATCATTGTTTTCATTGACAAGATAAGCCAAAGATAAGTGATTGATTTAAAATTGATTTGTCAAGTTGGAAAAAAGATCTCAGCAAGATAAAACAAGAGTTTTTCTTTAAATTTGATTGGCGAGAATTGTGGATCATGCCAAGATCAAGAAGATCAAGAACCTAACAACGGTGATGTCATGTCTATTTAAGAGACAACTCAATTCATTACGAATGGTTGAGGGTGAAGAAATAAACAAGAGGATGCTAAAGAGAAACTAACGAAGAGAAACTTCATACAGTGCTAATCAACAAGCTGAGGAAAGAGCTAAAGAATTTTGCAGACATCGTGCAATAGAGAACAGCATCACCAAGAAAGATCAAAGTGGAGAAAAGGTATAAATAGAGGTATATTGATAAGAATAGTTTGTGAGATTACAATAGATCTGAAAATCTGCAAGTACAGTTGTATATGTGAATAGATCATATTGTTTTAGTTTAACATTTGATTCAGAAATTCTCTTAACCGAGCGAGATTTAAATATCCTTTCTATATTGAGATACATCCAATGGAGTATCAAAAAGTTTGTTCATGAAGATAAAATGAGATACCAGATACCTACTGACAGGCCAAGTGAGTGTTTGATCAAGGTTGGTAGCATAGAGATTCCCAATATCAAGTGACACACTAAAATTTTAAATCCTCTAACAAGGTCACACCTAACAGTGTGTTTGTAACCTTTTACAGGGTTGGCTCTTCACCGAGCTCACTTCAAAAGAGTGAAAATTTTGGGTTATCGGTCCCAAGTGGTTTTTCCCTTAACACGGTTTCCATGCTAAAAATTAATGTGTCAATGTGTTTATGAGTCATTACTTTAGTGTTTTGCATTACACTTAACTTAATTGGATTGATCGGTATACTCTAGATAATTTACTGTCTTTCAGTAAATTGACAGATTGCTAATTGGTAAATCTATAGTAGAAGGTTTTACAAAGCATTCTGAGGAGTAGTAATTTGATTTAAGTATTTGGAGGCATTCATCTTATAGGACTGGAGATGACTAGAGGTATAATTTTGTGGTACAAGTTTTAAGGGTTGATTATTGGAATATTTTTGAGGCCACTGATTCGCCCCCCCTCTCAATTATTACTAACAATTGGTATCAGAGCTCATGTGCTTAGAAAGGGAGTTTAAAAACTCAAGCAAAAGATCACAAGATGAACAAACAAGATGTGCCCAAGTTGAATAAAGACAACTTTGCATCATGGAAAAGTAGAATAAGACTCCACCTATCAGGTATTGGAAATGATATTGTTCAATACTTAGATACTGAATATGTGTTGCCTACATGACCTCATACTCTTGATAAATTAGGATTCAAGCATGAATATAACTGCATGATGATAGAACTTGCATCATCACTCTCTGATGCTAAGTTTGAAGATGTCAAAACCTGCACCTCTGCAAAGCAAATGTGGGATAAGTTGAAGCTTGTACATGGAGGAGATGCCAATGTACTCAGAGCAAAGGTAGAAAGCCTAATAGGGAGGTTAGATGACCTAAGGATGAAAGAGGAGAAAACATTACTTAGTATAGTAGCAGAATAAAAGAGGTAGTCAATGCTATCCGAGGAGTTGGAGGTAAACTTGAAGTGGAGACAGTGGTAAGAAATATCTTAAGAACCTTATTGCCTGTTTATGGTATTAGAGTTTCTTCTATTCAAGAAATGAGAGCAGTTGCAAACAATACAGTCACTCTAGATAGTCTAATTTGTAGACTAATTTCATTTGAGATGAATAACTTTAACAATAGTGTCTTACCATCCATAGAATCTGCATTCAAATCTTCTCTAAAGATAAGTAACTCAAGTCATAGACATGCTGTTAGAAGTGATATTGATAGTGATAATGAGGATTAAGGACTTGATGAAATTGAAGCACTTATGGTTAGAAGATTGTAGAGAGGCAAAGAAAGATACAAAGGTAAATTACCACTTGTATGTTTCAATTATAAAAAGGTTGGACACTTTTCTGCAAGATGTCCAAACCGACGAAAAGATGACAGAGGAAATGACAAACCTTCTAAGAAGAAGTTTGACAAAGCTGATAATAGAGAATATCAGAGCAACCAACAATCTAACAAGAGAGATACCTAAGACTACAAGGACATAGGGAAGAAAGTTGGTTACCTAGCTGAGAGCATAACTGATGACACTAACACCGAATCAGAAGAAGGCATCGAGATGGTATTTGTAGCTATGAAGGATGATTCAGATGAAGATGAAGAAAGGTATGTAGAAACTGCACTCATATCTAAAGTTATTAAAAATGATGTCTGGATCATAGATAGTGGTTGCACTCACCATATGACTGGTGATAAACAAAATTTTGAGACTTTTGAATACTATAATGGTGGTTTGGTGAGAATGGGTAATGATACACCTTATCCAGTTAAAGGTAAAGGAACCATAATGTTGAATAACCTGATAAAATGTGAAAATGCTTATTGGGTTAAAGGAATGAATTAAAATTTGTTATGTGTTTCTTAGTTGAACAATTCAGGTCACAGAGTAGCATTTGAAAATAAGAAGGCAAAGATCTTCAATAAATCAGGAAGGTTGATTGGTACCGGTGAGCAGACAAAATGTAATCTTTTCTATCTTGATGAAACTAACACCACTTGTTTGATGGCTAGAAACGAAGACTTATGGTTATGGCACAAAAGATTGTGTCATGTGAACTTTGACAACATGATAAAGATAAGCAACAAAAGGAATGTCAAAGGCTTACCGATGATGACCAAGCCCGAGCATATCATGTTCAAGAATTGTCAAAAAGGTAAAATGACAAAGTCTAGTTTCAAGAGCAAAACACATACATCTACTGCAATTCTAGAATTAGTCCATACATATCTATGTGGACCGATGAGGACAAAGAGCTACTATGGAGATAGGTATTTCATTATCTTTGTTGATGATTTCTCCAGAATGATGACAATCATGTTTTTAAAAGATAAATCAGAAGCATTTAAGATGTTTAAATGGTACAAAGCAATGGTAGAAAAAAAAAGTGAAAATAAATTGAAATACTTAAGGTCAGATAGAGGAGGAGAATTTACTTCAGAAGAATTCAATGACTATTTCAATGAGCATGGAATTAAAAGATAGGTTTCTGCACCAAGAACACCACAACAAAATGGAATTGCTAAGAGGAGAAACAGATCAATTGTTGATTGTGCAATAAAATTGATGATTGAGAAAAGCATCACTCAAAAATTTTGGAGGGAAGCTGTCAGTACTGTTGTCTATACACTAAACAGAGTAAAATTAAAGAAGGTCACAAAGAAGACACCATATGAGCTTTGGTATGGTCATACACCCAATGTAAGTTACTTTCGAATCTTTGGTGGTCAATGATATATATTGAAGGATGATAGAAATGGAAAACTTGACTGCAAAAGTGAATAAGGTATCTTCTTAGAGTATTCAACCAAAATCAAGGCTTATAAATGTCTTAAGTCATCTAACAAAATCATTGAATGTGAAAATGTGAAAATAGATGAATTTGCAAAAAAGAATGATAAGGAAAGAAAAAAGGAACCAGAGGACTACAACAGGTTTGTTTATACAGAACCTGACACTCTACCTGAGCAACAATGTGTCACTCCTGAGCATCAAAACATTGCACCTGAGCATCAGGCTGCAATTACCGACGATGAGGATAATAATCAAGATGATGTTCTGAACAATGGTGATAAAAATGAAGGTGAAGAAGATAATCAGAATGATGAACATAGAGTTGAACCAAAAATTGCCAAGTATGTCAGAAGGCATCATCCACAGAACCAAATCATAGGAGACAAGAAGGCTGGAACAAGAACAAGAAGTAAGTCACTTAACGCCAGATGTTTACTTTGTAATTTTGAGCCTAAATCTATTTACAACACTTGAGAATAAAGAATGGGTCAGTGCTATGAATGAAGAGATAGAAAAGATTAAGAAGAATAATACATGGAAACTAGTACCGAGACCAGATGACAATGTCATTGGTACCAAATGGATATTTAGAAACAAGTTGAATAAGAATGGAGAAGTCACTAGAAACAAAGCAAGATTAGTATGCAAGAGATATGCACAAGAAGAAGGTATTGATTATGGTGAAACCTTTTCACCCATTGCTAGACTAGATGAAGTTATAAATCTACTCACTTATGCTGTATTTAAAGGATTCAAGGTATACCAAATGGATGTCAAATTTGTATTCCTAAATGGAATACTTGAAGAAGAGGTATACATTGAACAACCAGAAGGGTTTGTCAATCCAAACAAGAAAAACATGGTATGTAAACTACACAAAGCCTTGTACATGGATTGAAATAAGCACCGAGAGCCTAGTATGAAAGAGTTCACTCATATCTCATTAGCATAAAATTTGTTAGAACAAGTGAAAATAGCAATTTGTACTTAAAAGAAGATACCAATGGTAATATTCTGATTACTGAAATTTTTGTTGATGATATCATTTTTGGTGGTAATGAATTGTTATACAAATCCTTTTCTAATGAAATGAGAAAGGAATTTGAAATGTCTATGTTTGGAGAGATCAAATTCTTTCTTGGTCTACAGATTCTTCAACAAGATGCGGGCATTTACATCACTCAGTCCAAGTACATCAAGGAAGAGATAAAGATATTCAAGATGGAAGATTCCAAACTAGTTGGAACACCTATGGCTACTAGATGCAAGCTGACAAAGGAGGACAAGACAAATTATGTAAATCATACCTTATATAGATCAATAATTGGCAAATTGATGTATGTTGTTCACATCAGACTAGATATAGCACATGCAGTGGGAATTGTTGCAAGATTCTCTGCTAATCCCAAAGAATCACATATGATTGCTGTGAAAAAAATTCTAATATATATGAAGAACATCGAGGACTATGGCTTATGGTACAAGAGAGAAGGAAAATTTGAGCTACAAGTCTATATAGATGTTGATTGGGCTGGAAACATTGATGACCAAAAGAGCACAACTGGAGGAGCATTCTTCATGGGTGACAGACTTGTCACATGGATAAGAAAGAAGCAAGGATGCATCTCTTAGTCCACTACAGAAGTAGAGTATGTGTTCTTATTGCAAATTGCTCAAATATTGCATGGATCAAACAATTACTAGAAGGTATGCATATGAAGATCCGTGAACCAGTAATTATCTATTGTGATAATACGAGTGCAATAAAAATTTCAAAGAATCCATTCATGCATGCTAAGACTAAGCATATTTCTATCAAGTATCACTTTCTAAGATAAAAAAGTGCAAGAAAAGGAAGTGACACTAGAATATGTTCAATCAAATGAACAATTAGCTGACATATTCACCAAGCCATTATTGAAGGATACATTTGAGTATCTAAGATAGAGACTAGGGGTTCAACCCTTGTCTATCAGTTAGTAATCTGACTAGGAGGTTGTATTAGCCTATACAACATCTAAAGATCAGTCATGTTGATGCATACACTCAGATGGACAACAACAGATACATCTGTACACATCAAGGTACATATCTGCACCGAAAATCAGAACATTGTACTGTTGATGGATAGGGAAATTCAAGGAGTATATTATACAAAGGGATGGAAGATGATATAGATGATAAAATAAGAAGTATTTCTGTTTGGCATTGTTGTCAAAGGGAGATAAATATTCTTATTATCATAAAAAGGGGAGAATTATCATATAAAGGGAGAGATGATCTCCATATCACATAAAGGAGAGATATGATAAAAGGAGATATTATATCATTATCCATGAAGAGAAGTTCCTGAGAATCAGAAAGGTAAAGTTAATCAATATTCTAAGGGAGAGAAAATGATTACATATAAAATATTCATCTAAGGGAGAGAAGTAACAAAGGGAGAGAGTTCAGACAAAGAGAAAGAAAGTTGTCAAAGGAAAAAGAGATTATCAAGAAGAGGAATAGTCAAGGTAGAGCACATATCTGACTAGAGATATCAGATGATACATCTATCCAATGAAGGGATTAAAGATTGAAGACAACCACTCTGCATGAAACAAATCTAAGCTATTTTTTGAGCTTACCGAGAGCCAAACATTTGTAATAGTTACATTAGGAAAGCTTGATGAAACTGTATATTTCATATTGTTATTAGTGATAGTATAGTATGATAACGTAGTATGTTGTCATCAATGCCAAAGGGAGAGATTGATGACATGTAACTGATTGAATGTTTGAAGATGTTAAGTTGATAACCAAAATGCAAAAGGATAGTGCAAGACATTAAATCAGTTAATGGATTATATTGTCATTGATGTCAACTTGATATAATCAAATTGGTCATAATCAAAGTGTCAAAGACTTCAGAGAGATAAAGATTATGCTTTCTGTAATGCATAAAAGACAAGCATTCATATTGTGACTATAAACACCAACGGTCAGTGGAACTCGATGGATAGAGATCACCGACAGCCAAGTCACAGTGATGCCCAAGCAAGAAAACTGACAAGAATTACTAACGAGCAGAATCACAAACAAACCCGACGGCCAAAAACATAGTATAAATTGGTAGAGAAGCCCGAGGAGAACTGAAGTGCTGAACAATACTATCAGAGAGTGAAACTAAAAATAAATAAAGTTCACAAATGACAAAATATCTAGTTGGCAAAGCTAAATATAGAGTTAAGTGGTAGTTATCATTGTTTTCATTGACAAGATAAGCCAGAGATAAGTGATTGATTTAAAGCTAATTTTTTGAGTTGGCAAAAAGATCTCAGCGAGATAAAACAAGAGTTTTGATTTAAATATGATTGGCGAGAATTGTGGATCACACCAAGATCAAGAACCTAACAATGGTGATATCATGTCTATTTAAGAGACAACACAATTCATTATGAATGGGTGAGGGTGAAGAAATAAACAAGAGGATGCTAAAGAGAAACTAATGAAGAGAAACTTCATACAGTGTTGATCAACAAGCTGAGGAAAGAGCTAAAGAATTCTGCAAACACCGAGCAACAAAGCACAACATCACCGAGCAGAATCAAAGTGGAGCAAAGGTATAAATAGAGGTATATTGATCAAAATAGTTTGTGAGATTACAATAGATCTAAAAATCTACAAGTATAGTTGTATATGTGAACAAATCATACTATTTCAATTTAACCATTGATTTAGAAAGTCTCTTAACCGAGCAAGATTTAAAAATCCTTTCTATATTGAGATACATCCAATGGAGTATCAAAAAGTTTGTTCATGAAGATAGCATGAGATGCCAGATACCTATTGACAGGCTAAGTGAGTGTTTGATCAAGGATGGTAGCATAGAGATGTTCGATATCAAATGACAGACTAAAATTTCAAATCCTCTAACAAGGTCACACCTAACAGTGTGTTTGTAACCTTTAACAGGGTTGGCTCTTCACCGAGCTCACTTCAGGACAGTGAAAATTTTGGGTTATCAGTCTCAAGTGGTTTTTCCCTTAATAGGGTTTTCACATTAAAAATACATGTGTCAATGTGTTTATGAGTCATTAATTTAGTGTTTTGCATTACACTTAACTTAATTGTATTGATCAGTATACTCTAGATAACTTATTGTCTTTCAGTAAATTGACAGACTGCTAATCGGTAAATCTATAGTAGAAGGTTTTACAAAGCATTTCGAGGAGTAGTAATTTGATTTAAGTATTTGGAGGCATTTATCTTATAGGTCTGAAGATAACTAGAGTTATAATTTTGTGGTACTAAGTTTTAAGGGTTGATTATTGGAATATTTTTGAGGCCACTAATTCAGCCCCCCTCTTAGTTATTACTAACAAAATCAAGCATAAGAGGCACTTTGTGTGGGAGGAAACTTGAAGCCAGAACACAAGCACCTTGAATTCAATGGTTTAACCCACATCTTGCATATGCCAAATAATTTCCAGATCAAGTGGATTAGGTTTATTCTTAGCCATGTTCATGACATGCATCTCTAGTTGGAGAAACTTTTGAAGATAACTAAGATGAGGGTACACCAAGTGATAGGGTACCCAATGCTCAAAAACCTAAAGCAACTAAAACCCTAACCCAAGATGATCTAGCCAAGAAGACTCTTGCCGAGTGGGATAGAAGAGGTATGAAGTTGAATGAAGTCACTAATATGGAGCTAAAGTTTATAATTCATGTGATTATTTATCATCTTAAAATGGAAGCACTTCCATGTTAAGAGTGTTTAGCCCTCCTTAGGGGACATTTTTGACCTCCATCATATCATCCTCCTGTTTCTTCATCATCTCATACTTCTATGCTGGTTCAGGACCCTGATTGGGCCTCTTCGGGCACCTCCTACCCCACCTGGCATATTTTTTAGGGGTTTTGATCCCCTAGGTCATGGTGAACCTTGACCCTAACCTAGGTCATGGTCAACCTTGACCCTGACCAGGGTTCCCCTTTCAAAACAAGAAGCTTGTCAGCTACTGGGGGTCATAAAAAAATTAGTTTTCCCGCTTCCGGGTCGGCTGTTTCGGGTTCCAAAATGTTGATTCCTAAATTATATTTAATATAGGTCCTTTTCTAGGGGCATGGGTCTAATTATAATTTAATTATCCTATGTCATCCTCCTTGGAAGATTGTGCCCTAATTTCATATAAAAGGAAGTCTCTCTCTCTCTCTCTCTCATTTTCTCTAAGTCTTCTAAGTGCAAAAAGCTCTAATCAAGATTTTGTGAAGAAGTAAAAAAGGTTCAAGCATCCATTTCCAAGCTCTCAAGGTGTTCAATTATTCCTCTCAAGCATTCAAGTTCTCCATTGAAGATCAAGGATTCAAGCTTTCATGTCTTTGAAGGGATTAGGTGCAAACATTCAAGATTCAACATTCAAACCCTAGATCTAGCCATCATGGTCGTGTGATCTTCCTTCAATATCCTTTGTGCATCCTCAAGAATCTTCAATAATTTCTTCAAAGTGGATTTCAAACATACAATCATGGAGGTTTATGGTTCATATTGAATTCATGCTTTCATACTTACATATTTGCATACATTTGAATTTCAATTACATATCTATTTGAGTATGATAGCTTCATTGTTAGATTCAATTCTACTACTTGCTAGCATTCTGTAATTTATTGATTTCAAGGTTAATTCCTAAATCAGGGTTTGACTAAGGCAAACCCCTCCCCCACAACAAACAATCTCCTTTTTCTTGTAGGTACAGGTTCAGAACAGTTGATTTGAAACCAGATTTGGATACCCTTTTCAGCTTTCTTTTGGACAGTGCGAACAGATTTTCTGTCAGACCTGTGCAGGTTAGGGTTGACATTATTGGGTCAGGGTTGACATTTGTGGATCAAGGTTGACCTTTTTCATAAGATGACATCAGAATGGAAAATTTTTTTTGGGTTTTGTTCGTCTCTGTGTTCCAGTTCAGGATCAACTGTCAATTTTTTCAGAAATAGTCTATAGACCTCATAAAACAACATTCTTTGATCTGAAATATTTCAAGGTTAGTTCAATTCTCCTATTTCTTCAATTAATGTCATATATCATTTCTATACATATAATTAACAGAATTTAAGGTATCCCCTTTGTTATTCTCCTTTCCAAATAGTTGATTCATTTGTGCATTAGCCCTTCTTTGGGGTTGATCAACTTGGATCTCCCATTTGTGCATTTGGGAATAAAAGAGGAACATCTTATCTTCTCCCTAAT
>MU224605.1:800319-837148 GCA_018584345.1 Thuja plicata | reverse complement strand
TAGGTTATTCATCTTCTCAATTTCATGTGGCTAATATTAACTATCGTCCTCCTCTTGATATTCTTCTTCCAACACCTACCTTAGATCATCCTGATACTCCTCAAGATGTGGCTAAGAAAGTGTATGTACACTTAATGAATTCAAAGAAAGAAAACTTCAAACCTATTCCAAAAAATGCTTTACATAAGTACAAATGTCCTTTCCATAATAGCAATAAACATTTACTTGTTGATTGTGTGCATTTTAAGTTATATGTTAGAGATAGAGCTTCTCGTGGAATTATATCTTATTCCCGAGCAGTATTACAATTTATTCATAATTTTGACATAGGGCATTCCCCTTCTTCTTCTACAAGTTAGACTATGTTTCTCCTCTTATCTCTTAAACTGGGGGGCAAGAGGTATTCTATTACAGTCTTATAGGATCCATTATCCTCTTAGCATGAATGTTTTTTTGAGTATAATTGGTTATCCTTTTTGCATTCTATCCTTATAACTTCTTACATTCATGATATTCTTTCTAGGACATCTGTTTTATAAAGATATCTCTCATTTTTATAACTTTGTTGAATAATTTGATATATCCCTTGTCATCATCTCCAGGGGGAAAGGTATTATCTCTTTCTACCTCTATCTAAGGATCTACTTTCCTTAGCTTATTGGCATTTGTTTATTTTGCAAACATTATTTTCCTTATAAAGATCTATGTTTTGACCATTGATACCCCCTTATTTGAGAGGTGATTATCCTAGGTCATTGCCTCTTCTTTATTTTTCAAATTATGTTCTTTATAAAATCTTTCCCTTGCTTTTTGGTTAGAGTTTTCTATCCTTCATTCCAAGATTCCTCATCCTCTTTATTGCAAGAAGCATGATGGTTGAATCTTGGGTCCCTCTTGCTTTTTGAAGATGACATTTTATCCTAAGCACTCCTCTCTGGTAGGGCTCTTGTTGATAAGATCTCTTCCTCTTTGAGGATCCTTTTTCCATAAGTGACATATCCATTTCACGATTATCTATGCTCTTAGATGTAAGGGTCAAGGCTCTTCACTATGAATATGGTATACATTGTTGTTTAGCTGGGATATCTTCTTACCTTGTGAAGTAGGTATCCTCTTCCTCTTCCTTTTCCTGCCTAGTATGTAGCCACGATAAGGAGGGGGGAATATATAGGGTCTCCCTTGTACTATAATTTACATTTATTTACATTTTCCAGCATGCTAAATCCTTGGAAGGTAACGCACATAAGTTGCTAAATCCTGAAGAGACACACAGTTTTACTTTTATATTTGCTAAATCCTTGGAAGGTAATGCACATAAGTTGCTAAATCTTGAAGAGATACGCATCATTTTTATTTTTTCAATATGCTAAATCCTTGAAAGGTAACACACATAAGTTGCTAAATCCTTAATGGACACGCATTTTATATTCCATAGTGATACAAGAATGTTGATCTATGGATATTTTCAAAAGTCGTGAGAAGACGCATTTACAATTCCAAGCATAGTTTTTGGGTGAACCTATTGGGATCTCCCTCCATGGTGATTCATAGTAAGGTGGGCATCTTACTAGGTGAGTTAATCACTTTCTCTTTTCTCTCTTTCACTTTCATGCTAGTAGGATTAGATCATGAAGCTATGTTATCTATGGTGTTGTTCTTGTCTTACTTATGTAGTCATGTATGTTCTCTATGATTGATTGCTCTTTATCTTTCATGTCTTTATGTATGTATGTTGAGTTATAATCCTTAGTTTTGGGGCTCATATCTCTGACTTAGTGATATTCTACCTCGTTGCAATCCACTAGGATCCTTTTCCTCTAACTTTATCGTGAGCACATTTGATTTTCGTACTCCCGCTAAAGTGGGGGCTTAAAGTATCATCTTAAAATGGAAGCACTTCCATGTTAAGAGTGTTTAGCCCTCCTTAGGGGATGTTTTTTACCTCCATCATATCATCCTCCCATTTCTGCATCATCTCATACTTCTGTTCTGGTTTAGGACCCTGATTGGGCCTCTCTGGGCACCTCCTACCCCACCTGGCATATTTTCTAGGGGTTTTGACCCCCTGGGTCAAGGATGACCTTGACCTTGACCTAGGTCAGGGTCAACCTCAACCCTGAGGTTGACCTTGACCCTGACCAAGGTCCCCCTTTCAAAACAGGAAGCTTGTCGGCTATTGGGGGTCATCAAAAATTTAGTTTTCCCACTTTCGGGTCAGCTGTTTTGAGTTCCAAAGCGTTGATTCCTAAATTATATTTAATATAGGTCCTTTTCTAGGGTCATGGGTCTAATTATAATTTAATTATCCTATGTCTTCCTCCATGGAAGATTGTGCCCTAATTTCATATAAAAGGAAGTCTCTCTCTCTCTCTCTCATTTTCTTAAATGTTCTAAGTGCAAAAAGCTCTAATCAAGATTTTGTCGAGAAGCAAAAAAGGTTCAAGCATCTATTTCCAAGCTCTCAAGGTGTTCAATTCTTCCTCTAAAGCATTCAAGTTCTCCATTGAAGATCAAGGATTCAAGCTTTCAAGTCTTTGAAGGGATTAGGTGCAAACATTCAAGATTCAACATTCAAACCCTAGATCTAGCCATCATGGTGGTGTGATCTTCCTTCAAGATCCTTTGTGCATCCTCAAGACTCTTCCATAATTTCTTCAAAGTGGATTTCATACATACAATCATTGAGGTTTATGGTTCCTATTGAATTCATGCTTTCATACTTACATATTTGCATACATTTGAATTTCAATTACATATCTATTTGAGTATCATAGCTTCATTGTTAGATTCAATTCTACTACTTGCTAGCATTTTGTACTTTATTGATTTCAAGGTTAATTCCTAAATTGGGGTTTTACTAAGGCAAACCCCTCCCCCACAACAAAAAATCTCCTTTTTCTTGCAGGTATAGGTTCAGAATAGTTGATTTGAGACCAGATCTGGATACCCTTTTCGGCTTTCTTTCAGACAGTGCGAACAGATTTTCTGTTGAACCTGTGCAGGTCAGGGTCGACATTATTGGGTCAGGGTTGACATTTGTGGGTCAAGGTTGACCTTTTCATAAGACAACATCGGAACAGAAAAAGATTTCTGGGTTTTGTTCGTCTCTGCGTTTCAGTTTGGGATCAACTGTTAGTTTTTCTAGAAACAATCTATAGACCTCAAAAAACATCATTCTTTGATCTGTAATATTTCAAGGTTAGTGCATTTCTCCTATTTATTCAATTACTGTCATATATCATTTCTATACATATAAATAACAGAATTTAAGGTATCTCCTTTGTTATTCTCCTTTCCAAATAGTTGATTCATTTGCGCATTAGCCCTTCTTTGGGGTTGATCAACTTGGATCTCCCATTTGTGCATTTGGGAAAAAAAGAGGAACATCTTATCTTCTCCCTAATCACAATTGCAATACATAATCAATACAATTCAATTTAAGTTAAGGAATTCAATACAATCTAGGCAACTCAAAGAACAATTTATACATCAAATTTCAAGATAATCAATAATCAATCCAACCATTCTTTCTTAATACATTATACATTTTTAATAAGCATATCTCTATTTCAATCCTCCTTTTACATTTTGGTAAGAGAAAGATATTTCCTTATCTTGCAGATTGCATATAAGATATACAGTTCAAGCTGACAAAATAGTGTTCCATGTGAGGCTGTGGACTTGGCATACAAAGTGGTGAAGAACAATCTATCATTTGAACTAGCAGAGTTGTGGCTCATCTAACTGAGAAAAACATGGAGAGCATCCAGGCATCTAAGACCAATCTGTGTAAGTTCAGTTCACTCTTGGTCTACATATTATTTTATGCTCAAAAATTTTTCCCTTCAAAAGACACAGTTCTATGGAAGAAGGATAGACCTATAATTTATCAGATAAATGAGTTTATAGCAGGATTGGGAGATAACTTTGAAAGCATCATGGATGCTTACTTTAAAAGTTTCAAAGAGAAAATGCAAAATAGATTCAGAATTCCCAAAAAATTGGTATAAGACTATAAGGATGATATATGCTTCCTAGTTGACTAAGACAAAGTATACATCCAAGCAGTCAAGCCTAGGGTTGCATGGGTGAAACCTCTTGCATATGAGGTTAACATTGATGAGACTAGAGACATTATTGAAGATCTTGTAAATGAGTCTCTTGATCCTAAAGCGCCATATTATGGTAATTATGAAGAAGATAAGGGTAGGATATCATTGGAAATTGAGATTCCAAAAATCCTGAAGAGAGGAAGGAAGATAATTGAGAAGTTTGGAAATAAATATGGCAAGCCATCAAACTCTCCTCCTTTGATCACTAAAAGAAAAAAGGATGAAATAAAAGTAGAAGAATAAGAACCTGAGAAAGAAGAGGAAGAGGTAGAAGCAGAGCCTCCTAAGAAGAAGAGGCTAGCCCCCAAGAAAACACCAAAGGTCTCTACCCCTATCTTCACTGCAAACAAACCCAGAAGATCTAGAAGAAATCTGATATTGCCTAAAGAAGATGGAGAAGAAGATACAGTTATATTCAAGAAGCCACCACTTACCTTTGAGTAGAAGGTTATGTTATACACTAAATTTGCACCCTATTCAAGCTCTCTCGCCCTTGATAATCTAGTATGACATGGGATTCACTTCGAGGTTGTGGGACTTATGCTAACTTGAAGTGAAGCCTTTGGATTCTAGGTCGGTTCCTCTTGGATAATCACCTAATATTCTCTTTGAAATAAAAAGTAAACTTGAAGGAAAAGGGATAGGAGGAGTACTTGAAAGGGAAATAACTGAAAGAAAATTATCCTACTAGGTGATACACCAAAGGTAACTTGAAATATAACACAGTAACTGGACTAGCATGAAGGTTCTCAGATCTAATAGAACACAATATTTCTGAACAAGCTTGCATATGTATTTCACAAAGAGGTCTGGAATGGAAAGAGGCTATTGGAGGAAAGAAAAAATTTCATAGGCAATAACATTCCCAAGAAAAGTTAGACATAGACTATGACCTGCAAGCAAACATTCACTTCAGCAAATAGGCACAAGAGTGAGAGAAAGTAGCCAGAGATGAACAAAACCCACAGGGTAACCTAAATCAAATCACACACAGTAGTACACAAAGATACTAAAAGGAAGAAAGGCTCTGGAACTCTGAGATTTCTCTAGCATAAGCAACTATACATATTCCAGTAAGAGAAATACAGATAAAGAAAAGCTTGAGGGCGGGAAAAATGACACATAAAGCTTATACTGAACCTCTATTTCAATGAAAGATTACAAGAAGTGAAGATTTGAGGGTAGATAAAATTCCATAGAAAATCTTGTGCCAACTGAAAAAATCTAAGCTAAAAAGCTTGAAAACTAACTTATATACATGTTCCTCTAGCATGCAGGCTCAGGAAATAGTCCAAATTCTAGAAATTAGGGTTTACAATAGATTTTGCATAAATAATGCAAAAACCCTAATGTTGTCAATTATGTTCATTAATGCATGTAGAAATATCTGAGATGATTCGATACATCCTTGAATATCTTCCATTCTGCCATAAATGCAGCCTGAGAAGTCGGATCAACCCATCTGTCTGTCTCCAGCTTGAAATATTGCGCCACCATCGTGAGCTTTGAAATAAGATCTTTTGAATTTTAAATTTTTGAATAGGAAATGGTCATAGGTGGCGTGGGTACTAGCATCAATGGCCCAGAGAATCCTTGACCTTTTCTTTTAAACATAGCCATTGATTCCCCTTCTTTGTTTGTAACTGTCTTTACCCCTAACTCTGGCTTGATCCACTTTTAACCCCTGGTTACTGAAATCCTTCATATCACTGAGTCTCCAATCTATTTTACAATCTCTGAGTTTCCTTTGAGACTTTGCGACCACTGGGAGATCAAAACAAGATCGGACAATCAACGCTAAGTCGCATATCCTTAAGAGAATATTCATTTTCTTTAGAGACTCAGTGACTACCGTGAGATAAAAACATAATCAATAGCTTAGATCAAATCATCTGAAACTTGGAACTTGCCTTTACTTAACCCTTTCTTGATTCCCTTGACCATGGTTTGTTTTGGAGACTTGGCAACTAAGTGGTCTCGCAATCTCCATATTTTTTTGCTTAACTGTGGTTTCATATCAAGACTCAACGAATGAACCTGGGTCCCTCATCTTCCATGTGTTGATTTTCCATTTACCCATGATCTGACTGCAAATCCCTTTGACCTTTTGACCAATTTCTGCTTCTGACCATGAGTTCATTTAGAGACTTGGCGACTATATAGTCTCGTAATCTCTTAACACTTTGTTTAATCATGGTCACCTTAAGGGACCTAGCGACTGAAAGCTTTTAACTCAACTCAGCCTGAACTTAGGTCACATCTGTAGTTTATGAATTTACACTGAGTCGCTAGATCTCATGATCTTTTGCAAAAATTGGGTTACTTTGGGAGACCTGGCGACTTCCCTCCAATTAGAAAATGATCCAACGATCAGTACTAAGTTGCGATGAGAAACGAGCATATTCTATTTCCTTGGGAGACTTCACGACAAAGGCAATCTCATAATTGCTGAGAAACATAGAATATTCCTTGTCCCTTATGTGACTAAAGGGCAATTGAAATGCACACATGAATTAAAAGAACTTAAGTTTCATGGAAAAAGTAGTGAAGAAATAGAAAGGGCTGAGGACCAACTAGGGTTTATCTCAAAATTGTATAGGTTTTTGATCCTTAAGCCATTTTCATGAATTAGGGTAAAACAAAGGGCTAAAATCTTGCAGAGGATGAGGTAGAAGACGAGGAAATGTGCAGTTTGCTTGGATTAAACAAATTTCAGCCCTGAAAACAATGTCAAAGGCCTGAGGCAATGAAGTACCTCCCAAGGATTGGATCATGAAAAAGATATTTCTATTCAGAATTCTCAAGAAGTATAGGAAGGCATGGTCAACTGAAGGTCTTACTAAGATAGAAATTATATTCCATGTCTTGAGAAATCTATTATTAAAGTCTATCATTTGTTCTTGAGGATCTCTCTTAATGGTTGTTAACTGCTCAACCAGAGATAAATAATCTAATTTATCCTCAAAATATCTTCTTAATGATTCAACTAGTCTATCCCATGAATCAATGGAACTAATAGCTAGAGTTATAAACCATTCTAAGGCCTTGCCTTTGAAAGAGGCTGCTAAGAGCTTGCTAGCTACATCTTCTTCTGTGATATGATGCACACTGCATATGGTGGCTACATCTCTTATGTGTTCACATGCTGTTGTTTGTCCTTATCCTATAAAGTCAAGAAGACTCTTGAGTGCTACCAAGGGCACATCATGATGTTGAGAAAAGTTCAATGGACTTCCTTGATTGAATGGTACAAAGGCAAACTATCTAGCCATTGCAGGAGTTGTTATCTGCTGAGCAGAAACTGTGTGAGTTGTATTTGGGTCAGGTAGTGGAGCTGAATCTTCTTGTAGCTCCCTAATTAGGGATCTTCCTCTCCTTCTTGAATGGAAAGGCAAAGCTCTCCTTTTTCTAGTAGGTGGTGTAGAATGAACCCTCCTTGTAGGGGATTTTCTCTAAGACGATCTGCAATAACTTCTAGTCAGAGGTAGTTGTGAGAACTCAGAGGGCTTTGAGCTCCTTGTCTCAACCTTTCTCATAAACCTTTTGAACAGGACTGGATCTTCTATTCTCTACACCAATGAATTTTCTAGATATGCTTTGAAAGAAAATGTCTTTTAGGTCAGTCTCTATGCATTCAACATATCAGTGATAGCATAGCTTTGCAAATACACTTCTTATACTACTAGTCCCACCGGGCGTGCTAGAAGTGTTATACACTAAATTTGAAACCTATTCAAGCTCTCTTGGTCTTGATAATCTAGTATGACATGGGAATCACTTTGAGGTTGTGGGACCTATGCTAAATTGAAGTGAAGCCTCTAGATTCTAGGTCGGTTCCTCTTGGATAATCACCCAATCTTCTCTTTGACATAAAAAGTAAACTTGAAGGAAAAGGGATAGAATGAGTACTTGAAATGGAAATAACTGAAAGCAAATTATCCTACTAGGCGATACACTGAAGGTAACCTGAAATATAACACAATAACCAAACTAGCATGAAGGTTATTAGATCTAATAGAACACAATCTTTCTGAACAAGCTTGCATAAATATTTCACAAAGAGGTCTGGAATTGAAAGAGGCTATTGGAGGAAAGAAAAAATTTCATAGGAAATAACATTCCCAAGCAAAGTTAGACATAGTCTGTGACCTACAAGAAGACATTCACTTCAACAAATAGGCACAGGAGTGGGACAAAGTATCTAGGGATGAGAAAAATCCACAGGTTAACCTAAATCAAATCACACACAGTAGTACACAAAGACACTGAAAGGAAGAAAGGCTCTGGAACTTTGAGATTTCTCTAGCATAAGCAACTATACATATTCCAGTAAGAGAAATACAGATAAAGAAAAGCTTGAGGGCGGGAAAAATGACACATAAAGCTTATACTGAACCTCTATTTCAATGAAAGATTACAAGAAGTGAAGATTTGAGGGTAGATAAAATTCCATAGAAAATCTTGTGCCAACTGAAAAAATCTAAGCTAAAAAGCTTGAAAACTAACTTATATACATGTTCCTCTAGCATGCAGGCTCAGGAAATAGTCCAAATTCTAGAAATTAGGGTTTACAATAGATTTTGCATAAATAATGCAAAAACCCTAATGTTGTCAATTATGTTCATTAATGCATGTAGAAATATCTGAGATGATTAGATGCATCCTTGAATATCTTCCATTCTGCCATAAATGCAGCCTAAGAAGTCGGATCAACCCATCTGTCTGTCTCCAGCTTGAAATATTGCCACCATCGTGGGCTTTGAAATAAGATCTTTTGAATTTTAAATTTTTGAATAAGAAATGGTCATAGGTGGCATGGGTACTAGCATCAACGGCCTAGAGAATCCTTGACCTTTTCTTTTAAACATAGCCATTGATTCCCCTTCTTTATTAGCTACTGTCTTTACCCCTAACTCTGGCTTGATCCACCTTTAACCCCCAGTTACTAAAATCCTTCATGTCATTGAGTCTCTGATCTATTTTACTAACTTTGAGTTTCCTTGGAGACTTTACGACCACCCCGAGATCAAAACAAGATCAAACGATCAACACTAAGTCGCGTATCCTTAAGAGAATATTCCATTTTCTTTAGAGACTTAGCGACTACCATGAGATCAAAAACATAATCAATAGCTCAGATCAAATCATCCGAAACTTAATAACTTGCCTTTACTTAACCCTTTCTTGATTCCCTTGACCATAGTTTGTTTTAGAGACTTGGCGACTAAGTAGTCTCGCGATGTCTAGATTTTTTTGCTTAACTGTGGTTTCTTATCGAGACTCAATGAATGAACACATAATACCTGGGTCCCTCATCTACCATGTGTTGATCTACCATTTACCCATAATATGATTGCAAATCCCTTTGACCTTTTGACCAAACTCCACTTCTGACCATGAGTTCATTTAGATACTTGGTGACTGCATAGTCTCTTAATCTCTTAACACTTTGCTTAATCATGGTTACCTTAAGAGACCTGGTGACTGAAATCTTTTAACTCAACTTAGGTCAGACTCATGTCATATATATAGTTTATGAATTTACATTGAGTCTCTATATCTCATGATCTTTTGTGAAACTTGGGTTACTTTGGGAGACCTAGCGACTACCCTCTGATTAGAAAACAATCCAAGGATCAGTGCCAAGTCACAATGATAAATGAGCATATTCTATTTCCTTGGGAGACTTCATGACAAAGGAAATCTTGTAATCATTGAGCAACATGGAATATTCCTTGTCCCTTGCACGACTAAGTGACTAAAGGGCAATTGAAATGCGCACATGACTTAAAAGAACTTAAATTTCCTCGAAAAGGTGATGAAGAAGTAGAAAGGGTCAAGGACCAACTAGGGTTTATCTCAAAATTGTATAGGGTTTTTGATCCTTAGGCCATTTTCATGAATTAGGGTAAAACAAAGGGCTAAAAACTTGCACAGGATGAGGTAGAAGACCAGGAAATGTGCAGTTTTTTACAAGCTAGGCTCTACCCTTGTGGTAGCCACATTTTCCTCCACTTGTAGCCAAAATTTATATGTAATGGGAAATTTTAGGTAACAGGTTGAAGAATTGAAAGGAGGTAGTGGTACGAGATCTCTCAAATCACTAAAGTATGCTTCTAGAATCAAGGATGAGAAGAAGATGATTGAGGATGCATTAGTAGAGAAGATGGAAAGATGGAAGTATGATCCATTTGAATTGAAAATCCATATGACTGAAGACCTTCTCAAGGCAATCACCATTCACTGGAACAATGCAGTTCAGATTGAAAAGGACATCAAAAAATAAACCTTGAAGCAATTCATGCCTACTATGACTGATAAAGAGGTAAAAGATGCTATGTCTAAGTATGGGAGTAATCACACTCCAAGGTTTAGTAATTTTCAAATCTTGAGAAAGAAAATAGAGGATGTTGTGCAAACCGCAACAAAGGCGTGGAAGTCAAATTTTGATGATAATGGAGATGATAAGATAGAGGAACAGAGTACAAACCCTCATGTACAGGTTAAAGATGAAGAATTGCCTAAGGTATAGACCATTGAAGAATCTAATGCAGAACATATAGTAGTAGAAGTGATGGCATCCCTGCCCCAATCACCTATTTAGACTATCTTATCTCTGAGCAAGGAAAAGATCATAGATTCTACATAAAGTTTAGTAGGAACCGAGCAACAAGATCTACCTAATACTGGGCCAATCCAGACTGAGACACATAAGGACACTGTGAATGTTTCTACAATTGGCATTGATTCTGCAATTGGTGCATTAAAAGTTAATGATCTACTTCAGCTAAACACTGAGGACAAGGATGAGGATGGAAAAGGTAAGGAAATCATTCCTTCACCTCACCCCAAGGTCAAAGGTAAAGAAAAGGTAACAATTACTAATGAGGTAGACCTTGAGGAAGACATTGTGATTCCTAATTGGGATCTTTCTATCCTAACAGTCGAGCAGATGGACAAACTTGGGGATCTATGGAAGAAAAGAGCAAAACAACAAAAGCTCTGAGCTGAGAAGAAAAGGAATAGAGTGCTACAGGACATCAAAGTTATTTTCCTTGATTCAATAGAGATTGAAGTCAATGAGGAAGACTCTATAATGGACCAACTTGTTGACATTTTTCACAAGTTTAATCATGATCTTAGTGTTCAGGAGAAATTACTACAAAAGGCAGAGAGAAAATTTGAGATTAAGGTTCTAGAGAATATTTTAGGTAAGATTGCAATAGATTAAGTGAAGCTAACCATTATCATCATCTCTATAGAAACCACTGTGTATAATATTGTGGCATTATTTGTAAATTTGAGTGACACATCTAACTTTACCATGGAAATAAAAAACAAGCTAATGAATATTGACAATGATTTGAAGGCAAGTGCAAGCCAGTTGGCACTTAATCCAAGTTCAAGTTCAGCACATTTTGTTAATATCAAGTATTTGACTGATCTGCAGGCAGAGCTACTAAGGGAAGAATGAAGAACAAGGGAATCCCTATCAGATATAGAGAGCCAACTCCTTCCTCATATGGATGTCATGCAAAAACATATTGTCACGCAAAGACACTCATCCATGATAACAACTTTTTAGTTGTAGAGCTTATGATGGAGTTGTCTGCAAAAATTCAGATTGAGTTGCACATCCTGAAGGTGTTGCAAGGCAATTGGGACAAGACTTTGTCTCAAATTTTGAAGGTACATAGTGATTTCCTTTCTTATTTTGGCATTACCTTGTAGATATGATTTTTGGCATTTGTGTCAAAAACAAGGGGGAAAGATAGAATTTGTATATATATAAGGAAATACATGTACAAAGAAGAGGAAGATATATATAGTAGAGTTACAAAAAAAAATAGAGTCAGTTATAATTGAGTTGCAAAGAAGCAGTCAAAACTGAGCAAGGACCCAAGCACATGGTAAGAGGGAGTTTTGACTTAGCAGTTTGATCAGATTTTTTGGTATGATACGTGTTTTTTTCACTAATGCCAAAGGGGGAGATTGTATACCTTATGGAAAGACATTTTGTCAATTAGTGCCAAAACACTTAGTCATTGATATGGTTATAGTGTTGATCGAGCCAGCAACTTGAATACCCGAGCTAAATAGTTGCAGTGTCGAACAAGTAGTTAGTTCCAAACAGTATCACTTGAGTCACCAGTGTTACCCGAGTTGCATACCATTTCTGAGTGATCAATGTGGCCTGAGCACCCAGTGTCAACTGGGTGCCAGAGTTGCCAATTCACTGTGTCGCCCGAGTGTCAGTATATCACCCAATTGAATTACTAGACCTGAGTATCAGCATTGGGCCGACTTAGTATATATTGTTTGATATTATTTAATATGATAAATAGCCAACTTATGGAAGTAATTGAATTGGATAAGGTATATGTGTAAGATACTTTATTTATCCAAATGATGATGAGAAAAATAATAGATATATGAATCAATTATAGATGCCAATATGAAGTGGCAGATTAATTAGAAGGCTACAATAGTATAAAGGAACAACAAATACTCATATATCACATTCAAGTGATTAGTATTACTTCAAAGGATCTTATTCAACAAATCAGAGTTGCATAGTAGATCATTCACTGGTTCATCATAATAGATGTATCAATCAAAATCCTTTAACAG
Organism: Thuja plicata; assembly: GCA_018584345.1. Classification (NCBI taxonomy): domain Eukaryota; kingdom Viridiplantae; phylum Streptophyta; class Pinopsida; order Cupressales; family Cupressaceae; genus Thuja; species Thuja plicata. The sequence goes on along the minus strand of MU224605.1, from coordinate 824,405 downwards.
GGTGGACTTAACAATCCTTCACAAATCTCCTAACATAGTGCATACTTAATTATATTGTATAAATCCTTTCACAAGGTGGACCTAACAGTCCTTGTTGCTCCTAATAGGGAAGACCATCAGAAGTGGTCAATTTTAAGCCTTAACCGGACAAATTTATTACTACGGTTATAAATCTTGTGGGTACCATCCCCACCCCAGTTTTACTTTCTATTTGGAAGGTTTCTAGGTAACCAAATATTGTGTCAAGTGTTATGAATGTTTATTGCTTTTTTGTTCCATGCGTGCAATTATATTAGTCAATATAATAAAGGATAAAATTGAATAAGTTTTATTGGTTCCTGATTCACCCTCCCCCCTTCTCACTCACCAAGCCTGTAATATATTTCCAAAAAATCCTTCTCTGGGAAGTAAGCCTTTTTATTTTTATTTTGAGCAGTGAGCTCTAGGTAGTGTGTTTGAATGCATGTCCATTCCCCATTGTAATACTTCTAACATAAAATACCTATATTGTGTGTTCATCCCCGCCATGGTTTTTCCCTTAACCAGGTTTCCACGTACAAAATTCTAGTATTCTATGTGTTCATGATGTGTTGTTGATTGATGCTTTCATGCTTAGTTATCAGATTTGATAATAAGTTTAAATCGTGTAATTTTTTGTGACAAATGATTCACCCCCTCAGTTATCAACCCTATTTCCATTAGTTCCATACGAGCCTTAACCAGAGATTCAAACTTGCAATGCTTGTGGGATGGACCCTTGGCTACGTCCTCCATGTCCCTTGTATCATTCTCTGTCTATTCCTTGTTGTAGTACGGAAGCATCGACACCACACTTTCTTTATTCTCCTCTTCATTATCACTCTCAACAAAAAAATTATCCCATTCCTTATACACTTGCAACTATATATTTGATTGGGGAGGGAGAATGTTTTCCAATCATTGTAGGAATTCCAAAAAAAAATCATTGTCCCCAATCCATGCCTTCAATTCAGCTATCTCCACCAACAGGATGATCAAAAAATTCTTGAATTCTCCGTTATACCCACATCCACCCTTTAGGAAATACTACTAAGGTACTAAGACCATGCAATTATTGTACATATTTTCCAACACCACATCAATCTCACTTAGGAAGACATGCTTGAAAGTTTCTAACAAAGCTTTTTTGCCTTTGCCTTCATCGCCCCTTTGCACAACATAAAGGAAAGGAACATTGTTGAGATGTCCATGTTGATGTTATGCTTATGAAAGGACCATAGAGACTGATGCCCTAGGACCTCATTGATTGTATGGAGGACCAATGAATGTTTCAATATAATTATTGACCATAGACACTTATATGTTATTTCTCCACAAAATGACACAATGGGCTTCATGATCTCTAGATAGATTGGTGTGTCCATAGATCCAAGTGTAATATGCTCACTAGTTTCCAAATTTGTACCTCATCTTTGGCCATTATTGAATATAAATAGCTTCCCTTAATTTATCCATGTACTCTAAGATCTCCAGAATATCTCATAGCACAAACTTGTCATAAATGACATGACATAACTACCAATGGAAAATATTTTCATATGTACTTTTCAATATATCTCATAAGTACTTGGCCCTCTCTGGATATCATTCACCTTGTGATGTATATATCATAGGTATGAGTTCTCTATCATGTTCTATCCTTTTCCTTGTGCCCACTTTAGGATGTGATTCATAGTACATCTATCATGCGCTTGAATCTGAAAATACTCATTAATTTACCTCAACTTAGCTTCATATCAGCTTAAATTATTTGGGCTTTGGATCGTATCCCTAAAAGTGTCAACCTCCATTTTTTCCCAAATCTATGACACCTCTCTTTACACCTATCTAGTTGTATTGTATCCCCAAATCATCACACTTCGCCATCCTTATTTCCATATAGGCTAGGGTTCAGCAATACCAATTACCTCACATGTCACCTCCATCAATGATATCTTTATTCGCCATCTCAACTACAACAATATTCCCCTCATGGTAAATGTGACTAATCTTGAAGTCCTCCAACTCCTTAACAATTTTCCTTATTTGTATGATCCATCTATTTAAATTATAATCTGGTGAAGAATTTTGTCTAATAGCCTTCACTATTATCATTGAATCTCCTTCAAGGTATATTTTCCTTTCCCTACACTCCTTCCCAAGTTCAAGCCCATGCAACACATCCCTAAAGTCCACCATGTTATTTATGGTAATTTCAATGTATTATGAATGATCTACAAGGTTTGGTTCGGTCTCATCTACAAAAACACATTTGATCCCACTAGGGATGATATTTTCACTTGCAACTCTATCAAAATTAATCTTTACCCATCCAAATTTTGGAGCACACCAATGAACTTCCTCGTGCAACTTTTTTTCTCTAAATGTAGTCATTGGTACCCACCAAAGTAGGAACAGTAAGTCCTTTTTTTTTTTTTTGACATTTTATCAGCCCTTATAGTGAATACATTATTCTTTTTTGTTTTTATTTTTGTAGCAGAATTAGCCAATTCTACGATGGATGTCTCAATATTTATTACTAATATATCCCTCGACATTGCTTGTCCCTTAAAAACCATTTTGTTCTATTCTTTCTAGATTTATCAAACAACCATCAATGGGATGACCTTCCATGGACTTCTAAATAGACTCTTTTGAGGTTTATTGAGCCACATACAAAACCAATCTTTTAGATTTCTTGGCATAGGTACTTAAAAATTGAGTTTTTGTAGGAAATATTTCTAACACCTATTTGAATATAGGCATAACAATAGAAAATTGTTCACATCCTCATCTTGATTCCTACATAAAATACATCTCATTGGACTGATCATTATAATTCTATTCAATCTATCTTAAGTGAGAATGTGATTTTGTATAGCTAGCCAAGAGAAATCCCTAGCTCTAGGGGAACAAAGTTTTCCCCAAAGTTGCTCCTTTAACCATTGTTGATCCTCTACCACTCCCTCCTAAACTCTATACCCTATTTTAACTTTATATTATCCATCCTTGGAGGGACACCAATGAATTTAATCTCTTATTCTATTCCATATGATACATCTTTCTATCATCTCCTTTTGTTGTATCAGGGCATTGATATCATCTAGGGACTTTCATTCCCATTTCTACTTGCCATTGGCTTCTACCGAGTACCCATAATCATGGATTTTTCCCCATCTTATGGTTGTCTCTACTCTAATTATTTTGAAGTGTGGAAAGGAATAGAGAGTTGAGTATCCTTCCCATGATTCCTCCCAAAACTGAATGCTCGACCTATTATTAACTTCCCATTTTATATGTTGAGTGATGATCTTCCTAAAATGTAGAATAAAGTTCCAAATTATCGATCCATTTTATTTATTTAGCATGTTAATTATTCTAATAATCTCATCTAAATCCAATTATTTTTGTCTTTGAATTCTAACCCATCTTCACTACTTGTTATGGAACATACTCTAGACCAATTTAGCTCCCATGGTGAGATTCATGTTGTACAATTGTTTCACGCCAGCCTCCTTAGCTCTGTATGGTTTACACATCTTATCCCATGAAATCAATGTATCTTTGGGATATCCTCCATGCCATTTCAAAAAAATATACTCATAATTTGAATCAACGTATCTTTTACCGATTTTAGAATTCTCATACATGACATAGAATAAATAGGAATAGTCGCTAACATTTCCTTCAACATTAGTAATCTACCCACAAATGATAAATCTTTTCTTCTCCAAAGATTCATTTTCATTTTGCATCTATTAATTATCTTTTCTCAGTAACATTTTTTGTTGTGACCACCAAATAAGGGAATTCCAAGAAATATCCCTGGTAGGTTTTGACTTCTAAGATCCACAATTTTCGCAATATCCCTTTGTAGACTAGGTTTAACATTCAATAAAAAAAAATTGACTTTATCTAGTTGATTGACTGCCCTAAAACCTTACTATAGTTATTGACAATGTCTCTAATGATTCTAGCTTCCACTCTCAAGACTTTCCCAAAGACAACTTTTTCATCAATAAATTGTTGGTGAGTAGTGACATTTATTCTAGGACAAATCTCAATCCCCTTCCACTAACCATCTGATCTATAGTGTTGTATTATTCTACCCAACGCCTCCACCATCAAGATGAATAAGAAAAGGAATATCGAGTCACCTTTTCAAATTCCTCTTGAAGAATCAAAGAATCCTTGAGCCACCCCATTAACTAGAATTAATAATCTTGGAGTAGAAATGCAACTAGAGATCTATTTGACCCAACCTTCCCCATAGACAAACATCTACAAAAATTTCAATAAGAATTGCCTGCCCACTAAGTCTTAAGCCTTCAATATGTCCAATTTGATTACCATGTTCAAGATTCTAGTATTTCTAGAAGAGTGAATGACCTCACGTGTGATGATAATCCCTTACACAATTGATCTCCCTGAGGAGAAACCGCTTTTCTCATCAGAAATGTTTTTCTTTAGTATAGATTTTAGATGGTTGCTATGATATTTGTGACAATTTTATAAATTGTATCACAAAGAGAAACACGCCTGAATTCCACCATGGTTTAAACTTCTTTCTTCTTGGGGAAAAGTGCAATGAATGTGTGGTTGAAGGTGCCCAACATCACTATCCTCCTTCTGCATTCCTCGACAGCCTTGTGTAGATAATCACCAATGATGTCCCAAAATACATGATAAAATTTCACAAGGAAGCCATCCAGTCTCGAGGCTTTGTCCGCACCTAGTTGAAAAATAACTTTCATGGCTTCTTCCTACCTAATAGTCTTGAAAAGCTCCTTGTTTTATTCCTTAATTATTGGTTATGTAATATGATTTAGAAATTATTTTTGTTCATGTTAGTTGTTTCCCTATTTAATATCCCTTGAAAGTATTGTACTGATATATAATTGACCTCCTCTATTGACCGTGATCTTGTGCCATCTTCCTGTGTTATGTCTATGATACAATTTCTGCCTCTATTAGCAATTATTGTTCTATGAAAATATTTTATATTTTTTTCACCCTCTTTGAGCCATATTTATCTTGATTTCTATCACTAGAACAATTCCTCCCCATTCATAATCTCTACGAGCTCTGATTTTATTTTTTTTCTAATTCAAAATCTTCTTGACCCACCCCATGCTCAATTACTTTCTCATTTCATTTTCTTAACTCCTCCTCAACTCATGCTTTCTCCGTGAAAATATTCTTGAAATTATCTTTATTCGACTATTTTAACTTTCTTTTGATGTGCAGAAGCTACTGACTAAATTGATACATCCTTGATTATTTTTTAACTCTAACTTCATTACACAATGTTTTGACAAAATCATGTATTGTTGCATCCCTAATCCACATGTTTTCAAATATGAAAGGGCTCCCTCATTTGGGATGTTCCACATTGATTACCAGTTGATTTGGGAAGTGACCTGACCTAGTGTATTCTAGTATAGTTTCCTTGAACGAATCTTGATTGTGATCCCAATTACTAGTTATGAAAATTGATCTAATTTTTATGCTATGATGGTGAAATCTTTCCTCCTATTGGTCCAAGTGAATCTACCATGTTGGCTACTACTTATCTCAAGTTAGTGTCATCCACAAATGCTTAAAAATCTTGCTAACCTCTTAATAAATTCTACATACCTCCTTGCTTCTTGGAGTTGTCCAACATTGCATTAAAATCTCCCTTGATTATAATAGATGTATCATTCTGCAAATCGAGCCATTGCTTTATCTCCTGCCACAAAATTCTCTTGGCCAATGTTGAAATTGGCCCATAAACATTCATCACCAATACCTCTTTATTTTGACTCTGAATCTTGCATTTGACCACGATCCAATATTGAATTCTCCTTATTAGTGAACAACTGATAGACATCAGGTTCTATCACACCAATTCCCCCAAAGGCTCCAATTGAATCAATAAAGACCCCTTCACACTATCTCCACACACTCATTCTTTGTCGTGGTTCCTCTCTATCCCATTTAGTGTCCTGAAGTAGTACAACATCTACTTTGTTTAGATCAATTTGATGCTTGATCAAGCACCACTTGCTAGGGGCATTGATGTCCCTATCATTCCAGGTGATGAGCCTTATGGCTCCTCGAGAAGGGTATTATATGTATTTTTTATTTTTAAATTTATATTAAATATTGTTTTATCATAAAATAATATAAATTATTAATTAATTTTGAATAGAATATTTAAAAAAAAATTTAATATTAAAGTAATACATAATTTAGATAATTTAAATAATTAATGCAAAATATTTTTAAAAATTGCTTTACTCTTGAAATAGATATTATTTATTTTTTAATATTTTTTAAAGTAATAAATAAGTACTTAAAATCTATAAATAAAATCAATGTCAATAGTAAGTATTGAAAATATCTTTTTAAATATTACAGGATTTATTATCAGAGAAGAAAATTATTATAGAATTCACTACTAGAAAAAAATAGAGAAATCTTATAAAGACATTCCAAGAAGAAAACACTAAAAACAATTCACCATCATGAATCACTATGATCCAAACCAAGCCCAATAAAAACACCAATGTCTTATAATTTGTTTGTGATTGTTAAACTAAGTATAAATAGTTTTATAAAGCTTATAGAGTCAATCTGAGGGCGGTGACTAAATATTTTATTAAAATTTACTTGAACTGGTTATTCCATAAGATTTTTTTGTCCAATTATTTTTCTAACTTAAAAAATGAATGTTACACTACATTAGTTTCTATATATTGTATACATATTTGATAGGTGTGTAGAAAATAAATCAAATCAACTAACTCTAATATGTCTTTAAACTAATCAAACATTATTAAATCATAATCAATTTTTATTTTTATTTTCAATATGTCGTAATGTATCCATTTTACAAACCTCAAAATAAATTAAAACAATTGAAATCTAAGAAATTAATAATTAAACAAAAAAACTCAACTAAAATATTCAAGCCTGGGAACTATAGGGAGACAAAACATTTATAATGGCCATTAAATAAGGCTTGGACATTTTGATTGTTAGATGAATGAACACGTATCTTGCATACAAAATTTTTGGCAACAACAATTCATTTTCTAGAAAAGACAACAAATTAAAGCAAACCCTTAAAGCAAGTTTGTTAAAATCATTTTTTTGCAACATTAATAAGTTTTTCAGCATGAGACACAAAGACAATTATGGTGGTGTGAGGTGTGAGACATGAAGAATTTGGCGGGGAGTTCCCCACCTCAAGAACAACCTATAAGTTAATTACCACACCAATCATTATCAAATTGCAAAGATTGATTTTTCTCTAAAGAAACAATAAGAAAAGGGGATCCGCGATAGAATTAGGAAGTAAAAAATAATTGTTAAATGGTTCTATAAATAGTATAAAAAGCTTTAACGAGTTGGACTATCTTTTGTAATTTCAAAAATTATGGATTTTGAAAAGTTTTGACATATAGATCAACATCACACAAAATTGAAATTTGCAACACAACATATGGGGAGGGTTTAGGGATAGTAATATACTCATGTTTGAATATGGTTTATGGTGAACTTTGGATGACATTTAATTTGCATGCAACTCTACCTAAGGTTCCATTATTCAATTTAGCTTAATGTGGATACTATATGAGCTTGCTCATTCTTTTCAATAAGTAGAAAAAATCCTATTGATGTATTTTATTTGTGTCGTTCCCAAAAAAAATACCAAAATAGAAAAATATTGAGAAAAATAGATAGCTAAATATAGAAACTAATATAATTGAAATAACTTATGTGATTAAAATAAGGGATACATAGATACATACGTACATACAACAAGGAGGGATGCTACTATTTAAGAATAAAACTTGTGAAATTTTTTCTAAAAAGGACCAAAATATGAAGTGATGTACAATTGCCCAAAATATTCAGAATGCATCCACTGAAATGATTAAATGCACAACAAAGATTCATAAGTCACCCAGGCTGCTAAATTCGTCAAGCATGCCCCCCATCAAGTGGTTTCATCAAAGTATGAGAAACTGAAGGTTCTTGTAATTGGTAAGGGATGGAGGGCTAAAATGAAACAAATGGTGGATAAAGAGAGAAAGCATTCTCAATGCCTTCAATTGGCCAAGTTGAGGCAAAATTGTCATGGTCAAATTATTAGTAGATGCATCATCCTAAAGTAAGCACCTAACTTGTGCTCATTTTGGGATTATTTTGTGTATACTTTAGTGTGTTTTCTATGGTAGGACCTCATATAGCACTTAACTGCATACTTAATTCAAATATGGGTACTCCTCCTTCCTCAATCTTGCTTGAACTTGAGGTTGGCTCTTTCTTCTAGGCTTGATTTTCTATTTTCGATCCAATCCCACAAATTATTTCCTCACCTAGGACATATTCATTTATTTCCCACTTTCGGGATCTGCTCTAATCCTGCAACAACCTTCCTTTTCTACCCTTGCTCCTTTTCACCTTCCCTGACAACCCTGCAAAATTTGAGCCCATTTTTCTTGGGACATGTCGACTGGTCAACTTGTCCCTAGGTACAAGTTGTCTGGTCGACTTGTCCCTAGGATTTTTTGCACAAATTTTACCTGAAGCTTGATGCCTAGTTCTTCTTCCTAGGTTTTCAATAGTGGTAAGTCTGGATCAAATCTGAATCCTGAATTCAGGGATTTACTAGGACCTACTATCTCCTCATTTGACTTAATACAATCATATGCAATATTTACTCAAGCATTCAAGAAATCAAGCATTCAAGTCAAGACATTGAGGATTTCGATTTAAGTTTTGAAGGAAAACATCCAATTCAAGATCTCCAAGAGTCGTCGAACATCCACATCTTCAGCTTCATGCAATCAAGGTGTTACCTTCCATAGATCTAGCTTCTTTCCCCCATTGGAGGCAAAGAAAAGGATTTTTCTATCAAGGAAGGAGATCCTCCTTCTTCCCCATTTTTATGTGTGTAGGAACAAGTTGCGGAGCTGTGATTTTGGATCTGGGCAGAACAGGTACAGTTGAAGAACTCGGAATGATTCACCAGATTTTTCCAAGAACAAGTTGACCGGTTCACTTGTTCCCCAAAAGTTGACTTGTACCATAAAATTCAACTTGTCCTTGCCATTTTTCAGTAAAATTTCAAGTGCAGAAAGATACAGGTCCCTGCTTTCCAGATTTGAAGTTAAAATAGTATTCGAGATTCCAACAATAGTCAAGTTTAGATTCAAAGTACCATATTCTCCATCTTGTTTCCAGGTGCACTTGTTCCTACCTCTTTCTCTTTGGCACTTACTTTATAAATCAAATCCATCATTTACATTACATTTACTTTCCATTTTCATTTTTACTAAGGAATCAAAACCCTACATTGCGTAGATCTCACACTGGCACCCATCTCCTTTTGGGTGTGCTAATCAGATTAACTTTGTGGTGGATTTGCATTCCTACGTATAGTAGATCTTGGTGAGTGATCTACTTCTTAGCATTTCTCCCTATTTTCTTCTATATAGTAGATAGATTTAGATTCTATAATAAATAATGGTCATATGGAAGGAGAATTGTACCCTCCAATCCCAAATTAGAGAGAGCAATGACAACCACCTTGTGGGTCTTCCTTCTATATGAGTTTTCTTCGGGTCGACTATTATGCCATTCCTGAAAATTAGTAGAGCTTCCAAGCCCCTACCATCAGGAACATAATAGGCGGTGACATTGGCTAGTGTGAATGCCTCAGTCAGGCATAACCATGGTATTTTGATCATCTCTCTACCTATCTCCATCAATTGAATGGATTATTGGTGCCAATCATTAAATACTCAATAGGTGGATATGATCCTTCATATTGTTCTTTATAAGGCTTTATTAGGATGAACAACAACAATGGAAGTGTAAGAACCCTTACTATTATATTCTAAACTTATTCTCTTACGCTAAACTCTCAACGGTTCAATATTCAGGTATTATATCAAACATATGGCAAGTTGATTAATTTCACTCACATAGTTATTATAACAAAAAATTACATACAAATCTATTAGTTATTTGCAGGTCCTATGCGTTTTACAATTTGCAAGAGTAGTTGAAAATGCTTGTGCAATGCTTATTAGTAAAAATTTGAAGAACTAATTAATCATATTAAAGATAAATACTTGAACAATCAAAAATCATATTTACATCAACCTTTTATAGTAATATGTACCCAAATCATTACAACACACAGTTCAAAAAATATTACAAACTATTGGAATGAAGATGAGAATTTGATTTGTAGCCCCCAACTAAGTCAAAGCATCATGATTGAATTCCAAGTCACAAGATGTTTCAATATTTATTCTTTTCACTGCATCATAGACCTTGTTAATCCTATCTTGATAATCTCTAAAGTCCTCCTTGCAATTATAGATCATGATATCATATGGGATTTACAACTTACAACTCTAAAATTTAAAAGGAACATATTTAATCACTACTAGCTCTATATACATTGGACATTATCTGCAATATCCTTCTTGTATTCCCAGTTGATCGAACCTCTCTTGCTATGAGTCAAAATCCTAGAGTCTTCAATGATTCCTTTCCAAGAAGGTCATGTGCTTCTGTAACAAGTTCTACCCCCTCAAAAATCCAAATAGAAATAAATACAGGTAGTATAAGGAAATTTCCCAATGTTTTCAGATGCCTTGAAGCTTCTCACAACACTAATATTAGGAGTATTGTTGTATACGTACAAATATCTCCCAGTAGAATTGATTTCCCTTGATAAATTTAGTGGCTAGAATAAAACCTTATTATAATATCCACCAACGATATATGAATTCAACTATAGTCTCCTATGGCAATACTCTACCATCAAGAAGAATTTTTGGCATATATCTATAATTATGATGCCCAAGCTTATTAAATTCCATGGCAATGAAAAATATTTCCCTTTAATAAATTAACCTCATCATATATTAAAGTCCAAACCCCTAATTTTTCCACAACAAGTAAACACAGATAAAGTTTGCAACCCTTACTGATATAGAGTTCCAAATATTTATCCCGTCAAACCTTAAATTGTCGCTTCATAATGTCTTTTGATAGAGTGTAAATAAAATATCATTTCCTTAGACAATCATGAGATTTAATTTATTCCAAAGTGGACACAATATTTTTATTTTGGATTTTCCAGGCAATTCTTAGAAATATCAAAACCCACAAATCATTTGCAATAATAATATTAAGGAATATCAAGATTTAGAATGTGATCAACCTTTCTAATAGAAAGAAGAAGCAATATTTATTTACAAAATAAACCTTACAAACTGTGTCTTTGGATGAAGATTGCACAACATTTGCAATTAAGCTCAATAGTAAAAACTGTAATAGCTCCACCTCCCAACAAAGAGTTATGGTTTCTATCAAATTCTCTATTTTTTCCAAGGTTTTTTTTTCCTTAGAAGCTTCACTCCTCCAAGAAGGAATTGAATCCAATATCCATTTTCATAAACATCTGAACATAATGGGTGCATTAAAAACCCCTCCATTTATAATAATTAGGAAAAGATTCTAGATTTTCCTTCATGAAGTCGCTTCTTGAATAAGTTGGAGCATAAAGTGACTTTATAATATAACTCTATTTTGGTCACTTTTTAATTAAATTAATTAAAATAAAGTCATCCTTTAATTTTAAATTTATTTTAGAAACTTTAGAATATTTAACTTGATTATTTTAAAAAAAAACTTGGGGACCTTACAGGCCTCCCTTCTTGGAGATTTCTTGCCCGCAAGCAATCCACACATGTATGCTAAAACCCAATGCCTTGATCTCGTATCAATCTTAGGAACAGTGCTCCACCAATATGCTTCACTATTCTGATGTAATTGATTTCAACCATACTGCTGTGTTGCAACAACCTGATAAAAACACAATCAATCATAAAAATTCTAGGATCACAGGTCTGGGTATTAGAATATATCCCAAGAGTGGTCGAATAAGCATGCATACATAAGTCTGCCAAAGGGATCATCCTCAAGAAGATACCAACTCCCTAAAACATATGTAACCATGGGAATGCTCCACCTAGCTCCACTTGGATCCCACAAATAAAAAGGCCATCCACCCTTCCCAATATCTGTAATATCTTGTTTCTCTAAACTAATTATAGATGGAATGTTCATCTGCTCTAACACTACCTCTCTATCCCTTATCTTAATGTAGTGACCATACAAAAGTAGACAAATAGAAAGTCAAGGTAGATTTTACCCCTTCCAAAGTAGGAAGCATTTGATACCAATTATTCATCCTACTTTTAGGTATCACATGTAACATCAAGTCATCAACAAGAGGGTTGAATGTAAAGGAGTATGCATATTGTATTGTGTAATTACCATGGAATTCATTAATAGGCTCGAACGGAGGTACTGAATAATTATGTCAAACTTCATATCTGACTGTATGTATCTAGAGACTTACAACATGACACATTAAATGTATGCTTTGCATCATTAAGTGCAGGTGGTATACAAAACCCAACTAAGACATACTCATCATGCTCTCTTCTAGTGTTAACACCATTAACAACCTTAGTGATAGTGGTACTTTTGATATCATTGGATATTGTATCATCAGTTTTAGATTTATTAGTCACAATATAGTATGGTTCACCCTGTTCAGATCGTGAAGAAGCATGATCTCTATCAGGAACTACTAGTAAGATATATGATTTAACCCTTTCTAATGCATGTCTAATTGTCTGCAAGTTTGTCTTTGAGAATATATCTTTAGGCCTATGTTGTACAAGAGACCCAATGAACGTGTCAATCCTATCAACTTGGCCCATGGCTTGTGAAATCGCCTCCACTTCTGGGTACACACTGTCAATAACTACAACAAGAGGTGCAATCCACTAAAACTGATTTTCATTTCCTGTTAAATTCTTAACCTCAAGGTTTCAAGTCATATCATTATGTGGTTCCTTTTCCTCCACAAGTGATTTAAAATAAGCCTCATACTCACCTAAAAAAATATCATGATTGAAAGCTAAATCTTCTTGTACAAAATGTCCCACATGAATTTCATCAACTCCTATTACTTGTTGGTCCTCCACACCTTTCATATATGAATGTTTCATCTTAGATTATGATTCCATAGAAGATGAGATTTTTGATTAAGCTCAAGAAGAGTGTGACAAAATCAATTACAGACCAATCTAATCTATTAATTTTCCTCTTCATGAAGTGCCGCTAGGGTGGCCTGTAGGGATTCCTTAGTGTTCAAGAGCTCAAAGGTAAGAATATCTACTTCTTCTTCCTTCTTCCTAAATTCCTCTAAATACATCTATGCAAGATCAAGGAGATAATCGTGATCTAAAAGAAGATGTAGATAATTTGATTTCATTGTTATCATCCCTTCCTTTTTTTTTGATAGGTAACATATTTTTTATTGATATCAAAAGAGGGATTACATCATATAGCCAATATACGTGGTTGGCTACCGCATTACATGCATATTTTTTCCACCCCAGACCACCTATACCTATATACTTTTCCTTGCAAAATGAGGCCTTAACGCCCACACAAGATATAAAGATTTACATACAATCGGCCATTCAAAAACGACATTAAAAAAATTACTATCTCGACATCCTCCTACTTCACCAGCCCTTAACACCTATTCTTGAACCAGTTTGCTGCCTCTTCCCTCAAAAAGTTGGGAATGACGTTAACATTCTTCACTGATCTGGGTATAGTGGGGTTTTCATCCCATGAGCTTCCTCCTCCGCATGTTCCCTCCATTTTGAGTGCCTTCTTTCCAGTTTGATGGTGTATTGGTTGCCCTGATGCTGTAACTCTTTTGCATGGAGTTGATTTCATGAAGCTCCTTTTCTCACTCTTCCACACCTTCTCCTGCAGAAATGCAATGATTTTCTTCTAGCCCTTATCTACCCTTGGTAAGTGAATGCCTTGTGGGTTTGAAGTTGACTAGATCACTAATGGCTGCATTGAATTTTCCCCACCTCCAATGAGCCTCCACGGCTCAGGTTTCATCTCCAAACCCTTACCCAACACCGCCTTGTCAACAATGTCTTCAAAGCCCAGTAGCCATTGAGAGTCAACACACTTTGCCACCATGTTGTGAACATCGTCCTTTTTTTATTTGACCAATAACACCAATGCAACAAAAAGGGAGGCCACATCTAGGTTGGAGTGGCATCTCTAATATGACTCCAGGTATTCCAGTCCAAACATCTATTGCAGACCTTCCATAAAATCACCGTCATCAAACATGAAGATGTTCTTCAGTCGTGTCGGCGTTACCTTCCCTTCATAGACTTGCATTTGGCTATCAGACTCCAATGCAAAATTGGCCTCCATATCTTCACCTCACTCAAATCTACAAGGCTTGCTCACATTCCCCTATTTTTTATTAACCTTGCGAACAATCTGGAAGGCCTACTGCTGATAGTGTCTATGAATGAGTGCAAAAACTCACATGCGCTGATATGATGTGAGCGCCATCAGGTATAATGTTTATTTATTCTCCTTGTGCTTTCCTTACGGTGATATAAGTGGGGTGTATTTATCCTCTTTATTCAAATTCAAGTCCCCTCATCTCTTCATAAATTTCAAATTGGGGTCCCAAAGCTGCATTCACTCCCATGTTTGCTAACTTGTCGGCCACCTTGTTTGCTTCTCGGTATACATGGGTAACTTTGAAATCCTCAAAGTCTTGTAACAAACTTCTTATCTGCTTGATATATTTATCAAGGTGCCAAGCATCCATCTTTCCCTTTGATATTCCATTTATTATCATCTTTGAGTCGCCTTCCAAAAGGACTCTATGAATTCCCAATTTGATGCCTAAGGTCAGAGCCTCCTTGGCCGCTACACATTCAACCACATTGTTTGTGTCATCTTTTAGAAATTTGGCCTTAAAGGCCAAAATGTTGCCTTGATAGTCTCTTGCATCACATCCACATCCAGAGATCCCAGGGTTTCCCCAGGCAGCACCATCAAAGTTAATTTTCACCCATCGTTCCTCTGGTGTTTGCCAAACAACCATTTTTCTTTTCGAATTTGGATTATCCCTACAAAGCCCATTAGCAGGTGTTGTCATCCCTTCCTTGACCACTTTCAAATTTGAGAATTTTTCTTTGATTCCCTCTTGTCTCTTATCCAGTTATTCCTCCCAAAGATGTTTTTCAATCATCCCTTATATATCATCAAAATGTGCTAGAGCTGCAACAATTTTATCTTTAGCGACTTTCAATTGACTCTCCAAATTATGCGAGCTTACAGGTGTGTGATAAAAATAAGATTCACATGAATTATATGATTGTCCTTCATTTCACATATCAATATTATTAATTCCATCTTTCATTCCCATTTATGTAGATGAAGTGGGAACAACACTATGGTCAAAAGCATATCCATCCCAAGCAAAACCTACACTATATGTGGGTCATTTCACCCAGACCAACATAAGCATCAACACTCACATAAGATGTAGAGTCATGATCATTGGATGATTGGAAAACATCTCCATATGGGCTATCAATATGCTTCGCATACACACTAGCATGCTCAACCTCATAGGATAGCATTACCTGTAAGATTCCTACCAAGAAACTCATGCAATCGATAACATTTTTCCCATGACTATGTGTTGGATGAAAGTGATATAAAGTAGTTGGTTTGCCTTTCTTTTCCATCCTCTCTTCAATGGAAACTTTAGTGTTTTCTTCTTTCAAGGATGTTCCTTCTGTCTTCAACTCTTTACTCTTCTTATCTATTTCAGTTTCTCCATGTAATTTTCTACCATAATTTTTCTTATCTTCCTCATTAACCCCATAATTGTGATGAGGTGTCTAGGTCTTTCGATATGTGAAATGGATCTTCTCTCTCCTCATCTAATTATTTCTCTTTTTGGGATACTCTATAACCTATGAAGTAAGTTTATCTTTATTCAGTGCCTCCCTTCCAGTCTTTCCTTCCATGCTTGGTTTGAAATTTTGTTCACTTGTAGGCTTCTTATTGGCTATTGAAAACTCCTTATATAGATTTTTACATCCTTGTCCAAATAGATCATGAGCTATCTTATGGTATTATTTCTTTGCCAATTTATTCTTGTAGTGTGTCCTTGGATGTCAGTCCATCTAATCAATTAAAGGGAGATATCTCTTAACATGTGTAGGGAGAGTATCATATTCCTCAAATAGGCTAAGTATTTTGTCCCTTTTATCTTCTTGTGTTGAACTCTTACTTGTAGATGTGGATGAGTTGCTATAATACCTAAATTGTCTTGAAAGATATTCTTCGTAACACTACAAATTTTGAGCTAAACATTGTTGTGCTTGAGAAATATCCTTCTTGATCTTTTCCAAACTAAGAATTTTTCCCATCATAGACTAACTCACTTCCCACAAATATAATCCACTGATTTTACTGAACAAGATGGCAGGTTTGATGCTCTGATACCACTATAAGAACCCCTGCTATTATCTTCCAAACTTATTGTCTTATCTTGACTTCTCAATGGTTCAATATTCAGATTTTTTTCAAACATATGGAAAGTTGATTAATTTCACTCACATAGTTATTATAAAAAATAGTTTACATACAAATCTATTAGTTATTTGGAATTTCTACGCATTTTTCCAGTTTGCAAGAGTAGTTGAAAATTCTTGTGTAATGCTTGTTATTCATAAATTAAAGAATGAATTAATCAGATTAAAGGTAAATACTTGCACAATCAGAAATCATATTTACATCAACCTTTTATAGCAATATGTACTTAGATTTTTATAATGGACAGTTTAGAAAATATTTCAAACTCTTGGAATGAGGATGAGAACTTGATTTTAAGCTCCCAACTGAGTTAGAACATTATGATTACATTCCAAGTCATAAGGTATTTCAATCTTCAGTCAGTTTGTTGCTTCACAATCCTTGTTAAGCTTGTCTTGATAATCTCTAAAGCCTTCTTGTATCCCCCAACCAATAAAACCTCTCTTACTGCGAGTCAAAATCCTGGAGTCTTCAATGATTCCCATCCAAGAATGTCATGTGCTCCTGTAACAATTTCCACACCCTCAAAAAGCCAAATAGAAATAATTGTGGCCAATAGAAAGAAATTTTCCAATATTTTTAGATGCCCTGAAGCTTCTCATGATACTAATATTAGAAGTATTACTGTATGCGAACAATAATTTATCAGTGGAATTGAGTTCCCTTAATAACTTCAATGGTTGAAATCAAACCTTATTATAATAACCATCAATGATATATGATTTCAACTATAGTTTCCCATGGCAATACTCTACCATCAAGAAGAGTTTTTGGTGTATATCTATAATTGCGATGGTTGGGCTTATTAAATTCCACAACAATGTAAAATAGTTTCCCTTTAATAAATTAGCGGAATCACATATTAAAGTCCAAACCTCTAATTTTTCCATGACAAGTAAACATAGATATAGTCTACAACCTTTATCAATATAGAGTCCCAAATATTTATCTCGTCAAACCTTAAACTGAAGCTTCACAATGTCTTTTTACATGGTATGCAAATAAAATATGATTTCCTTGGAAAATCATGAGATTTAATTTATTCCAAAGTGGTCGCAATATTCTTATTTTGGATTTTCCAAGCAATGCTCAGAAATATCAAAATCAACAAACCATTTGCACACTAATAATATTCAGGAATATCAAGATTCAGAATGTGATCAACCTTTCTAATAAAAAGTAGAAGCAATATTTATTTATAAAATAAACCTTAAATTTTTTTACTTTGGATGAAGACTTCACAGCATTTGCAATTAAGCTCAATAGTGAAACCTATAATAGCTCCACCTCCCAATAGAGAATTTGGGTTTCCCTCCAATTTTTCTATTTTTTCCAAGGATTTTTGTCCTTAGAAGCTTCACTCCTCCAAGGAGTTCAATCCAATATCCATTTTCATAAACATCTGAACATGATGAATGCATTGCAAACCCCTCCATTTATAACAATTCGGAGAAGCTTCTAGATTTTCCTTCATTAAGTCACTTCTTGAACAAGCTAGAGCATAAATTGAATTTATAATATAACTTTATTTTAGCCACTTTGCAATTAAATTTCTTAACATAAATTTATCCTTTTAAATATTAATTTATTTGAACAACTTTAGAATAATTAACTTAATTAAGTAATTTTTTTCAAAATTTGGGGACATTACAGGAAGTGTGAGTTAAGCTTCCCTTGTTCCCTCATTTCCTTTATGCCTAGTTGATTAAGGCATTTTTAACTCATTTCTCTCATGACATGTTGGCTTATTATTACGATGTAAGCATTTCTTATTTGACTTAAATTTGTTGACTATAAAAATGATTTTGCCCATTTTTTGTCATTAATATTTCTTAACAAATATACCCAACATTGTTGCCCAACATTGAAAATTATAATTTTTTTCTTTTTTTCTCTACCATTTCAAATTTTTTATGTAACTCCATGTTCTTGTTGTCTGATTTATGCCACCAAAATAATTTTCCTGCACATTTATGATATTAGTTTCACTCCCATACATCTCTTGTAACATTTCCAACTTTGCAATTGAAGCTACGATCCTCTAACTTAGTTAGGTTGATAAGACTCAATGTCATCTTTTGATGAAGTTGTCATTCTCTAACTATGCTTAGGTTGACAAAATGCAATGCCATCCTTTAGTGAAGCTGTCATCCTCTAACTATAGATAGGTTGACAAAATTCAATGCTATCCTTTAGTGAACGTGTCAGCCTCTAACTATAGTTAAGATGACAAAATTCAATGTCATCCTTTACTTATGGTTAGGTTCACAAAATTTACCCCCAATTAGAAGAGTGGCATTCAAGGTATCAAAGGGATACAAAGTGTGGAAACTACGAGTCCCTTTTGTTGTCCGGTTAAAATTAAAATTAATTTTCTCATTTATCAAATATTTTTTATTTACTTACTAGTAGTATTTGCACATGTTTATTGGTTTAATTATAAGTTGATGTGTTCAATTTCAAACACATGTTTCAATATTCTTTTATGAAATGAAAGAAAATTGTAGCAGAAAGCCACATGAAAAATAGATGAATAGTACTACCAAAATTGTGGGACTAGACTTTTATGGTGTGAGGCATGTGAAATATGTATTTTTTAATTTATTTAATTTTTTTTATCATTAAATAATATAAAATATTAATTAATTTTGAACATAATATTTTATTAAAAATCTAATATTAAAATAATTAATAATTTAACTAATTTAAATAATTAATGTTAAATATTTTTAAAAATTGCTTTACTTTTGAAGTAGATATTATTTATTTTCAAAATTTTAAATAATAAATAAATATTAATAACTTGAAAATATATAAATCAAATTAATGTCAATTGTAAGTATTGAAAATATGCTTTTATATTTTATGATATATTTTCACTAAAAAATCTATAGATAGTTCTTTTAAAACATTCAGATAACAAAACACTTAAAACGAGTCACCGTCACAAATTACTATGACCCAAACCAAGCCCAACAAAAGCGTCAATGTCTTATAATTTGTTTGTGACAGTTAAACTAAATACAATTAGTTTTTTAAAGATTATAGAGTTAGTTGGGATAGTACATCTAAGGACGGTGACTAAACATTTTATTAACATTTACTTGAACTGATTGTTCAATAAATTAGTCTAAGCATTTGTATGAGGCTGTATAATTTTTGTAAGATCTCATTCCTACATAAATAAATCAAACTTTGTCATCCTTGCTTAAGGCGGTTTAATTTTTTTGTCCAATTATTTTTTTAACTTAAAAAATAATGTTACAATAGATTAGTTTCCAGCTATTGTATGCATATTTGATAGATTTGTTGCAAATCTGACTCTAACCTATCTTTAAACTAATCAAATATTATTACATCATATTCTATTTTGGTTTTTATTTTTAGTATGCCACAATGTATCCATATTACACACCTCAAAATAAATTAAGAAAATTGAAATCTAATAAATTAATTTCATAATTAAACAAAAAAAACTCAACGGAAACATCAAAGCCCGTGAGCTCTGGGGAGACATAACATTTATAATGGCCACAAACTAAGTCTTGGACATCTTGACTATTAGCTGATTAAACATATATATCTCATGTACGAGATTTTGAGCAAGGAAAAATTTATTTTCCAACAAAACCAATAAATTAAAGAAAACCCCTAAAGCAGTTTGTCCTAAACTATAAAATCATTTTCTAGCAATGTTAATAAGTTTTCCAGCGTGAGACACAAAGACAACTTCGACGACGTGAGCGTGAGAAATGAGGAATCAGGTGGGAGTTCCCCACCTAAACTATAGCCTATCAGTTAATTAACATACCAATCATTATCAAATTACAAATATTATTTTTTCTCTAAAGAAAAAAGAAGAAAAGGGGATCCATAACAATTATTGCTACATGGTTGTAGAAATAGTATCAAAAGCTTTAACAAGTTTTTGATTAAGGTCAAAAGGTTTAACAAGTTGAACTTGATTTATTATTTCAAACATTAAATATTTTAAAAAGTTTTGACATACTAATCGACATCACACAAAATTGCAATTTGTAACACAACATATGGGAGAGGGTTCATGACTAGTAATGTAGCCATGTTTGAATATGGTTTATGGGGAACTTTGGATCACATTCAATTTGCATGCAACTTTCCCTAAGATTCATTATTTAATGGTAGCTTAATGTGGATACTATAGGTGCTTTCTCATTATGTTCAATGAGTAGAAATGATCTTGTTGATGTTTTCTAAGTCATTACCAATAAAATGAATACCAAAAATAGAAAAATCTTATGTAAGGAAGATAGTTAAATCTTGAAACTAAAAAAATTGAAATAAATAATACCTTATGTAATTAAAACAGGGGATGCATACATACATACAACAAGGAGGGATGTTTTAGATTAAGAAACAAACCTATAAAATTGTTTAAAGGACCAAAATATGAAGTGATGTATAATTCCGCAGAGAATTCAGAATGTGTCCACTGAAATGATTGAATGCCAAGAAAAGAATCCATTAGTCACATTGACCATTAAATTCTTTAGGTATCCCCCCATCAAGTGGTTTCATGAAAGTATGAGAAACTTAAGGTGTTTGCAATTAGCAAGGGATGGAGGGATAAAACCAATCACATGGTTGATAAAGATATCAAGTACTCTCAAAACCTTCAGCCAAGTTGAGGCAAAATTGTCCCAGTCAAATTATTAGTTGATAGATTTAGATTCTGTAGTAAAGAAAGTGCTCCTATGGAGGGATAAATCAAACCCTCGTATCCCATATTAGAGATAACAATGGACACAATCCTGTGGGTATGCCTTATACACAAGACATTGTACCAAGAGAAAACATTTTCTAAATTAACATAAGTCCAATTAAAGAGATCTTTCTTGGGTTTAACTGTGATGATATTCCTTAAAAGAAGTAGAGCTTCCAAGTCCTTACTATCAGGAACATAATATGTGGTGGCACTGGCTAGTGTGAATGTCATAGTCAGGAATAACCACAACAATTTGTGTAATGTCCCTGGTATAGATAGAATTTTTCCTTCAATCATATAGATTAAGATATCAACTTTGGCATGTAGCCCATACCCTTTGTTATATACTATTATATCACCCTAAATTTTCTTAAAGAAGCAACCTTAACAAAGGGCTTGATTATTGATTGCTTTAACTATTGATAGCAAAAAAATGAAATTAATAGAGATGCCCCATTTCTAATTTGAATACTCAAGTATTATGATATTTCTATCAAGATTCAACTATGTAACTTTTGAAACATGGGTCATTGATTTTGACTCAAAAAATACATAATTGAATCTTGATATCAATATCACAATTTGATTTGTTGTGGGAAATATCATATACTTATCAATTGATGAGCTTAAGGGGATTTCTAATGAATGGATCATAAGACACAACACTTGTTGAAGTTTTTGCAAATGGGGTTACAAGCTAAGTGGGCTTAACCATGGAGGAAACTCTGTGGTTATGCGCGCTTGAGCTGGAGTAATATTGTGATGGGTGACCTCCTAGGAAGTCCCGATGCTTCACCCCTGTGAGCATTACCTAGATGCAATGAGTGCTAAGTGTTACAATCATTCTCATGAGAGATGGGTTCTTGTGAACCGCTACTCATGAAACATGGGTCAATGAGTTTGACTCAAAAACTACACAGTTGAGTCCCTATAGCAATAGTTGTGGAAATATCTCCTACTTATCTATGAAAGTATTATTTTAGATATGGAATATGATATAGTTATTGGCTTGAATATGGATGATAGATAGAGAGAAATTATTATTTTTAAATATGACTATGTTCGTGCATTAAAGGTATGAGAGGTTGTAAAGACCCTAATCTAATTCTCTCGACATACCTTAGAAATTCTACGAATTGCTTAATTTTTCCACCACGTACATTTTATCAAACACTCTGTACATTTTCCTTCCATGCGAGGTTGGGTTGTAAGTAGATGTTTCATATTTTCCATAATAACTTGCAATAGTTTCATAACACTAGTGATATTAATACATAAAATACTATTCAATGCAATAATGCTTTTGTCAATAAACTTGTACCAAAACAATCTTCACTAATGCCCAAGTTCTTCCACAGAATGGGGTACCAATAATGAACATCCATAATCTATATTATATACTTCACGATACTCACAATCTGACCCTTCTATCATGCATGTAATACCCAGCCTCATCATATCTGATAGCCCTTAGAATCCCAATATTGATAGTGTTATATATATATATATATATATACGAGAGAGAGAGAGAGAGAGAGAGAGACTCCAACAATGACACCAAAATTTTCAATCTCTTGATTGTCTGTAAATTGAAGTTATAAATCAAATAATCTTCGATTATACTCCAGCCTATGAGTGTAGCATCCATTCTTAGACTGCTATGGCTATTAATCTCCAAAAAACACCACACCAATAATTGGAATTCTAGGGACTCAATTGTCACATTAATGTGTATGTCCATATGAGATAACCAAGTCCTGCTCCATTACAAATATTTGGTGTTACGCTCTTCACTGGAGTAATACGAGAACAAGCTCTAACCATCAATTGAATTAGTCCATCCAAATATAATCTTGATTCTATGACTGTGTGGGTTCAACCTAGTAGGCATCAAAATGAAAGGAATATTCGATGTTTTTTCCCTCACTTTATACCTTTACTTTCTAAAGTCGTGCTCTTTGGAAATTTATATTATTTTATTACTAATATATGTTATACTAATAATAAGATAATATAAATTATTTATTTATTTATATTATTAACTTACAAATTTATTTATTTATTATTTATTTTTCAAAATTATTGCTTATATGTATTGTAATTATATTCTATTATTATTTATTTATATATTTATTTATTTTAATTTTATCATTATTATTATTTATTATTAGATTCGATTCTCGAAAGGGGATATCATAGTTCGCCCTTCCAAAAAGTGTTTATCCTCAAGTAATTCTATATTTTTAACATTTACCAAGAATGTCCTCCACCAAGCATGACTTGGATCAATATCTTGACATTTGCTAAGAATGATCTCCAACAAGAATGACTTGAATCGTTGTTTGGCACTCACTAAGAATGGACCCTCCTTCATAAATATGTAATCTCTGCCTTGTAGTATGGTGCCCTTAGCAGTTGTCTCTTAATCATAGTGCAATAGGGTACCCTGATAACAATTCTCCCTTAACTACCACTGCAATAAGGCACCCTTAGCGGTTCTCCCTCAATTACCTCTACAATAGGGCGCCCTTAGTGGTTATCCCTTAAGAACATTATAGTAGGGTGCTATTATAACAGTTCTCTCTTAATTGCCACTGTAATAGGTTCCCTTAGCATTTATCGCTTAATCACTCCTACAATAGGGTGCCTTTAGCAGTTCTCCCTGAATCACAGCCACAGAGGTTTCACTTAGTGATCCTAAATCATAGCATGTGCATTCATGACATACTAAAGAATCCCCCTATTTTAAAAAAACGTTGCCCCAAACTCCTTTTTTTTTCACCCCCCCCCCCCT
>MU224605.1:723205-788160 GCA_018584345.1 Thuja plicata | reverse complement strand
AATTTTATTTCTTTCTATAAATGTAACTGCTCTGTGCATGATGCACTTCTAAAATGTAACATTTTTTCACATGTCTCTTTTATAAGCTTCCCAACACTATATTCATGCTTTTACATTAAGAGCCTATTGGCGTACCCCTTGCACCTCCTATGGGTGCAAGTGCTAGTTATAACTATTTGGAATAGAGTGGACATCAAAGTCAAAGAAATTGGTTTAGTGTTATGGTCACTTGAGTTGTATTATTGTTTGATATGTTATATACAACTATGTATCTCACAACTTTGAAAGTTGCTGTTTAGACTACTCTCGTATACTTTGACATCTCTTGCTGCCTCTTTTTTTATTCTTTTACATTTTTTCTTAAAAAAAAAAAATTTGCATCTTGCCAAAACACTATCATTTTTAGGTAATGTTTTTTTCCACTTTAGTTTCAAAGATGTTAGTAAAATTATATTAACCTCCTCCCGACCCCTAATTTATAGTGAATTGCAACTAGGATTTACCTCTAATTTTTAAGTGTGAATGATGACTGGACCGATCCACTCTTCACGCAATGCGTTGTCTCTTGTAATTATTGGAAAGCAAATAAAATCATAATTGGTACTGGTGCATGATTTCCGCTACACGACTAAAATAAGTTAAATAGTTTGCACATGGGCTGTGGGCTTTCTATTTATGAAGTCAAAAGCTTTGAAATTGTTGAAAGTACCACATTATTTATACCTTTGTTTTATCTACAGACACGTTAGTGCAGACCACCTGCATTCAACTACCTTTCAAAATTTCTATTTGTGGTACTGGGTTTTAGTCTAATTGGTACGAAGATGATATGTTTTATTATTTATGAAGGTTTAAATTCTTCAGAGATTCGATTGATTCAATTCTTAACGATTTTGAGGGACTGGTTTGACAAAATGCTTCTGACAAAAGAATGGCCATGTCCACTGCGGAATTATGGAAATTCCCTTGCCAATGCCGGTGCCATTGCCCACGCAAGCTATAATATTCCAATTCAGCTTTCTACATTATTTGTTCCTTTTCTCGATACGGTTAGCGGGACTTAAAGGCGGGCCAATATTTTATCTTTTATTTTACTGTTAAAAGACACTGTTGAAGCGTAAAGAATTCGTAAATTTACAAGTTCGACTTATAGCTCAAGCAATCCTCTAATGCAGTGGTAAGAATTCGTATCTCCCATATCTTATTTGTTTTTCTGTTAAAACGAACTGTTGAAGCATAAAGAATTCATAAATTTACAAGTTCGACTTATAGCTCAAGCAATCCTCTACTGTACTGGTAAGAATTCGTATCTTACATATCTTCTTTATTTATCCAGGAATAGTGAGTTGGTTAAAATACTAGAACACATATTGATCTGAACTTCTGTTTAATCTAAAAGTATTAGAATAAAAGCTGTCCCATTACAAGATAAATT
The DNA here is from genome assembly GCA_018584345.1 of Thuja plicata. Classification (NCBI taxonomy): domain Eukaryota; kingdom Viridiplantae; phylum Streptophyta; class Pinopsida; order Cupressales; family Cupressaceae; genus Thuja; species Thuja plicata. The sequence goes on along the minus strand of MU224605.1, from coordinate 786,725 downwards.
GAAAAATGTTTCCCAAAGTGAGACCATGTCAATGTAGATCAATAGCTGCCTAGAAGTTAAAATTACGAAGGTAGGGCCCTGTTAGGAAAAGTACTTCATGTGGATATTCCTAACGCCAACAGAAAACTGCACATGCATAACAGAAAATAATTAGCTCATACGAAACCTCGTTTTGGACTGACCAAATCTATGATAATAAAGAATCTTTGATTGACAATGTAACGAGGTTTCTTGAAGGTTTAATGACAGTGAAGGACACTTTTTCCCTCTTTGTTTGGTTTTGATGGTGTGAAATTGATCTCGTAATTCAATAGTTGCCAATGTGGGTTCTTAATCAAAATATCAAAAGAGGGTCTTCAGCAAGAGACCCATTTATGAAGCTGTTAAGGCAAACTGTTGCCGGTGTTGGATTGTTTGTGTTCCGAGAGTGCAGAATTTTGCATGCATTCTTAGATTGAGGAAACATTGTTGGAGAATTGCTTTGTCGAAAGTTATTTTTGAATTGACCGGTGCTCATGCGTCAGCCTCTGAAAATCTTGCGAGTTTTAACTATTGAATGGGTTACAGGCTTAATGCTGTTTTTTGGCTTTCGTCTGTACAAGCGAAACCTTTCTCTACTTTGCACTCTAAGATATTGGAGTTGAGAGTATTGTAGTCGTGGGTGGGACTTGTTTACTAGGGCTTGTTAGCTGTATTGCTCTGTGTCTTCTTTAGGATACATGGGTTTGGGTTGGAACATGACAGAGCTGGGCAATGCTACCCAGCTAACGGGCCTCGATGCTGTTGGTCTTATTGGTGCTATTGTGAAGGCAGCAAACAATGCTCGAATGCATAAAAAGAACTGCAAGAAGTTTGCTCAACATCTGAAATTGATAGGCAATTTGCTGCAGCAACTGAAGCTGTCTGAATTGAAGAAGCGAGATGAGACAAATGAACCTTTGGAGCAGCTTGAGGATACACTGCGGAAAGCTTATGTGCTAGTACATAGCTGTGAGAATAAGAGCTACCTATATTTGCTTGCTTTTGGATGGAATATTGTCCATCAATTCAAAGAAACTCAGGCAGAAATCGATAGTTTGCTGAGGCTGATTCCACTTATCACTCTTGTAGAACATCACCAAGTGAGTAAATTTAGGATGAAATCCTTACCGTATTTTTTTACGTATAATTGTTGGGACACTATTACGGAGTAGAATCTTTTTCCATTTTAAACAGCGAAGACCACTGACTGTGTTTTGGAATTTTTTTTCTGATAAATATTAGAAAAAACACTTCTCTAACATTTTTAATGTTCTGGTTGGAATTTTCCTCTGACGGGCATGGAATTTTTTTATATGGTACTTGCCTGATTCTAACCTCACATACAACAGAAAATAGGGTTTAGGATTCAAGTGCGGAGCTATTGCTTCAACAAACTTCAAAAAATATGTCAAGTACAAACTCTTCTCCAGTAAGTATTGGAAAAGCAAAAGAGGTTACCAAAGCTGGATTAGTGATATGGATTTGTTTAAAACCTAGATTAAGGAAAAGAAAAGAAGATTGCTAAAGCTCCTTCTTTGACCTTTGGTTCATCTCTCTTTTTATCATATTTTTACGGATGTTATTGTTTTGACCTAGTATTCTCCTCATGCATTGTAAAAAGGTTACAGCATGCCTAATAATTAGGTCAAACTAAACAATTTTGTTTCTCAAATCTCAAGTTCTTACAAATCACTTAATTGTGCTTAAAAAAAAATGCAGACAAATGTCTACCAACATTTTGCCTGCAAGCCTTAATAAAATGGAGGTTGTAACTACAAGAATTTGTAGAACTTCAACCTAAACTGAAAATGGATATTGGAACTCTATATTCTACACCTGTTTTTAATGATGGCATCTTTTCATGAGATCGCTACACAAAAAACTTGCATATGTGGTCATCATCATGCAAGTAGAATGCTGGTGAGAAGCCAAAAAACAAACTTAAAAATGTATTCTTTTCTTTGATCTGATATGCTAAGATCTTCTGTTTGGAGATCTTTTTGTGCAGATAAATGCAACAAAATGTCTCCTGCAGAACAATTCAATGAATATGTTAATTGCAGATCACTTCTGTTTTAGCTTAACCATGTTATGGTAAATCAAAGTTATATTAAACAGAGGAGACGAAAGCTCCTTATATAGATTTACAAAGACGATTGTTTCTAAATGAAACAATCGTGAACTAAAGACGAAAATAGAAACTACCTAAGATGAGTAAGATGACGATTAAAGAAACATTACATTATTTTAATAAACCAATCAACTACATGCTAAGGGATATCTTTTCTCCTTGGACCGTTTTTGCAGACAAGTGTAGCAAATCTGGTGTCATAAAAAGATTTCATGAACATAGTGACCACATATTACACATACTGTAGGAAATTAAACATGCAAATTTCTTTGCTTTTATATAATTAATTACACCCATGCAAGTGCAACCACTGAATTCATTGACAAGTTATTAGTTCAAAACTAAAATTTAAAAAGAAATCTGAATCATGATTACATTCATCCGCATACAAGGGTATCTTATTCATCTTGCAAACAAGTATATTTGCAACTCACTTCAAAAGGATACTATTTTTGTATTTTTTAAATTGCATTGCATGATTCTTAATTAAATCTGTTATGATCATATTATCCCAAAAAAACAATCCAAGTGAAGATGATCCTGATTTTGGAAAGTGGCTTTTTCGTTCAGAAGGTGTAATGTCTCCATTTTTGCGCCTTCCTTAGTGCTAGTGCTTCTAGCAGGGTTGGCCTATTAGTTGGTTCCCATAGGCCAGCAGATTGTGTTGGGGACCCTTTTAGGGGCTTATGTTGACATATCCGGGCTTTGTGAGCCAGTGTGACCAGTTTTGGACAGTTTCCTAGATTTTAGGAGGAATCCCTATTTTTAAGGGATGGACTGGGAGTTGGTAGGGACACACCAGGAGACCTCCGGGATCAACCTGCAGACTTGTGCCACTGTTCCTATTTTTTAGGAGAGTTCCTAAATTTTAGGAAAATATTGTCAGTAAGCTCACAGTGGTCAGACAACATCAGTGGGTGGACAGGGGTCATTAGACAAAACTCAGATCGGGGTATAGATGAGCGAGCTATGAATAATTTGATTATTTCCTAAGCTGGTCTTAATAAATTATTAATAAAAGTGATTATTATAATCACTTTATGTTATAAAGATTTTTTAAAAATAATTGGCCCAAGTCCTTAGGTAATAAAATTAAGCCGACTTAAAAGTGGGCCACTTAATCATGACGAATAATGGCCTTGAGGAAGTTCGAATTCCTAGGTGGGAATTTTAAGTAAATAAAACATTTTAAAGTTAATTATTTTAAAAGCCTCAAACCCCTAAAACGAATTCGAATGGCTTGGAGGGAAGAAAAAGAACTTAAGGAGGGAAATGGAAAAAGAATGAATGATTCCAGGTTATTTTGTAAACACAATTTGGAGGTGAAGCTTGGATGAGAGCTTTCAGCCATGGATATCTTCTGAGAACGAAATCTCTCAGTAGATCGAAGACCTACAGGCGTGCAACATCATCCAAGGGTCTTCTTTGCACAGATTAGAACATTCCTTGCAGAAGAAATCAGTTTATGAGAAGTGTAATCAGAAATCAGGTTGGGAGTAAGGGAATTCAGTCACAGATTTACAGATCAGAATATTGGATTGCAATTTCCATCATTTTTTGGGGGTTTTGGAGCTATCCGTACAGACTAGTACTCATCAACAGAGATTAGATTTGAGCGTGGTCCTTGGAACAACTCAGATCAGATTCTGAATCATTGATTTGGAGGGCAGAAAATATAGTTTCCAGGCGGCAGGGCATTGACAGCCAATTTCCAGTCGCACGTCAGCTTGTAGCTACAGACTGTCAGCCGTACAAGTCAATTTGTGTATCAAATTTAGTTGGGAGGTGGTTTAGCAGACTAGAGAAGAATTCAGATTTGTATCATTTAGAAAAAAACTAAGTAAAGTTTGCTGCTATACCTCAGTCGCTCATAATATCCTTGTACGGCCTTGTATTTGGTTAGAAGTTTTCAATAAAAATCAGACTTAAATCATACTTTGGTGATTTCGACTTCAATTTAGACATTTTTTATCAGCATCGGTTATATTATGTATTGCAATCATCATTGTCCAAAAGGCAAAAAAAAAGACACCAAAAGCACAAACAGAAACAAGCAAAATCCAAAAGTCAGAATCCTTGTAAAAAAAGTGGAATTCAGTGAAAGAGCAGATTTGGCAAAAGAAAATTCCATACCCGGTGGTTGGCCATTATAGTGGTATCAGAGCAGAGATTCCTGCCATCCTGTGCTTGCAGTGGAAATTCAGAATTTAAATAATGGGTTCATATGTGCAGAAGAAGAGGGAAGAAATTCTTATCATGTTTGAGGACTATGACACACTTACCCAAACAATTAAGGAATAATTACCTCTCAATAATTTCATGAACCACCATCCGTGATTGTGCTACAAGATGGAGTTTGCGAAGAGAGTATTATATGATAGCCCTTGATCTATTGGCTCGGGAAGAGGGTAGAAAAACTACGAGTGAGGAGTTTGGTAATGTTGATGCTGATTCCGATGACATGCATGCACCCACCATTGATGAGGTCCTTAAGGTTTCTTATGGAGCTATTGACAGTGTTGAGTTCATTCATGAGCATGTCACAAGGACACGGGTTGGCATAGGTGGAGTTGCTTCTATTCTTGAGAGGGAACTTGATGTATCTTCAGTTGCAGCTGACCACTAGCATGAGGATGGTGACTTTGATAATTTGGATCCACAGTACCCCATTGGAAGTGATGATGAGGACGTGTAAGATAATTCAGACAACGATGGAGTCATTTATGACATGGATGATAATTCAGATTTATACCCTTACCATAGCAACAGACCACCTTCTTGACAAATTTAGAGCTGGGAATCCTTTTGTAACCCGTTGTTTGAGATGGATGTTGAAGAGCCACATGACAACCCATTGTATGAGGTAGGAGGTGGAATATCACTTGGTTCTAGCATTGCACATGGAAGCAATAATATGGTATTGGCTTTGAGAGATGACACAAGCCATGAGTTGGAACGTGAATCCCAACTTGAGGTGATCCTACTTCACATCATGAGATGATTGGTTACTCACCAAGGAGACTACTGAATGCGATATATGCAGATGAAGAGGTAGACCTAGAATGCATAGGGCATATTATGGCACTTGGGAAAATGGCTTCTTTATGTGATGCATTGGTCCTTGGAGATCAATCTTGGTGTGATGTCCATGTTGGAGATTCTCAACAAGAAGCAATGGAGGTGGTTGGGAGTCATAGGGGTGACCCTTGGAGATATGAGGATGAAATTTTCAGACTTGCAGGCGTTGCTCACCCTCTTACCAGCTACTATGAGTTTCATCTATAGGTAGATTTTGGCGAGTTCTTTAATAAGGATTGGAGCATTGATCAGATTGGCACATTTGAGATTGTTCCGTAGCAAGAGAAGGCCCATATGTTTGGTTTTGAGCTCACTGATTGGTTGCAGATCAGTCATATCATTTCGTGGTTTGTCAGTATACCGAAGAGTTGGCAAGTTCTTCTTGGTCCAGGCAGTGAAAGTTCACAGTTTCAGGCTTAGTAGACATTTTTTCCAGCCACTTCCGAGGCAACTTTGAGCATTGCAATGCTCAACATTCATGCTAAGTCTTGGAGACTCCATTGGAGCAGCTATTGTGCTTATATTACACCTTGGGGTTGGATGGGAGTGAAAAACACATCAGCTTTTGAGGGTCACCAAGGAAATAGAAGAAAGGGTACGATCAGTCCTAAATTTTTGGTTAAGTACAGCAGTGTAATACCTTTCCATTTACATGAAAACACAGTGCCGATGCTACCCTTTGGAGCTGCACTTGCAAGGGCACATGATGTTATGGAAGAGGGTGTTCTTGAGGATAGCATGATGAGACATAATGGCAGATCCATTATTCTGATTTATGACAGCGGTCCTATTCCTTCATCTAGAGCAGCCATTTCACAGGAGGATGACAGTAGTATGAGATTTTACCATGTTAGCACTCATGAGTTGGTGGCCAAGCCAGTAATGCAATCGAGGTTGAGGTTTGTTTCAGCATTCTTTGTGGGTTCATATGACTTGCTTTATGAGGATTTGTTGTGACTGCTAGTGGTGAGATACTTGGAGGTTCACATCATGTAACTGAAGGGTGTTATGGAGCATACACTTGGTGGATCAGTCCCTGGTGTTATGACTACATATGTAGATGGTGATGTGAGTAATACAAGTTTACCTTGGTCCCCTGAATGTTCATGGAGCATTTGTTAAGTCTATTGGTGACAAGTCTCACCCGGTAGAATATGTAGCTGCTCTATGCCATAGATTGGGTATACATAACATGGAGACTCCCACATTTGGCTGGCATAATTTGGAGACTTAGTTGGTACACGAGTCTAGGTATGGGGATGTTGCTATGATTGTTGATCCCGGGATACTAATGTGTGCATTGCAAGCAGATTGTGACTTCCGACTTGATATTGGGGAATATGTGTTTGTTGGTCACCTAGAAACTCCTTGGTGCATGGGTGTTTTGGGTCATGGAGGTTACTGGCCATAGGGTTTTGGGTTAGTTGACACATTCTTATGAGGACACTCCCATTGTCAGGCATGATGCTTTTTCTTTGAAAGAATGTGCGAAGGACTTTGTTTGTCCATCCGTGAACAACACTATGTCTCCTAGAGCAGAAAATGGTTTTGTGAGTATTGTATTCCAACGTGATAGACATTTTGGGACAACATTGTCTCCACCTGATGTGCCTTGTAGGTTATAGAGGTCATTGGGATATGATGATATTGTAGCCTATCTTAAGCTACTTATAGATATTGGTAGTGACGCCACTTTACCACCCATCATTTCGTCAGATCCCAACGTGCTATTGGCAGTTGTTTGGTTTGAGTCAGAGGCCAGGCTTAGGCTCTACAACATGAATTGCAGTTTATTAGGTGCCAGTACCTATCATACCAGTAACATAGAGTTGATGGACTTTGTACCCATGACAGTATTCAGTCAGGATCATTTGGCGCAGTTCAGGGTTGGGTGGAGTTTTGTTAATAGCATTGACAGGGTGATGCAATGGAAGATTGTTGTGCATCCAGGATCAATTTTGGATAGAGTATGGGTCAAAGTATTTAGGCTATACAGGTATGAGGTGGATTTCTGTGGTTTGCATTGGTATGACGACACCATTGAACTCTTCCGTTTTGCTGGACGAGGTCATAACAATAGTATGAGGTGGATGGATATGATTGATTATGTACCCATGATGATCCTTCTTCGCATCCATGAGAGCTTATTCCCATTTGGGTGGACATTTGGCTTTCGTACACTCCTAGACGATGTTTGGTTGGGCAAAGTGAGTAGGGTTGATCGTTGTTCTCGAGGAGTTGCCCTTGTCACTTGGAAATTTAGTGCCAATATCATCCTTGCAACCGGTGATAGTAGAGAGTAGAGACATCCCTTGGTTGGTTACAACGTTGTGCTAGTGATTGATCTTCACTTGGAGGATGTTATGTTGGGAGATGAGTGGGATTGTGTTTTATGATTGAGTAGAGTATTTTTCTGGGTGCCTAGGATCGTGATAAGAAGTGAGGTTGTTGGAGTGATCTCTTCTGGGATGCTTTGGTAGGAGACATTCCACGACATTGATTTCAGTCCTCTCAGGTAATTTCAGGCTGGGATTTCATAATGATCACTTTGAAGTTTGGGGAATTCCAGGAAAGGAGAGTGCAGTTTTGGCACTATGGTTTTTTAGTTATGATTAGAGTGGCGCAGCATCAACATGGTGGATTTCTTTTGAGATTGTCGTGGGACCTTGGGATCATTCTTGATTTCAGTTTGGATCAGTTGGTTGATTGGAGATTGCACTGGCATTGCTTGAGGACAAGCAATCTTTGGGAAGGGCAGATTGTAATGCCCCATTTTTTGCCTTCCTTAGTGCCAGTGTTTCTAGCAGGGTTGGCCTATTAGTTGGTTCCTGTAGGCCAGCAGATTGTGTAGGGGACCCTTTTAGGGGCTTATGGAGACATATCAGGGCTTTGTGAGCCAGTTTGACTAGTTTTTGTCAGTCTCCTAGATTTTAGGAGGAATCCCTATTTTTTAAGGATGGACTAGGAGTTGGCAGGGACACACCAGGAGACCTCCGGGATCAGCCTAGACTTCTGGCACAGCTCCTATTTTTTAGGAGAGTTCCTAAATTTTAGGAGAATATTGTTAGTTAGCTCGCAGTGGTCAGACAACATCAGTGGACAGGGGTCATTAGACAAAACTCAAATCGGGGTCTAGATGAGCGAGCTATGAATAATTTGAAAATAATTTAATTATTTCCTAAGTTGGTCTTAATAAATTAATAATAAAAGTGGTTATTATAATCATTTTATGTTATAAAGATTTTAAAAAATAATTGGCCCAAGTTCCTAGGCCATAAAATTAAGTTATGACTTAAAATTGGGCCACTTTATCATGATGAATAATGACCTTGAGGAAGTTCGAATTCCTAGGTGGGAATTATAATAAAATAAAACATTTCAAAGTTAATTGTTAAAAGCCTCAAAACCCTAAAAGGAATTCAAATGGCTTGGAGGGAAGAAAAAAGAACTTAAGGAGGGAAATGGAAAAAGAAGGAATGATTCCAGGTTATTTTGTAAACACAATTTGGAGTTGAAGCTTGGATGAGAGCTTTCAGCCATGGATATCTTCTGAGAACGAAATCTCTTAGTAGATCGAAGACCTACAGGTGTGCAACATCATCCAAGGGTCTTCTTTGTACAGATCATACCATTCCTTGCAGAAGAAATCAGTTTATGAGAAGTTTAATCAGAAATCAGGTTGGGAGTAAGGGAATTCAGTCACAGATTTACAAATCAGAATATTGGATTGCAATTTCTATCATATTTTGGGGGTTTTGGAGCTAGCCGTACAGACTAGGGCTCATCAACAGAGATCAGATTTGGGCATGGTCCTCGGAACAACTCAGATCAGATTCTGAATCATTAATTTGGAGGGCAGAAAATATAGTTTCCAGGCGGCAGGGCATTGACAGCAGGTTACAGTGAAAATGCACACCAATTTCCAGTCGCACATCAGCTTGTAGCTACAGACTGTCATCTGTACAAGTCAATTTGTGTATCAAATTTAGTTGGGAGGCAGTTTAGCAGGCTGGAGAAGAATTCAGATTTGTATCATTTAGAAAAAACTAATTACAGTTTGCTGCTATACCTCAGTCGCTCATAATATCCTGGTACGGCCTTGTTTTTGGTTAGAAATTTTCAATTAATCAGACTTAAATCATACTTTGGTGATTTAGACTTAGATTTAGTCATGTTTTTATCAGCATTGGTTATTTTATGTATTGCAATCATCATTGGCAAAAAGGCAAAAGAAAAGACCCCAAAAACATGAACAGAAACAAGCAAAAACCAAAAGTCAGAATCCTTGCAAAAAAAATCAGAATTCAGTGAAAGAGCAGATTTGGCAGAAAAAAAATTCCATACCCGGGGGTTAGCCATTACAGAAGGATGTGCATGCCAGTGGTTGTACTTGTCACCCTTGGTGAGTTGTTGCTCTTAGCCCGTTCCTTGTCTACATAGACATTTGAACATTTTTGGACTTGGTTTTATTATGAAAATTAAAAACCATTTTTTATCATTATAGAAGATTTGAACTCAGCATCATTTAGATGCCTACAACATGGACTTTGCCATTAAATCGAGTGTCCTTTCACATAAAATTAAAAACCATTAATACAAGGATTATTTGGATTTCAAAACAATTTTTTGTCTCTTGTCACGGGCAATTGTACCAGGAGATTACAGTCTAGTCTCTAGGATGAATTACCCTTTGATTGGAGTTTTTCTCATGTATAGCACAGTCATCTATAATTATCAGAATTAACCTCTATGCAGCCTATATTTTCACATCAATCTGTTTTTATCAGATATATGACACCACTCATGTGCATTAGATTCAAGTGTCATAATTCAAGCTTCTGAGAAACCCTTCTCTTTTACTGTTTGATATTGTAATGTTGATAGACAAAACTGTGGTCATACCTTAAATGAATAAGGAGCTCCATGTGGTAACACTGAATACTTGTCCCTTGGTTCTCTCCAAGATAATTTGAATGTGGATTATATAGGCGCTAAGTTGTTTGCCATCGTGCTCCAGTTCCCACTAATAACACAACCATCCACCTTCCCATAACTTAAGCATTTCTGTTTAGTTCTCTTTGCTGCTGATATGCTTTATTGCAAACACAATTGGTAATATTGTTTATATTTTATTCCCTCTATGACAATGTTTAATGTACCCTTTTGATCCATTCGAACATTCTTGGAAAGTTCCAAGATTCTTGGAGAATGCCAACTTTATCGAAAAGGAATCCTGATAGTGGCAGTGAGCTTAGGTAATCAAGGAGTCCAACGACACTTTTCAGATGTACTTTATTGAAAAATAACATGATCATTGAAGAACAAGGACTTTGTGATACAACTATATTGAAATTATCAAATATTTCCAAGTGCAAAATAAGGGTAATAGACATATATAGTATAAATTTCACAACTTTCCACACAAGGAATGCTCACTCATCTTTTGGACATATATATGCCAAGAATGATGTGGTTTATTTTCTCTAATACTCTATTTATCTGCTCTTGCTTATGTTTTCTTGGTCTTTGCATTTGTCTATTTTTTTCTATATATGAGGCAATGTTCATGTGTTTTGCATTCCACCTAAGGCTTTCCTCCATGACATTGATGTTCACTAATTTATGGAGTACTAATGCTTTGTTTAAAGAGTCTTTCCAAAGTGCAGTGACATTGGTTAAAAATTTAACGCTAATTTGCTTTTCTAGGATTTGACTTTTCACATTGTTTTGTTCTAAGTTCTAACATTACAGGTATTCCTCTTTTTCTTACATTAGCACATTCTGAGCATATATTGAGTTTGATTCCCGTTTAATTGTTTCTAGTCATGGTTTTAATTTCTTCAATATCTACTTCAACTAGTCTACTGTCAACTTACTGAATAGTACATTGCCCCATGATCTTATTTATAGTCTTTCAGGGTACTTATTTTATCCTTTGCTCCATGGCTGACCTAAGAAATTTTGGTCTTTACAATTTGTCTTGATTTTTTCTCAGTATGTGTAAACAAGTATCAACATTTCTTAGCTTGTTGTTTGGGAAATACATTTGTAACGTAAGTGTCATGTTTTAGCCTTGGCATGAAAGGAAGTGTAGCAATTAGTTTGTTGAATCTACCTCTTTTTTAACATCTTACTTAGGCTTCAATGAAAAAAATAACTAAGTGATTCTCATTCAATGATTAGGAATTGGAGTTTATCAGGCATTTTGAGAAGTATCATTTTCTATGTCATTGAGTGATATTTCTTGTGGATTAAAACTTTCTAGGAACGATTGTATGCAATTGAAAAAGATGAAAATGAGTATACAATGGACGCAGAGGAGGCAAAGCTTCAAGAAACAATATTGAAGTCAGAATGCACAGAAACAGATGCTAGAGCTCTAAAGTATTCATTATCACGATCTTATCCAGGCCTTTCCTTCCATGAAGCTCTTCAAAAGGAAAATGAGAAATTATGTCACGAATTAGAGCATATGCAGCTTCAGATGGACCTTGATAAATGTGATGTCATTAGACATCTTATTGGTGTCACAGAGTCTGCATCTACCAAACCTCAAGGAAAGACCAATAAGAAGCAATCCATTGTTGAGTTTAATGTAGATTCCAATGGAGAGAATGGTATCCATGACAAGGTTGATGCTCCACCGGGCAAAGAAATTGTCGTTTACAAAGAGTAAGCTACTTTTTCTCATGCCATACTTTCTCCATTGAACTGTGTTCTTGGTTTTGTAGGTTTGCAAAAATCTTTTTGTTTTAAAACACATCCTTACTTCATACAGATTCCATCCAAAATCTTTACTTTATGCAGAGGTTGATGCTTATCAGCATGTTGGGCATAAATAATGAGCATTGCATAAGAGAAGGAATGAAATTTTAATATATAAAAATAACTATGGATATTGCTTTGTTGCAAGGTGTTTTCTTTGTTTTTCCCGTCATTGGCTTTCAGTAGTTTGTCTATCCATCGTGATTCGCTAGAACATCAGTTACACTCTGATTTCTTTGAGGTTTCTTCTACATCTCTATTTTCCTGTTTTTGTCTCTACTAACTTAAAAGTGTTTTCCATGCATGAAATAGCAGCAAAGACTCCTATAGTGTACTTTCTTTTTCTGTTCAGGATGAGCACATGCTTATAGTGAGAGGGAGTGGTGGGGGGGTGGTGAGAATCAGTATATGGAATCATTGCTTATTATATTTGCTGCCTTTAATTTCTGCTTATTTGTCGCTGCCTTTTATTAAGTACCGTCCTTTCTTAAACAAGTGCTGCTTCTACAAAGCTGAATCACTGCTTTAACCTTTATCTCTGCTCCATAATATTGAATCGCTGCATTAACCTTTATCTCTATTTATTAATATAAGTGTCATTGCCATTTTCCAACGGAGGTTGGCTAGTATGAGAATATTAATTTAATTCATTAGCCATATTGGAGAGAAGGCATTAACATGAAGAGGGAGTCGGTCAGCATTCTTTAACACACAAAATTTTCTTTTACACGAGTTTCTTTCGACAATGATTAGTGGATTTTTCCTTCATACGATATCTTTCAAACGTCTTTGACATCAATGACAATTAATTGTCTCATCTTTGGCATCAAATACGATATGTCCAACACTTAATTCAAGGAAGAATGACTTCCGAGACAAATAGAAATAGAAGTCAAAACTAAACAATTTCCTAAGGAATTAACTTGTAATAATGCCATCTCATCATCTTTCTGACGTGCTTCCTTATCGATATATTATTTTTACGAAGGCCCTTAAATCTTAAGCTGTGGAATATTCAGTATATATTTTTTATTTGAAGCAAATATACTCTTTCTCATTTTGTACAGAAAAAAAAAGCTTCTTTAACATACCTTGACCAATGCTTTGTTTTGCAGGCAAGATGCTTCGTCCTTATCTTATAATGTTGCCTATCCAAGATGGAGGAATCGCATTTTCCATTTTTACAGGGATCCTGGTTTATGTAAGATTTCTCAAAATCCTTCAACATGCAGTTTCGTATGAACAACTGATGTATAAAAGTTTGCAACTATTCTATGACCTCCGTAATCAAAGAATTGACACAAATTTTTTTATCGGTGTCATAATCTTGTTATTTGTGTTGTCCTGATATAGAGAATAAGCAAAATTATTTGGAAAGTAATCCACGTTAGGGAAGTTCTCCTTAACAGATCTTTTGCTAGATGCTAGTAGACCTTAAGATTTGGTTGAAAAATCATTTATGCTGAAGGTACAATGTTTAAAGAGGAGTCTTTTGGGGTGGAATTAAAACTCCTTTGGAGTGATTGCATCTGATAATAAACATGGATGTGCTAATTGTTAAAAGTCTATGCTAATCAGTCTATCCAGAATATTTAAAGGTTCATTAAATTGAAAATCTTATGAAATCTCTAGTGATTTGTAGGACTATATTTCATATACTTATGCTGGATTATGTGTCATTGGCAGCCCCTTAGTGTAGATGTTAGGTGTAAAAGGTGACGAGGCAGATGCATAGGATATATAGACTCTTGATTAAAAACACTGCAAGTCGAAGTGAATGGGAAGGGAAAAACTGTCAATGGAAGACATATACTAATGCAAAAGTGCTGGAAAGGCCAATGTAAACATACTTTGCAATGCCTGCTTGGATTTGTGGATGTCAGTCAGGATGGTAATCTAGGGTAGCAACCCCTATTTCAACAAGGTGAAAGGTGTAGCCTTTGTTAACATTGGAAAGTATAGATTTTAAAAATGAAGTAGTATATTATATATAATCATTTCTCTTTCACTTCAACAAGATAGCCAACCACAAAATAAGTTCTAGCACAAACTCAATAAGGTAAACATCGTTGGTTCTGAATAGAATTCTTTGGTTTATATAATACTAAAAGAAGCTGGTCTTTATGTAAATTGCACAATAAATTACAAAATTTTATCAGTAGGAAAGGAATCCTATGGTGTATGCTTCATGTTCTGAAATCCATAAAACTGTTGAACATTTAGGACTAACTGTCTTTAGTTTGGGTCTGTAAGCTTTTCTCTCTAGTTCTCTTTGTTTTAGTTAGTTCCTTTTGTTTCTGTTTGATTTTAGATTTTTAGCTGTAGTTTTGGATCCTTTTGAAACATCGACGTGTTGGTCTCTTTCTTCAATGATTCCTTTCTGTTCCATTTTAGAATCTTGATGCAGCTCTAGGCCCTTTTGGAATTTGATTTGTGTCACCTATGATAAGCATTTTATCAACTTCCTCTTTTAATTTCTCATCTGAGAAAGCGTCAATTTCTATTTTTGGTTGACAGTCTTGCCTTTTCAATATTTTTACTTTCTTTTGCTTGGTTGAAGCACGTTGCTATAGTCACAGTAACTTTTAATCTTAAATGCAATTCTTTGTAATTCAATATTTGCTTCCAAATGCTGTCAAGAGGCTTAAGAAGAATCTCTGTTAACAAACTCAAACTTTATTCATTTCTTGCTCATACTTTCCCATCTGAGAAACCTTTTATTTCTATTTTTGGTTGACAGTCTTGCCTTTTCTGTGATGCCCCCATCCTTAACATAAAAGAAAAGCAGTAATAAAACATATGTGTGATCAAGGTGTGGCAGACCTTGATCACTTCCAAGTAGTTAGCAAGTAATTGTACATAGAAATTAGAAGTTCAAGCACTTAGTTTTGCATATTCTCATCAATAAAGTCAGTGGCATCAGGATTGTCATCGAACATTTCTATTTCTTTTTTCATATCCATATTTAGATCGTTCAAGTTGAGCAGTAGCCTTCCTAGGCATCGGTTGCATATATTAAAAGATATCAATCAGGAACAGCACGAAGAGAACATCACCATTATAATCAGTATATCAGGCAAGCAATCAACTTGAAGTGGGGGGTCTGATCTGTCCAAAACGGCAGCATCATTGCATACTTCTAAAGTATTATCAGGAACGGCAATTATTATTTCATTGCCATAAGCGATAAGGAGATCATTTGCATAATTCACACAGCTATAACTGAAACATCAAGATAAACTCCATAATATCAAGTTGATAAGGTTAATATTTTGCAGATTGGAATATTGAAGATATCTGTTGCTCTATTGTATCAATATAATCCTTGAATATTACATGATACAAGATTCATAGAGTTAGAGCAATTCAGATTCATCTTGTACACCGAATATAGTGCATTCAATATATAACAGTTCATAAGTTAAAGACAATTGATCGAGTTTAAAGATTATCATCATTACACAAGTGTTGTCAACAATATAATTTTTGCAAAGTATGAAGATATTGTATTTTGTTTTAGAAGTAAAATTTAATTAGAAAGAAATCTCATGCAATTACAAGTAAATAGTCCCATAATCTTACGTGATTACATAAGGGGACACTACATTTTCAATATTTTTTTACTTTCTTTTGGTTGGTTGAACACCGTTGAAGTACATTGGCTACAGTCACAGCAATTTTTAATCTTGAATGCAAGTTCTTTGTAATCCAATATTTGCTTCCCAATGTTGTGAAGAGGCTTAAGAAGAATCTATGTCAACAAACTCAAACTTTATTCATTTCTTGCTCAATGATAAATTGAGTTGATATTGAAGGTCCTACATTAAAGGTTTTCAAGGTCTTGTCTACCTAGAAGTTCACAAAGATATGTTACACCTAAATCCAAATACAAGTTCTGGCAAAATCTTAGGTGTTTAGCTCTAATTTGGAAATCATGATTCCAAATTCTTTTTTGGATCTTTGGGATGAAAATATTCCATTGGAAATGATTTTCTATGTAAATGAGCTCTATGAATAATTATTGAATGGTGTTCTCCGCTACTATCCTTGTGTACCAAATCATGACGGAGAGGAAAAGAACCATTTTTATGTGATTTGATGGTTGCATAATCTAAGGCAAAAAGACGGATTGGGTTACTATGAATGTGATGGGGTAGATGTTGGAAATATTGCTAGTTGTTGATTGGAATTTCAAGGAAAAAGTTCGAAGTTCCAAATTTCAATATAAAGTTACCTACATGAAATCAAGAGACATCAGTAGATCTTAAGTTACCGAATTGGAATTAGGTATTGGTATAAGTACATGGGTACAACAAATTTTCTTAGGGATGGATAGATGTTGGATACATTCATACAAAAGAAAATAGAAAAATCATAAATATATATGTATTTGCAACCTAAAAACAGGAGTTAAGTTTAGAATACCACATACTACATAGCATATATATGCTAAACGAAACTACTGTAAAGATTGATTACAAATTTAAAATATAGTATATTGATTCAATATCAATTTGTCAAACTCAAATGTCATGATAAATATTTATTATTCAATATAAGAATAATATGATCTGTAATCATGAACATATGGATCTTCATCAAGACCAAAA
The DNA here is from genome assembly GCA_018584345.1 of Thuja plicata. Taxonomy (NCBI): domain Eukaryota; kingdom Viridiplantae; phylum Streptophyta; class Pinopsida; order Cupressales; family Cupressaceae; genus Thuja; species Thuja plicata. Next base: position 770,120 of record MU224605.1, on the reverse strand, counting down.
TCATCATTATCATTGACATTAGATGATGTAGGTGGGCTAAAAGAACCACAAGCAGCCTCACCACCACTCATGGTAAAAGTATGCTAGCTGCCTGATTCCTCAAAAAGTGAATGGCTACATAATGAGAGGAAATATGTGGGACTTCTGACTTTGACAACTGTGAATCGACTTTTTCACCAAGTAAAATGCAATGTTAATTTTTTCCTTAAAGGGCTATCAATGTAGGGTTTAAGGCGCCATTTTGATGGTCAAAAGCTATGTCACAAGGTTTGCATTTCTTTTTAAATTTGGTAAAAAAGACATTTTAAATAAATTGGTTAACCAATAAAAATTGAGAAAGAATTCAAACAATAAAATTGTAATATTTTATATATATTAAATTTAAAATATCAAATATATCAAAGTTATTTAAACATTAAAAATATGAAATATAATTTAAATATGATAAATATTTATTAATACTTCAAAATTATAAAATAGTAATTAAAAATTAGTTTAGAAATTGAAAACTACAAACAAAATCATATACATTCTATAAACATAAAATAGAAAAATTTATTAAGTAATTTTAAGCTTTATTTAGAAGAATTTTTAATTTAAATAAGACTAAAACAGAATCATATGAATTTAAAAAAACATAAAATAAAAATGAAATAAACAAAATATTAAAACATAAAAGAGAAAAACAAACATGTAATTTTTTCAAATGCAAAATCAAAACTTAAAAGCTAAAACAGGAAAACAAGACTTATTTAAATGTCACTTAATTGCCACCATGCACACACTTCATTCTCACCTACAACCACGGTCCATTTGTTTTTGCAAACAATGCCATTCAAGCCAAAGAAGACATGAATACAAGTATTTTTTATGATGGAAAAAACTTCATGTGAAACTAATTCACATGGGCATAAGTGTAACTGTGTAAGGATATTGGCATCAGTTGTGAAAGAGAACTGAAATCACAAACCTAGTCTACAAAAAATGTTCAACAATGGGGGTTGATGGTAGAATAAAATAGCACAAACCATATTGTCAACAATTTTTATAATGTTTTACTTTTATTTCAAAAAATTGTAAAAGGCAAATTTTGAGAAATGTTAAAATGAATTTTGGGGTTTTTTAAGTGTTCACCAGATTTTGAATTTCAAGTATTTAATCCAACAAACACAGTGACTTTGGTCAAAAGTTAAACTTAATGCATTGAAATTGTTTCCTACAACTGGAATTGCATAGGTATGCTCATAAACGATTCCAAACAAATCTGTGTGCAAAAAATTGTGCCCCAGAGAAATCCAAGGGCAAGGTTTTTGACTGATTACATCTCAAAATTTCTCTACTAAAGTGTCTTTGATAATTGCATTGCTATTGTCATGAATGATCAGAGTCGATTTGATTTTATGGTTGCATTCCCTTTATTAAAAATATAATCATGTCATGCCATGTTCTGCATTTCAGGTCTTTTGACATGCATGTATCCTTGTGGGACATTTGTTGATATTGCAGAGTTCGTTTCTGATGGTAAAGTATGTAAGTATCTTCTCTCCTGCAATAGTCTTTTTACTTACAGGGATAACATTATCTTTAAGATAAATGGATGGCCTGCACTGAAATGAGAAATTTGTGTTTAAATTAAAAAAAGGTTGCAATGTCCTCAATTGAACAACCTTAGGAAATACATGATTTTTCAAACATGTGCAAGCTGAAATGATAAATAAATACCAAATCTAGATATGCAAGCTGAAATGATAAAAAATACCAAATGTAGATATCAAACCCTGTTGAAATTAGTGCCAATCAGCAATATGTCAACATTGTAAAACCCTAATCAATCAAAATTACACCTCTTCCAACATCCCGTAAGCTGATATGTGTTTTGGAACCCTCAAATGATGAACTTCAGAAATTATGACAATTGTGCAAGCAGATCTGATGTATAATAGCTGGTAAAATTTGTGTTATCCTTGTGTACACTCATACATGCAATATAAATGATCAACTAAGACAATAGAAAATGGGTATCTTTTATAGCAGCTATCAGATCTAGAATAAGGTGCTAAAATGGTAAATTAAGCCCATGACATATATTTACCAACGATATTCCTCTGGATAGCAATTTAGGCAAGCTTCAATATTTATTTTCCCATAAATTTGATTTATGTCTATACAGCTGTATAGAAGGGTACAAACTACAAACCCTTAAAATGGATAAAACATGCAAAAAATGGAGCTGAAACTATACAATAGTGATTGGAAAATGTATGATCGATTCTGTAAACACCCTCAAAGATGCCAAGTGTCCCACCCCAATGTGAAACCAATTTCTTACTTCGATAAGTAGGAGATATTTTCCACAGCAAGTCAAATTGTGATATTGCTATCAGGATTTAACTGTGTAGTTTGTTTTGAGTCAAATTCATTGACCCATGTTTCATGAGTAGTGGTTCACAAGAACCCATCACCTAGTTTGTTTTGAGTCAAATTCATTGACCCATGTTTCATGAGTAGTGGTTCACAAGAACCCATCACCTAGATGGGTTCTTGTGAACCACTACTCATGAAACATGGGTCAGTGAATTTGACTCAAAACAAACTACACAGTTAAATCCTGATAGTAATATCACAATTTCTTACTTTGTCAAACACTTGAATATGAATGGTTCTGAATATTATCATCTATTTGATTTTTTTATTGCTTTCATGACATTTTTCCCCTTCATATCAAGGAGACATTGTGACAAACAGTTTGCAATCATACTGTATGACTGAATATCTAAAGTTTAAACACTATGGACTGTTGTATACAACTCAGAAAATCGGAGTGATGCACTGTTTACAACTCAGTAAATCAGAATGATGCACATATAATGCTCTGAACCTTAGTGAACAGAAGATATAAAGAAGTCAGATATTGTAACAGCTGAAACAACGAATTTAGTATAAATACTTTCTTGTTATACCGGGATTGAGATGCACTGATCTGACCATTCAGATTACAACAGCAAATAAACTTCATAACAGTTCTTCATTTAGCGTACAACTCGAAATTACAATAATACACCAAGAATGATGTCCCAATATTTGCTTGGCAATTGCAAAATAAATTCAATTAACACTTTAAACCTGCATATTACTATTACATATCAATCTCCATTGCCTAGATGTGGGAATTCACATGCAGAGATACCCGTTGATGAGTGTTTTATGACCACACCAACACAGACTGAAGTGCTAAAGGACACTTTATCCTCTCTTGAGCAAATACCCCTCGTATGCTAAGATTGCAAAAAGATCATAGAGGCATAGAGGCGACTCCAAGGTTCCTACTCGCGATCTTGTGAGTTTATGTTGGATATGAGCTTGTTTGGCTTGATGTATGCTGGTAATCCAAGGGGACTTATGCTATTCACTCTAGATTTATTAACTTTCTTTGTGAAATCTTTAGCAATACAAGTGCTTGATCCTAATTCTAATAAGACTTCGAAATAAAATGCAAAGAGGTAAGGGTTTAGAGATCCTATTCCAATGCTAGAATGCAAGAGATAGTGAATGTTTTTATAAACTCTACTAGACTTAGCTTTGTCATCAACTTCCACCAAGCTAGTGCAATCTTCTAATGTAGACAATAGATGTTCAAATCATTACTAACAACACCAACACCATCGATAGGATGCATATCAATGAGCAAGCAACAATTGAAGTTAAACTTATATTCAAATTCGGGTTGACCACGCAAAGCAATTTGCAATCAGCAAACTACAAGTAGTATGGATTAAGTGAGTTTTAAAAGGTTCATTCAAGGTTTATTTCATCCAACTAAATTACTTAAAAGTAAATTCTAAACTATATTTGAGAGATCAAAGGACCACACAACACTCCAAAATCTTCACATCATCACCCAACTTCAATGATTTATTTCAATTTTGGTATTGTCAAAGTGACAACTTTCCAAAAACTCCCTTTACAAATGAGAGGGGCAGGGTTTATATAAGAGTCTTCCATACAATGAACGGCCCAGATTGATTTAGAATGAATAGCCAAGATCATCTCAAGGAAACCCTAATTAGGGTTGCTACAAACATTAAATGACATCCAATAGGAAGATTACACTACTTTGAATACATGGACCAATGATAATTTTTTTTGTGGGAATACATTAAATGGATTCTACATGCCAACTTGGAATGACTTGATTGGTTGAAGATGAGTGGGTGCCACCTCAACGTGTTTATCTTGTAATCTTCATTTCAACTTCATTTCTTCATCCTTAGGAGTTCTTCTCTTGGAATTCTTTCTCTTGGATGTCTTGACTTTGTAGTAATTGAATCCTTTGTATTTCCACCTTCATAATTTGAGATTCCTTGTCATCTTTATCTTCATGGCGATCTCCTACATCCTTGATTTGAACCTCCTTAGCCTTGGTCCTCTTCTCGTGATACTTGGGTCCTTCACTTGAATCCCCTTGATTTGTAGAATTTATTCATTTTCCTTGCATGAATTTATTTTGAATTGAATCTTCCATGTTGTTAGTTCGATTATGATGTCGTTAAATCTTGGACCTTTGTGATTCCTCAAGCTTGTCTTGATTGTTCCAACTTCCATCCTTGCTCACCACCATCTTGTAGTCCTTTTCTCATTCTCTTCTTTGTTTGATCATTATCCCATGCAATCACCCCTGCAAAAGGGAAGATAGCCTGAAGTTAATGATCCCAAAAAACACTTTAAAATGCTAATTCCAGAACTTATCAAATTCTGATTTTACTATGATTTCAAACCTTTAGACTCTTAAAATCAGAATACTGTACTCGCAAAATGCAATCTGGAAATGAAATTTTGAAACTGCATGAATCTGAAAATGAAATCTAATAAGATGCGGCTTTAAAATATGATTTTCAAACCTAGAACAAATCTGACTTCACAAATGAATTCTGAAAAAAAGACACTGACTACCCTCAATCTGGCAATTTCCTCTTGAATTTTCCTGTTTTTTTTAAGAAAATCGTCCCTAGTTCGCACTAGGTAGGTCTGATTTCAACTTTTTCTTTATATTCCTCAGAATCGCAGCTTGTATAATAAGGATTCAATCAGATTTGCAGCGAACCCTTGATTTCAACTTCTAATTTCTGACATTTGCAGCTCCAATGTCAATGATTTAATCAGATTTTTTGGGTTCCATCTAAAGTCTGCACTGTTCCTCAAGCAGATTATTGACTTCAATTCTCTGAAAATTTGTCCTTCTCTAGATGTTGGTTATTCTGATCTGATGTCTTCCTCTTGCATTATCTTCACATCAATCGCTTTTCTCAGTCCTTTCATTGGGTTGCTCTTTTGCATTGTACTTTAGCACTGTGTTGATGGCAACTTATTACAACTTTGTCTCTGTTTTGCAACTCCACAATGAATGTGGGATTAAAATATTGCCTTTTGGTGGAAATTCGATTTCCTTTTCTTTGATTCATCCCACTTTGCATTTGTTTTGCCTTTCTAAAATATTGATCAAATCCCAAGTGGAAAATTGCTGGTCATAGGGACAACACAGATTTTCATGTTTGCCTTTGAATTTTCCTTTTAAAATCTTGCTAAGTCCCCTTGAGTAGAAATTCGCAGGTTATAGGGACAAATTCAATTTCATTAAAATAGGTCTATCTTTGCATATTCCTCTTGGTGGAAAATCGATGAGGATAGGAACATTATAAATCCCCATGCTTGCCTTTGGATTTGTTTTAAAACTTCCACCAAGTCCTCCAAGGGGAGATTCGATAGCCATAGGGACAAGGTAAATCACGCATTTTAGCCAACTCTCCCACATTTCCTTGCTGGTGGAAAATCGAGTGGGATAGGGACAACTTTAGTCCCTATGAAATTTCACTTTCATTGCACATAAAGGATCTAGGGTGGAAAAATGACTCTCATAGGGACTCCTCATTTGTTTGTTCACTTTATCCTGAAGGGGAAACTCGAAGGTCATAGGGACTAGTGGAAATTTGGGCTTCATAGGGTGTCATGTCCCTTGTTCGAAACCCTGTTGGCAATATCCTCATCTTTTTCACACCCATTTTGTGAAGTCCTTAAGAGACAAAATTGCAAAAGTGACAAATAAAGAAAATCAACTAAAACCTTGCCATTAAAGATAAACAATAACCAAAATATAAAAATAGATAAATAATAAATAAATAATAATATAAATCTAATACTTAAAATGATAATATATAAAATATGTTATATTATCATTATTATAACTTAATATATATATATATTTCAGTTCGATTTAATTTATATATATACACATTATATTAAATGATAATAAATCAAATATTTTCATTATCTATACTAATTAAATAATAATCGAACTGAAATATATATCAAACATTAATATCATATATTATGTAATATTGTATATTTAATATTTTTTTTATATATTAAATATTATCATATATTAAGTATTTAATACTATATATATATTAAATATTATTATAATATAATATAAAATACATCAAATATTAATAATACATAATATAAACTAATAATATAAATGTAAGTAATGACTAACTTAAGAGCTGCGACTACTAAGTCGCAGACCTTAAGGAGAATTGTTACTCTCCTTTTCCACCCACGGATACTTAAGTCAATAAAAGGATGGAGGGAATGCATGGAACATAGAAACAAGACAAGAAGACCAATCACGTGGTTGTTGGTACAGTCAGAAGTACCATCAGCAGGAGCAGAAGACTATACTTTGATTAAATATTAAGCTAGCAAACAGCCAATAATATTGGTTTCTGGACTGAAGTAAACCTACAGTCAGCAACCATTTTATAAGCATCAGATTTTCTTCAGAAATAAAGATATAACTATAGACAAATCAACATTATGAAAACAATCAGACTTTAATAAAATATCTTATTACAATCAATATTTAGCAAATCATAATCAGAGATATTTAAGTTGGACGGTACAGACTGAAGAATATTACAAATCTAATAAGTATAAAGTTGATGATAAGCAGATCAGACTTAGTTAACAACTAAGCACAGGTATTATCAATTTTATTTATGTTCCTTGATCATGAATACAATCCAAGCTCCGCTTGGTGGAGGGCATTCTTAATGAATGTCAGAAAACGAGACAAGCTATGCTTGGTGGAGGGCATTCTTAATGAATGTCAAAATAAAAAAAACGATCCAAGCCCCGCTTGGTGGAGGGCATATTTAAATGAATCTCACGATCCCAAGTTGGAATCTAGAGGGAGATTTGATTATCTCTTGGAGACCATATATATTGGTAATGGGAAAATACATATGCATATGTGACAGAGGGATACACCTTGATGGGTATCCATAAGGCTTGGGAAGAGATGAAGACTTATAACGATGGATAAACCAATGTTGGTTATCATGGAGGCCTTAGTAGAGATAAGCCAAAATGAGACGGTGAATAGTTGAGGACCGTTCTAGCCTTGGCCATAAGGCAACTAGAGCCCTTGGAGGTCCTCACTAGAGAACTAGGAACCTGATTTTGGAATCTCCCTAAGGATTAGGTGGGAACTAGTTAGGGATTAAAAAGTAGTTTTCTTTTATATATATATATATATGTATACATGGAGTGTACTAACAATTGTTGCAAGTTTTCATATCAAGGAATCAAGTTACAATCAACCCAGGAAGTGGGGATATTACAAAGGGACAAGTGGAAAATCCATGTCCATAGGGACTCTGCACTTAACTTGTAAGATTTCATCATTTTTGTCCAAATTCAAAGGGAAAATGGGACATTAATGCACCATAGAGGCCAATTGACCCACCAAAACTCCCCAACACTTAGGAATATTCCCTTAGAATTTAACAACTTTTGCACCTTAACCCTAGTGACTTCAAAACCTTAAGATTTGTCTATGTTCTCAATTAGGGGACCTTGAAGCTTGACCATGCCCCTAAGCGAAACTTGAACTTTGGAGCTTGAAACTGACAGTCAACCGCCAAAATGCTACAACTAACAAACGAAAAGAGGGGGTTCCCATTTGCAATGGGGTGATGGTGTGAAAAGGTCACAACAATGCCCAGAACAATGTAGGCAACGCCCTAGGAGGTATGAGCGAAAATGAGGTTTTTGTCTTTCTTGTAGACTTCATAAATTTTCTTGTCAAGCCTTGGGGATTGATCATCTTTTCCAACCTGCGAATAAACCACCCTGATCTACTTTCAATCAATCTTTGAATGCCTAATAAACCTTGTAAAGTTGTCAAACCTTGGAAATTTGAATTCAAATAAGCACAAGTATAATCTGTAGATGAGGTTATCAACTGAGTACCCTTGGATGATGTCTCACACTTGCAGACATAGTTTGCAAACTCTGTGAGTACTCTAATTTTTTTCTGGGCTAGTTTTACAAGTTTATCTCTTGCATTTTTATAAATGCAAGAAAAGCATGGGTAAAAATGTAAACACGGATAAAACATTGGTTAAAATGCGTCTTTCGCATCATGTTTTTGCTATAAAACCATGCATTTTCTCTTTTGAGATGTCAATTTTTAATTTAATACATTTTGTAATAGAATTTCGCAAAACAAATATGTTTCTTAAAGAGATTTTTATTTTGAGTACGTGCTAAGTTGTTGAGTTTGTGCTTGAGTTTTCGTCGAGTTTTTGCCACGTTGAAAATTTTGGACTTGTCAAGTACTCTCTAAGTTCGAGTCTACGAACTATGCCTATAGGCATTGTTCCTCTTGAGAGTTTTCATTCTCAAAAGTCTGGATCTTCAGCAACAAACCCTTGCTCTCCAAAAAGCTTCAACAATTTGCCAATCACCAATAATGAATGAAAAAGCACTAAGTGTGCTTTTTATGTGCACATCAAAAAGCAACGTCTCATTGGGCCTTTTTAAATCATTAAATATTAAATGATTTTGTTGCTTTATAATATTCCCGAAGTTGGCATCCCATTTGGCATAATAATTAAATACTTTGACATTAATACATTAAATGCACACTTGATCCTTTATATCCCCTTCAATCAGAAAGATATTAAATTAAATTAATTATATTAAAGTCAACGCTAGATTAGAATTTAACTAATTAATTAAATTCATTAAACTCCATTAAATGCCAAATATCAAACCAACAATTGCTCCTACCAACTTTCTGAATATAACCAAAGTGCCCTTTGACCATCCCAATGACTTACCATAAATAGTATGGATCCAAATGTCCAAGTGACTTACTAAAAATAGTATGCATAAATGGAGCCTAAAAGACCTCTGGAAGGCAAACCACAAATAAATCGATGTAGTGAGATGGAGAGTACTAAATGGACACCCAAAGGGTCAACTAAATAACCTTGAATTTGTTGAATTTTAATGCTCGATTAACCACAGGCAATCCCATTGCCCTCCCTGTAATGAGTCCAACCTGGCTTTGCTAAATTTAATGGATTTTTGTAACCACAAATCGAAACTTTGGCCAGATAGTATCTCTTTTATTCATATAATCAATTTCACAGTAAATTTTCAATCCACGAACATAAGTATTTCCAGCATATTTATTGTTCTTTTGCTAAATTTCATTTTACATGCACATCTAACTAATAGCCAGACTATCTTCAATAAAATATACTCTCTTGTATTTGATCGAGTATAAATCAATAAGCTCAAAACATTAATTAATGAATGCTCTGTGAAATTCTGGAGACTAATGCAAATTTGTAAATACCGTTTTCTCTTTCCACCATGCGTATGCCCATGCTGCTGATAATGTTGGCTACGTGGCTTATTCCCTAGGTCTGTGCTGCTGGCCACCGATTGCTATGGCCATACAAATGCTGCCAAATCATGCCGCAGCCACATTCTCGATTAACTCCACCCGCGTCCGCTAATTCTCCCATGCGATGCCTAGCCTCACACTCCAGACATCCAACTCTGCCGCGGCATACAGTTTCGCAGCAAGGAAAGATTCGGATTTATAAATAAATCGAATCTCCAAGAAGTAGCAGCCGTTTCTGAACGAGTTGATTTGATTCCAAGCCAAGAACACTTGTATCGAAATTTGTAGTGTCTCTTCTCTTCCAGACGCTAAATACCTTCAATCGAATTGATAATTCGATGATGCGATTCCAGCAGACATGAATCACTTTCCAAATCAATTCGCACCCTCAGTGTGCATGAACAATTTTAGAATTACTTCCTCTAGTAACAGGCAGACAGTATGGAAGAAGGATTGGTTATACTTCAGCAACCAATAAGAGATTAACTTCAGAAGAATCAGTCTTCCAGAAGCCAATTTGACCCTTATACTTCAGCAAGGGCATAGATCAGAACTTCTCCTCAGAGAAAACAAAGAAAATATAATATAATCAATCGATGCCAATCCCAATGAAATGAGCTCATATTTATAATCCATCCTTGGCCAGAGTTTCAATTCACAGCTCTTTTAATTAACAACTTCTAATTTATTATAATAATAAAGTATTATTATAATAATGTGGCTTTATTATTAATTAATAAATATGAACTCATGCTATAAATCCTGCATCCATTGCTGATCATGCCAGACTGACATAGCCATCCACTGCACTACCAAAAATAGCAACTGACAAAAATAGACTTACTATAAATAGTAAGTCCCCAGCCAAAGAACTGCACAAACTGATTATCATCTGGAATACTGACCAATGCCGATACTGCCCTGCCAGAAATGGAAATTGACCAAACTGACTTACTAAAAATAGCAAGTCTACCAAGTGGGACACTCAAAACCCGGTATCAGCTCACAAGGGTCATGATGGTGAGGTGACCAAGCTACTGCCAACACCTGCTAAAAAGGGGGTCATCACAGTCTGCCCTCCCCAAGATTGCTTGTCCCCAAGCAATCCCTAAGCAACTGTATATCACCATCCACCTGGATCCCAAGAGTGAACTTGTGTAGTATCATTGTCGTTCACAACTAGCCCCTGTAGCACCGACACTTAAATAATTGACATCAAGGACAACATCATCCGAAGACTAACTGTAGGTGCTGATGGGAGAAACAACTAAGCGGAACTCAGCCCAACTGAAACACCAACTTTGCCAATACCCGAGTCCCTTCCACCGAAACCAACCTCTGATAAACTGTCCCTGTAGTATCGATACTGCAAGTGGTCCAACTTGCAACTGCCAATTCCATCTGCGAAGGATGGTACTAACCCATCCCACAATGGATGGTATGAAATTGGAGCCCACCCACATCGATGTAAAACTAAATCCTCTGCCTGTGGGTCGATGAAACAAGATGAGCACACCTCACGATAATGCCGATAGAAAGCCCCAATCTCTGTCAGTGGCTCATCATTACCAAACTGGGAATCAGGAGATGGCTCCAATCTCTGACTCCGCGTAACTGCAGGCTAGGTAGGATCCTGGGCAACCCTCTCAGCAAACCCAACCATAAAATCCTTGTTGGGAAGCATTGTAGCCAAGGTCTCTACAATACTCCCCACTAAGCGTTGTATAGCGCAACAACCTCAAATGAGAGTACCCTCAGATACTCGGTACGAACTCCCCTGCAAGTCTGCACTCTCAAGAAGATACTCTATGAATGTCTCGGTGCAATAAAAATTATACGTGGAAGCGTCAACCTACTTCCCTACAACCCACAGCTCATCCTCCGGTAAATGTGGCACTGCCAACTGCCTACTACTACCAGCTGTATGAAATGTGGAAATAGATTTGCTTCCAGTCGACGGAAGCAAATCACTATGAGAGCTCGTCTCCATTGATGCTCTTACCTCCTCTATACGTGCTGTGCCCAAATCTTGGACGGATGTGTTTGCCACATCATCACGTCCCTCATCCCCAACTGTAAAAGCCAACTCACCACCAACCCCCTCAATGTGCAACTGAACTGGGTCTGGGACTGGTGTGGACCGAACATGCTCCAACTCTACGGTCACCTCCTCCAATTGTGACTGTGACTCCTGTAAAGCCAACTGGGTACACTACAGTGAGTCCACGGTCACCTCAAGCTCCTGGGTAAGCTCAACCACCTCCTCCTCTTTCCCTAATAATGTCTCATAACAGGTACTGCCCCACTCTAGAAGGTAATCCCTGTCAGCAACTGTGTGTAATTATGCTTCAAGACCCTGACAGCCTCTCGAAGCGCATGAACCTTTGCTAGGGAAAGACTAATATCACCGTGCTCATCTGACATAGGAGCACCCCAACCAGATGCGGCTAACATATGACTAATCACATCAAAATGCTCAACAACAACCAGGTGCGGCTAACATTTGACGAATCGCATCAAAATGCTCAGCAACTGAAGAGATGTCTCTGTCACTCACGTTCAGCTGACTAGACACATGATGCCTTTGTAAGCCCTGCCTCCTATGCAAGCTCTTCGTCCCACTGACTGCACTGTGACAGTAAACTGTCCCAGAACTGCTCACCCCATGTGTGCTACTGTCCTCGGACACGTCTGCAACTACAATACAATTCGTCGGTACCACACCCAACACCTTCGAAGAAGAAGCGGAAACCCTAGTAGTATCGCCAATAACAGAGTCCCTATGAATCCTGATCTTGGGACCCATCCAAGAGCACCTCAGAGTCATCGCCCAATATCTGATAAGGAATGTCATCCCCCATGCAGTCTATATCATCATCATCCGAAGTGTTCATACTCATTGCATCTACATTCCCTAACAGATGCTCAACTGCTATCTCCTGACTCTGTACATCTGAATCGATGTCAGGATGTGAATCAATAACTCCCGAAAATGAGCCGACATTTGCCGACTTAGCTGTAACACCCTGATCATCAATACCACAACAAGGTAGCTCCATGCTCTCGCCTATCCCCCCCGAGAGGGGTGCTGCCTCTCGCTCCGGAGCTACACTACGACAACTGACATATAAGTCTCCGATAGCAATTTTCTCCTCGAGAGAATCTGAACCATCAGAGGCAACTACTGTATCAACTGTCTCTGCACCCACTACAACAACTACTCGGAAAGCCTCAACCTGCTGGAGCTCAGTACTGCAGTCTACCACTGGTACGGACACGTCCACCTGTCTATGTGTAGAGTGTCTAGCATCAGATACATGAGTAGGTGTCGTACTATATACTGGTCATTAGTGTATCTATTTTGTCATTATTTCCCGCATTGCTGCGCTGACTCTTGGAGCTAAGCCGCCTGTATCTATTCATAGCTAAAATGCAAGAGTGCTGATCACTCTAACTATAACATCAGATCTGCATAAATATTTTCCTACTCCACAGGATGGCAAGAAGATGGCTCTGATACCATTGTAATGAGCCCAACTTGGCTCTGCTAAATTTAATGGATTTTTGTAACCACAAATCAAAACTTTGGCCATATAGTATCTATTTTATTCATATAATCAATTTCACAGTAAATTTTCAATCCATGAACAAAAGTATTTCCAGCATATTTATTGTTCTTTTGCTAAATTTCATTTTACATGCACATCTAACCAATAGCCAGACTATCTTCAATAAAATATACTCTCTTGTATTTGATCGAGTATAAATCAATAAACTCAAAACATTAATTAATGAATGCTTTGCGAAATTTTGGAGACTAATGCAAATTTGTAAATACCATTTTCTCTTTCCACCATGCGTATGCCCATGCTGCTGATAAGGTTGGCTACTTGGCTTATTCCCTAGGTCTGTGCTGCTGGCCACCGATTGCTATGGCCATACAAATGCTGCCAAATCATGCCGCAACCACACTGTCGATTAACTCCACCTGCATCCGCTAATTCTCCCACACGATGCCCAGCCTCACACTCCAGATGTCCAACTCTGCCGTGGCATACAGTTTCATAGCAAGGAAAGATTCAGATTTATAAATAAATCGAATCTCCAAGAAGTAGCAGCCGTTTCTGAATGAGTTGATTCGATTCCAAGCCAAGAACACTTGTATCGAAATTTGTAGTGTCTCTTCTCTTCCAGACGCTAAATACCTTCAATCGAATTGCTAATTCGATGATGCAATTCCAGCAGACATGAATCACTTTCCAAATCAATTCGCACCCCCAGTGTGCATGAACAATTTCAGAATTACTTCTTCCTCTAGTAACAGGCAGACAATATGGAAGAAGAAGGATTGGTTATACCTCAGCAACCAATAAGAGATTAACTTCAGAAGAATCAGTCTTCCAGAAGCCAATTTGACCCTTATACTTCAGCAAGGGCACATATCAGAACTTCTCAGAGAAAACAAACAAAATATAATATAATCAATCGATGCCAATCCCAATGAAATGAGCTATATTTATAATCCATCCTTGGCCACAGTTTCCCAAAAAGAGTTTTAGTTCACAACTCTTTTAATTAACAACTTCTAATTTATTATAATAATAAAGTATTATTATAATAATGTGGCTTTATTGTTAATTAATATTTTATAAATATTAATTAATAGCTATTAATTAATAAATATGAACTCATGCGATAAATCCTGCATCCATTGCTGATCATGCCAGACTGACATAGCCATCCACTGCACTGCCAAAAATAGACTTACTATAAAAAGTAAGTCCCCAGCCAAAGAACTGCACAAACTAACTATCGTTTGGAATACTGACCACTGCCGATACTGCCCTGCCAGAAATGGAAACTGACCAAACTGACTTACTAAAAATAGCAAGTCTGCCAACTAGGACCCTCAAAACCTGGTATCAGCTCATGAGGGTCATGATGGTGAGATGACCAAGCCACTGCCAATACCTGCTAAAAAGGGGGTCATCACACTCCCAACCATAGACGAACAACAATCGTCTCCCCCGAGCACTCAGGCATGTTAATCTGCCATTATATATTATATTGTTATGTATGGAATGAGATCACGCATCTCATTATATGTATGCAAGAGGTGCCCTTTCACCAAGGGACGCCACTCTTATATATGAATATAATTATATATTAAATAATTATATTAATATAATATAATACTTATTATATTATCATATAATATAATAATTATACAATATAATAATATATTTATATTATCACATAATAATATAATTATATTATCTCAAAATAATAATATAATAACTATATGATTTTATTATTATATTATCAATCAATGATTTTTTTAATATAATAATTATATCATAATTATATTATCACGACCTTTTATGTTATCTATGTCGGCCTGAAGGAATCTGACCATAGCTATAATAACATTAACACTCCCTCTTAGCCAGGGAGGGATCCTTCTTGATAACTTCTGGCTTGTCCTCTTGACGCTATCTTCAACACTCCCTCTTAGTTAGGGAGGATTTTATCAGATATATATGAGTTATAGAGTATCGTCCACCATGTCTACTCCCAGAGGCTGGCTCCATCATGGCTGCTTCCATGAATGGAAATGCAAATGAACATATCATCATGGCTACTCCCATGGATGATGAAAGAATAGATATCACCTCACCATGATATCAAACATCATGGCTTATCCATAGATATCACCTCACGTGATATCCACCATTATGGCTTTCCATAAATATCACTTCACATGATATCCACCATTATGGATTTTCATAGATATCACCTCATGTGATATCCACCATTATGGCTTTCCATAAATATCACTTCATGTGATATCCACCATTATGGATTTTTCATAGATATCACCTCACGTGATATCAACCATTATTGTGAGATCGTCACCTGACAATGATGGTAAGATGTACAAGTGTTCATCATTGTGAGATCGTCACCTCGCAATGATATTCACCATGGCTCATCCAGAGGGTAAACACACAAGTATAAGAATATCACCGTGGACTCTCTCACGTGGTGTTGTCATGGCATCACACACATGACATCCACCATGAACCATATCAAAGGGTGAAGATACGGACTTACACCTCAAGTCTCTCTGAAAGAGAAATGTATTAACAAGAGTTTACACTTTAAATGTCTTTTGAAGAGAAGAATACATTAGTATATATATAAACAAATATAAGCAAATCAATGATGCTGAAACTCAATCTCAGCTAGGGTTTCATTCTCCACCATACCAAGCTTACCTCGAAAGTACACAAACTTTATTCTGGAGAGAGGCTTGGTGAGAATGTTTGTCGTTTGCTCATCAGTACTAATGTATCACAACTGAATAGCATTCCTTTCCACCATGTCTCTAACATAGTGATACTTGATCTCCATATGTTTTGACTTATCATGAAATACAAGGTTGGAGTCTGCATCACTCTTGGTGAATCCCAAGCTCACCAAGTATCCATCTATCCAGGAATATCATGACCTAGGTGTCAGCATAAAGGCATTCCAGCCTACACACATGGGACTCCATCCCATGAATCATTGTCCTCTGACTGCTATAGTTTCCTGATCACTAGAGAAACCATATCGACATGGTCTACTCCCTCTGAACCAATATGACCAAGATCCTTGGAGGTCAAAATGAATCAGATCCTCTAGCTTCTCCCTCTGAAGCTCAAGTTCTTGCATCAACCTCCTGACCTCTTCGTTCAAGGTTGCCTCTGATGAAATGTTTGACCCCCTCTGAATCTGATATCAATCTTCAACTCAGTCCCATAACAACAAGCATCAAGTTCTTTCTCCCTTGAATGCATCTCTTATGCTTCTTGATCTATCCTGAAAGCATTTCAGAGAGAGATTACAAATAGTTCATAAAACTGAACTATCCCAAAGGGGAACACCAATGATAGAAGCATACAAGATTTACTATCCCAAAGTTATAGCATGAATTAATAAATATAGAAACAAATTCATGTGCATCAATCAAGCATGGAGTACTTATCTTTTATTTGATAGATCTCAGGTCTTCATAAGCCATGTTATTGATCATCACTTAGACCATCTCCATTGCCCAACAAGGTATTAACTTTCATGCCAATGTCATATCTCTGTTCTAAATGTACAAATTTTCTCCCCTCTCCAAGCCATACAAGGGAGGACAGTTTGATGAAAGAAGACGCATCCAAACATAAACAATCACTTCATTAAACGCGTAGCTTCCAATGACAGCTGGCAATATACTTGTCAACATTATTATTATTATTATTGTTATTATTGAACGTGCAAGGAGATAGAGAAATTTGTATAATATATATTCCATTCACAAATCCTCAGAGATATAGCATAAGTCTCTCAATATTAGACATTGCAAATGTCTCTGCTCATAAATCTACGTTCCTGAGATCAGCATAAGTTTCTTTGCCGTCTTTTTCTACTGAAGTTAAGAGTTGGTTGAATGATTTGATGAAGACTGAAAACATGATTATAGTCATTTTCAAAATTCCTTCAGGCAACCGCAGCATAGAAGATATTGTTCATGTGTTCTTATTAAATTCTGAATCACTGAGTATACAGAGCCATTTCACATATACACAACACACGACCATATAAAATAATCACCCTTACGGCACCCTGAGGATGCTGCGCTTAAAGTTTCTGCCTCCATATATAAATCACGATAAGGTTATCTGATTGATCCACCAAATGTTATTATTATCACAAATATTAGGTGTTTGAGTAAGGACTCCCAGTAGGCTTCGGAACTATGATTATCAGAACTTTGATGATATCCGTCCGTGCTTGAAGCGATGATAATGGTGCTCATCCTAACTCTTCCGTAATTGGTGCCGCATACAGATAGATAAATATAATCGATACCAGCCATTGATAAATATAATTGATATAACATATTGATTGATAGTTCTTGTATTAGCTTAATTCCTTTGGCAAGTCAATTAATTCCTTTTGGTAATTGCTTTGTATAAATTATGAATCATACACTGTTCTCTGAGAATTCCTGTTACTGTGGATATCATTAATGATTTCCATAATTTTGATCAATGTAGACATGATCGCTGTAGACATGGACTCAATTATTTAATCGCTGTAATCTTCATTTCATGAATTCGACCTCCATCATGATCGCTGGTTATATATATTGCTTCTAGACATATCATTTTCATCTGTGTTTGTCCTATCGCTGGTTCATTTGATTCTTTATTGTCATGTGGAGTCACTTTTTTCTGTAAAAAAAAACGTATTATAATTACATCGTTGTCTTTGTAATCTATGTTACAAGGGAGCTCCAGTGGCATATCCTCAACTTGCCAATATGTCATGTAGGCGTTTATTGTCAGGGGACTTTTCATTGTTTACAGACAAACAGCATACTCTATCACTCAGAACAATCATTACTATCATAGATGGCAATCGTCATCTTCCTTGAGTTTTGCCGTGATATGTCTTGCTTGACTTTTTACCATGATAGTTCGCAGACCTTGCTCACTGTTCGTAAATACCTCTACTATCGACTCTCACAATTATTGTCAATCAGTCATAGTGAGTCTGTTGAAGTTGTCACAGGTGCTCTGTCGACTCCCTTCCCTAAAGATTTTTGATGAACTCCATGCTCATCGCACTGAAGTGGCATCGTGCCAATCCCCAACAACGCGAAGGTCTGCAGTTTGGACCTGTCTGAGCTTTCATTGGCAGCAGCATTGACAGCAGCGATAATGCTGGTGTAATTCCAGCTACCGTCCTGTGCCAGTGTCACCACGTTGCCGGCTAAGCTCACTCCCTTTGCAGTTTGTAGAAGCAATCTTCTGTCCTTGCGAGATACCCACGATGGAAAGCCCCAAGATTCATCACAAATGATGTTCGCTTCATATATTATACGGTGATAGACCTGTCAATGCGTATGAAACTACACCAAACGATAATCACAAATATGTGACGACCCCGTATCCTCTCATATATGTCTGTGTTCATTTCTATACCCAATTGTTTGAACATCCAAACAGAGCCTTTGACCATTTCCGACAATCTACTAATGACGGAAGCCCATATCACAGTGATAATGAAGTATTAGTCTTCTATCTCAACTCCACTATGATTCTTCCAACCTCGTAATCAATGTCTTTGACACCTTCCCTTGATATGTATCATCAGACTCATCACAGATGTATATTACTGGAATTGATGCTATCTACTAGTGCTTAGAATTATATATATGATGAAGGAGAAGTATCCAGTACTTCCTCGAATATGTCTGCTCAAATACAAATGCCACTGTTGTAGCATTATAAGACGTAAAGGAGGAATGCAGGCTGATTCATGAGTATTCCATAATCTCTCTTGCGCAAATCACACAGTCACGAAAATAATGTTAGCCGTAATCTTGTATGTACGGGAAAGTTATGTAATTAAGTCGTTATGTCTTGGTCGTTACCTACCGAAGGGAAGTGGTTATGTCGCGACACATTAAAGGAATACTAAATAGGACAGTGAGTTTCCAAAAATTCAAATACAAAAAGGGGGTTGCATAGGTGGAGTGGGGCATGGTGTTTCTAAGGAACCAATTTGTATCAATCATGTCACTTTGGAGAAGGATTTTAGTAGGTTGTGGGTTATTTAGGGAGGTCGATAATGCTAGTCAACCTTAACAGGATGAGATTGAGGATAGTATGAGTTATGGTAATGGAAGGTAACTCTTGAGAAATGCTCTTGAGGGTTAAGGACAAGAAGGGTTAATGATTTGAGGGGGATATTTGGCATCCATTTACCAGTCAACATAACAACAAACAAAAATTATAATTTCTTGTTGATATAAGGAAAAGGGCAGTCACTACACTATTATTGAATCTCAACAGTCTGGAGATCCCAATAGGTCATTTCCTCAGTCAATTCATTAAATAAATACTACAACAAGAAGAGGTATTTTCTGCATTGTTGGGAAAGTCGTGGAACTCCCTGTTGTAACCTAGCTGCCACATCTAATTCAAATTTTTACTCCATAGTAGTTCACAAATGTTAGAAAAAGAATTATGTAATCTTTAGCCTCTATAATAAGAGGTTAGAAATCATTACTAAACTTTGTAGTAGCATCTAATTTTAAACTTATTATTACATAGGTAATGTATATTAATTATTGAATCATTATTGCAAAACATTCCTACAACTTTTTTTATGGTTATGTATTGGATATTTGTTAATCAATTGATGAAATAAGAACACAAGGATAAATAATAAAATATAGAGGAAATATCACATCAACAATTCAGTGGCATTTTTTCAAACGCTTTGCAAAATACAAAGAAAAACCTAGTCCAACATACTACATATTATCCTTAGGAACAGGCTTATCCTTGGTATAAATGAAATCTCTGTAGGTGGGATTTACCTTCATCACCTCATGAAGTGGAAATCCTGTGATTCCTCATTTGTTAGCAGACTAGGCTCTCAATATTGTTGAATATAGGGTTTAACTTTCAAGTGGGCAGAAATTATTTATTGAGAAATGTTTTTTCAATTTGTAAATCCAGTCATCAACAATATACACATCAATTCCATTAAGGGCGGGGACATTAAATTTTACGTGGATTTTTGAGGGAGTCTAACCACCAAATGGTCTCTCAAGAGGGGTTTGCTTTGTATGTGGAGCATTTAGGAGTTTCTATGGGAATTGATTCGCTACTTTTGATCTCTATCTTTTAGAGTCACCTCTATCAACACCTTAAAGGGATCTAAGGGACTTGTTCTTTGGTATCCATATATGATTGTTTGTATTTATCGTGAAGATAATTTGATAGACAAAGCAAAATAAAAATGACAATTACTTAATAGCTAGAGAAACTAGATTCCCATTTCAACTAAGAGCTTATACAAAATGGGAAAAATTTGCACGAGACTTCTACTCTGGTTATAGGCTTCATGTCCTTGGGAGTTGAGATAGATGGATAGCAACAAACTTATTAAAATATTTAAAATGTTTGTTGGATTTATTTAGTTTTGATACCCCAACTTGTTGGGGTCATGATGCCTAGCCCATCAATTTGTGTTGGACTATAGAATAAGCAAGATCCAATAACTACATATGCAAATTCTGCTCCAAATGGTTCAAAAAATGCAAAATACAAAAACATAGAAAATAATGAAAAAATAGGTTTTCAAAAAAGGTTCACATCTCTTCATATTGGTACATGTGTTGGGTACTCATCCCTTTAGTGGACTTTCTGGGAGTAGGATTCCCATAACATTATTTGGATGGAGTAGAATAGTGGTCTAGATTGTTTTTTTTCATTGTTGGTTTTCGGTACATGCTTTTGGCCTAATAGATACATTTTCAGTTTGAAAGTATTTTAATGTCTATGTTTTTTGGGAAATTTGGTAGATATTTTTTGGACACTAATCTATGGTTCCCTTTGAAAGTGCAGCTAAAGAGGAAGCTTTGAATAATTTTTTGAGTGCCTCACTTGTTTTGAGTTGCTTCTTCTATTCATGTTGTGTTCGTCGAAGATTACGAAAGCGTTTCAGTATACCGGTAATTTTCTTTTATGATATGCATTCATTTCTAAGTTATGTTCAATGTTCTTGAGTCATTCCTATCATCTAACTAGACCATATTTGGTGTTGTATTCAAATTTCTAAGGCCTATATTTCTACATTCTCATGCTCAAGCATCATCATGCTTCACAAATATCTTTGGAGACACATGTATATATTCTAGAACATAGAGGATAACATATCTGAAGGAAGCCATTGAGTGATCTGAAATCTATAAAATACAATGTTGTTTCCAATAACTTACTTTGACATGCTTGCAAAGTTTTGCAGATAAATGCAATGGTTAATCTTTGTTTTCTGTTTTCCTTTTTCTCAAAACAGTTCAATAGACTAGAAACAACATCCTTTGCTACATAGCACTACATGGTTAGAGAATGTTATCTCACTTTCTGTGAGACTTGACATGATTTTTAGTCACTTCAGCAACTACTTGTAATTCAAATTAGTAAAGTTATAATCAAATAAAATATACATAAGAAAATGAAATATAACACAAAAAGTAGTTCTAATCACCTATACTTGTATTCAAGAAAACAATATACATGTAGGAAAGTTTGAACACAAATTGTGTTGTACCTTTCGTTGTCTATTTGGTTAAATGTGAAAGCATCAATTAAATGTCTTTCCATGAGAGATTGTTCAAAGGTTTGAGCTGTTTTTGTAATAAGTGCAACATGTGATGTACTTTGTTATTGGTTTGTTTTTGTATTTCGTTGGCATTTGTAAGGAGGCCATAGTTATAAAGTTGGTCACCAAGGGATTAAATTTATCTTGAATAATTGTGATGGAGATATGAAACAAAATGAGCCAGGTAATTGCATGATTATTATTGATCAAATGAGCAACATTTATAAGCAATTACAATGAAGAAGTTTCTAAAAAAAACTACTGACTAACTGGAAGTAGAAAATAGAAGCATTCTAACTAAATTGAAATGACAAAATCTAATCTAATTAATTACATTATTGACCATTAATTATATAGAGATATTATTCTAACAACCTCCCTTAATGGGCAATCTGTCAACAACACTAAGTTGCCCCCTGAATTTGACAAACTTATCCAGGCTCAGAGACTTGGTGAGAATATCTGCAGTTTGATCCTCTGTCGAAACATACTGCAACTGAATTGATCCGTTTTCTACTAGCTTGCGGATGTAATGACAATGAAGCTCAACTTGCTTGGTATGTTTGTGGAATACCGGATTTTTGGCCGGTTTGAGCACCCCTTGATTATCAATGTACAAGGGAGAAGGACTTGCTTGTGACATTTGCATGTTAGAAAGCATCCTTCGAAGCGAAACTACCTCACAATCTACCTTAATTGTTCCTCAATATTCTGCTTCAGTCAAGGAAAGAGCCACTGCCTTCTGCTTCTTGCTGGTCCATGTTACAACACTTGTACCCAAACTGAATACATACCCAGAAGTGGATTTTTTGTCATCCAATGAACCTGCCCAATCTGAGTCTGTGTAACCAATAAGCTTTAGATCCTTGCACCTGCTATATAGAATGCCATATTCTGAAGTGCATTTCACATATCTCAGCACTCACTTTGCTGCAACCTAATAATCAACGTTTGGGGCTGTCATGAAGCGAGAAATGTAGCTCACGACAAAACTGAGATCAGGTCTAGTGGCAGTGAGATAGATGAGGTTGCTTGCTAGTTGCCTGAATGTTGTTTCATTCACGACAAGTGAATCAGATTTTGCAGACAACTTCAACCCCTTCTCCATAGGTGTGGATGCAGGTTTACAGTCCTGCATCCAAAACTTGTCAAGCAGACTTCTGGCAATACTTGGACTGAGAGATAAAAATGCTACTAGTTGTCTGCCAAACCTCAATACCCAAGCAATAATGGAGAAGCCCCAAATCTGTCATGTCAAAGGCTTGACACAAATCCTATTTGATTGTTGCAATCAAATGTACTGAACAACTAGTAATGATCAAGTCATCAACATAGACAACAACAAGAAGAAAATCATCACTAGTGTTTGACATACAAATTAGTGTCAGAAGGGTTGCGGTGAAAACCATGATCAACCAAGTACTGATCTTCACGATTCTACATACTTGATCTTCTTTGCTGGCAACCTTGAAACCAGGAGGTTGCGTCATATAGACTTCCTGCAACTCACCGTTGAGGAAGGCACTCTTGACATCCATCTGATGGAGTTTCCAAAACTGAGCTGCAATGGCAAGAAGTCGAATTGTGCTCATCTTTGCAGTAGGAGCAAAAGTCTCCTCATTGTCAATGCCCTCCCGCGATGTGAATCCTTGAGCTACCAATTTGGCCTTGTATTTATCCAAAGTACCATCTGCATGATACTTGACCTTATTAATCCATTTGCAGCTGGTAGGTTTCTTCCCAGGAGGAAGTTCAGAAAGGACCCAGTTGTTATTCTTTAGAAGACTATGGTATTTTGCCTCCATAGCCTTTTCCCATTCCCCTCTCAATATGTTTGAGGCTCATAGATGTTGTGGATGTTGGCCATAAGAGAAAAATTGATTGTGTTTTTCTGCTTGCTCTTTCTACAAACCAAAGTAACGAGAATCGGAATCGGCAAGGCCGAATCGAATCGCGAATCGGCCATGAATCGGAATCGAATCGGCAAATTTAAAAAACCCTTGAAATTTAGAGATTTTAACAATTTAAAACTTATTTCATGCACCCTTTATTGAATATAACTTAAACACACTATAACATCATCAAATAGAAGCTAACATACATAAACAAGGAACATAAATGAATCTGAGACGTTCAAGGTTATTGAAAAGGAAGGATATAATACTATGGGTTGAACATAAATTATATTACTATTGTTTGTTCTTTCTCTCTTAACTTGGAGCTACGCAATCATTTGATATGCAATACATAATATAATTTCAATCAAATTAATTATTTTTTAAACATGTGAGAAGTCATCTACACTTGCAGTTAATGTGTGTTTATGGCTTTCTAAATTTGATTCCAATGTCATTAAAGTTCAAACAACTCACCCTGTTGGGAAAAGATAAAATATTATCTACCAATTCTTTTGAACTTTACATGTACATCCATAAGATATTAGCCTCCACATGCCTTCTCAGCAAGTGATGGACAACAAAATGTCGTTGAAATATTGGTTGCTAAATCCCCAATCCAAATAAGGCTTTTTTATGTTCAAAAGTTAAAGATTGCTCGGCAGTAATATTATTGTCTGTTAGCACATCGATCTGATGATAAAATTGTGTTGATCCCAATGCACCATTTGATATAAATAATTGTCGGATAGTAAACGTTGAATGTCCATTGTTGTAAGTGTGACATTTGTAATGAACGATACCATCAATGGTATACCTTATCTTTTTAATGACATAGACTGTGACATGCTATTATCAAGATGTAAATGGAGAATCTCAACCAGAGTTTCTCTGAATATACCAAATTTGTGGCTAAATCAAACACTCCCTTAATATTTCCTCTATTTTAAAGTGTTTGTTTGCGAGTAAAGTTGTCACAGTATGATGGACTGTACTGAATTTTGTTGCCCCAAAATTGTGTCCAAGTCAAAATGCAGAATTTGATGAGCTTAAATGACCATAAGTATAAACTTAACTGTTCAATAGTCAACATTGAATACGATTTCTACCGATTCACGATGGTGATTCAGGCGTTTTTTTGCATGAATCGGCGATTCAGGCGATCCATGTCCATAAAATCGGCGATTTGATTCACCGGCTCAAAAAAATCGGTCAGGCTGAATCGAACCGCCAAACCGGCGGTTCCGGTGATTCAATGGCGATTCTCGTTACTCTGCTACGAACCGATCTGCCCTCAAGAAGCTCATCATCATGAAGATCCCCTATAGTCTTGGCCCACCGCTTAGGCTGGAGGGTAGAAGTACCAACATTTAGCATAGGAGAAACATCTGGATGTGAATCTTGAGGAAAATTAGGTGGTGCTATATCATGACTGGTAGACTCCTCATCTTCCGAGTCAAAATGATTTGAAGCCCTCCCATCAGGGGAACCAAGAAAAAGACGAACACCCACATCAGAAGCCTTCATAGGCTGATCCTCGAGACTGGTAGTAGATAGAAATGGTCCAGTAGTCTCATCAACCATAACATCACAACTAAATATGAGACGAGCTATCTCCACATAAATCAACCTGTATGCCTTGTGATTGACACTATAACCAGTAAACAAAGTTTTTGGCTTTTGGAGTCTAACTTGGCACGCTTGGGTTCTGGAATCCATACATGAGTTGTAGAACAAAAGACTTTCAGATGGGCCACCTTAGGCTTGTGTCCTGACTAGGTTTCTTTAGGAGTCATCTTCTTAACAGCCTGTGTAGGTGATCGATTGAGAAGGTAGACTCCCATATAAACTGCTTTAGCCCAATATTTCTTAGGAACATTTCTATGTTCCATCATAGAACGAGCCATTTCAGTAATGGTGCCACTTCTACGTTCAACGACACCATTCTACTAAGGGGTGTATGGCGTGGTGGTTGGCGCTTAATGCCATGTATAACACAAAAAGTGGAGAAATCAGATGAATACAACTCCCCCCCATTATCTGACCTTAGAGTAACAATCTAAGAACCTGACACTTTCTCAACTAAGGCCTTATACTACTGAAATGTACTGAACACATTTGATTTATTCTTAAGAAAATACACCCACATTTTTCTACTGAAGTCATCAACAAAAAAAGAAGTTCGTGGACCCAGTTTTAGGATTGTTCATTGGCCCAATTGAAGTACCTTGGAGGCTTGCCAAGAATTGTCATCCGAGAATGGTGTCCGATGCTGCTTCCCAGCTTGACAAGCTCCACAAACTCCATGATTTTTAGTTTAGATCTCAGGTAGACTAGCAACAAAACCTTCTCGAGATAACTGAGAGAGTGCACATTCAAGTGCCCATAATGCTGATGCCAAAGTTTGCTGATGGAAGTACTCCTGGCTGCCAGGGCGTGCTCCTAAGAATCACTAGAATCAACAAGTCTATAAAGACCATGATCCTCAAGCTCCATAGTGACTATAGTACAAGTCTCCGTATCAACAATACTACAGGCGTGCAAACTCAAAACAATATCCAACTGGGGAGAATGCCTCATGATCTGGTTGACTGAGAGAAGATTAAGTTTCATGCTTGGAACATAGTATACATTGAGAAATATTAAATTTCTCCCTCCAAAGTGAATTTGCACATTGCGCTTACCGACAACTATACATTGCTCTTCTCTAAAGATCATTGAATGAGAGAATGGTTCAAATTTTGTGAACCAATCCCGATGATGAGTAAAATGTCAATAAGCCCCTGAATCTATATACCAAGCAGAAGATTTCATTGGATCCACAGTCCTTTTGGCCATAAAAGTATAGAATGCAGATTTTTTCTGATTAGAGTGCTTCGCAATATTTGCTTTGGGTTGAGACCCTCCCTGCTTCTTTTACTCAGAAGCCAACTGAAGCCGACAATCGACCTTCCTGTGACCATACTTATGGCAATAATTACACTGAACATTCGTTTTCTTTTTGCTGTACTAAGAAGAACCAAAGCCTTTCGGCTGAGAAGATTGAGCCTTCCCATTGTTCTTAGTAGAAGATGTTGCAGAGAACACTTGCTTTGTAGAGGATGAATTGGCGCTGCTACCAAATAGTTGTTTCCAACAATCTTGCTGCAGAAGCTTGGTGCAAAGCTTAGAGAATTTCAGATCAACATTAGTTGAGGTAATATTGAGTGTCTCGACAAAGTTCTCATAAGACTTAGGTAGACTCTTTAGAGTGATGACTACCATGTCTTCCTCCATTTTTTGACCAGTTGCCTCCAACTGATCACGAATGTCCATAATCTTTGTTAGATTCTCTTGTAAGGGCATTTTTTCATCCATCATGATGGAAAACATGTTCTTAAGAAACAATGCTCTGCTCTTGTTGGAGGTTTCATGAAGGTCCTTCAAATGATCCTAGATTTCCTTAGCAGTTTTACCATATGGCACTTGAGGGAGCTGATCATCTAGGACTAGGAGTTTGATGGGCATGATAGCTTCCTGGTTGCACTCATCCCATTTGTCCTGATCTTTTCCAGAAGTGGTAGGACATGTAGTTGTGCCC
Organism: Thuja plicata; assembly: GCA_018584345.1. Classification (NCBI taxonomy): domain Eukaryota; kingdom Viridiplantae; phylum Streptophyta; class Pinopsida; order Cupressales; family Cupressaceae; genus Thuja; species Thuja plicata. The sequence continues at coordinate 742,675 of MU224605.1, read as the reverse complement.
AGAACAACTGCATCAAGACATCAATACTCAAAGATAGTCAGCATGTGCTGCTTCCAAGAATTATAATTTTTGCCATTAAATTTTTGACTGCTTTACCACATGATATTTGTTAATGATGCCATTTTACACACTTCCCAAGGCACAAAAAACAAGGGGCTTTGCTGGTCAAAACAGAGTCGGTTGCACTCATCCCATTTGTCCTGATCTTTTCCAGAAGTGGTAGGACATGTAGTTGTGCTTAGAACAACTGCATTAAGACATCGATACTCAAAGATAGTCAGCATGTGCTGCTTCCAAGAATTATAATTTTTGCCATTAAATTTTTGACTGCTTTACTACATGATATTTGTTAATGATGCCATTTTGCACACTTCCTAAGGCACAAAAAACAAGGGGCTTTGCTGGTCAAAACAGAGTCAGCAAAATTGCACAAAACCTAAGGCACAGGTTTCAATGCATAGATCCCAAAGCACTAATGATGACAGCATTGTGTCAAGACAGTGCTGCAAAATTTCATTGAGTTACTCTTCCTTCACCCTATTTATTCATATCTGCTGTAATAAGACGGCTCTCCCGAGAATCTAAATTATATTTTCTTCATCTCTCCTTTCCTCTTTGACGCCCTGAATGGAGTGGGATTGAACTTCATCTTATATCCGTGCATAATGAGAAGGGATGCATTTTGAGAGACACGTCTCTTCTCTCCATGATTGCTTCGTACTTCTTCATAACTACATTGACTAGTCTTCTATTATGTTTGTTGTTTGATCAGTCATATGTTGAATATCAACCGTTCTTAATACTGGTCAACTTGTTAGCGCTACCACTTGATACTTCATGTCTCTTAGATATCGATTTCTTAATTGTCGTTGACTAATTTCAATGACCATTTGATGACCCCAAGTTATCGACATGGTTAATGGATGCTCCTTGGATATATAATTAGAAAGATGCTATCGCACACCATCTATTCATACCGTCTATCCTTGTATGTAGATGACAATCAATAATTACTTTTATTTAATTATCAATGTTGAGCATTGTTATTAGAAGTTATCAATTGCATCTGTGGTTGCCGCCACTTAATATTCTTCATTGGTTAGTTTAGATACCAATCTTAATATTATCGACTTATCAGTATGAATTCGTCTTTACTTTCCTCACCGACTATTACTAAGCTCTTCATGGATGTAGATGAACGCACCATGTAATTGGGTCTTTGTGTCGGCATTCACTTACCCTATCTGATGTGTCAAGCAGATTGCTTCACATAGCTTTCCATTGTGGGTCTTGGTCATCTCTTAAAACAGCTGTATTCGGGGTCCACAATGCCCAATACTTGCACATTATTCCTATGCTACTATGTATTCTTGCAAATATATTAATATTAATGATCTCGATGGTCCTCCAATATAATACTTGTTCCCTGTAAAATCTTTAATTTAAACTTATTTATTTGTTTATTGGCTTAGCTGTCTCTACTTCCGGAAAGGGGACATCACAGATTGAACTTTATTTGCTCTGAAAATGTTTACCATTTGGCACTAACTATAGTGACTATGATTGGATGATCCACTTCTGCCAGAGGGTGATAGTTACTTAAGAGGGTTTTGAGTCGTTCAATATTGATAGCCCGGATGAGACTTAGTTTCATAGACTATTATATTTTTGATGTTTGAGACTGCTGTTATTATGCTTTATTAAAATTTATTTTTCTGTTATACTACTCATGATTTATTTGCATATTAGTATTGTTCTTATCAGTTACTGACATCTCTCTCTCTCTCTCTCTATATATATATATATATACTGCCGTTCCCTGCTGTCCCCTATGTTTGTCCCTCTAGAAAACGTCCCAGAAATGCGTACCTTGCCGTCCCTCCGTCCCCGTCCCCGTCCCCATCCCCATCCCCAAAACACCCTGGAATTTAGGTTGAAATAGTTCATGTCCCGAACAGCTTGAACTTCCAATTGCTTGACAACCTTGTGTTCCCTGATGGTTGGTGTTCCAATCTTACGTTCTAAAGAAGAGACTTCATGTGGATGCTCTACATTTAGGATTGCTGGTGGTGCAATGACTGCCAGGTGGTGCACAGAGTCATCTGTGGTGCATGCATTGATGCAGTGACTCGCGTGCAAGGCAGACATGATGTTGGAGCTTACACATGTAGCACAAATTTCTACTAAAGCATGTGCAAGATTCTCTAAGATTTCTGTAGCTGCCAATCTAACTTCTGATCATTCCGTTTTATTTTTCTCGAGTAAATTATTTCTTATCATCAACCAAAGTTCTTGTGAAGTCTGCAGAACTACCCAAAAGATTGTTGTTTTTAATTAATTGTGGCATTATTTGTAAAAGATTTTCTGTAGATTTATAAAACAGATTCATCTCATTATATTTTGAAATTGGCTATATTAGTAAAGAAAATTTAAAGTGTTTAGAAGCATGCGTTGCTATGTTTACGATTTAACATTTTTTTGGAGTTCAATCTTTTTTAAACAGCCATTTAAGAAAAATTGTTCTTGCTAGATATGACATGAATTCATTTAGTCAGACTTCATTTATGAAATAGAATTTTATCATTTACAATTTGAAAGTGGAAATCTGTAGTTTTAGAGATTTTATTATTATTTTTTATTAGTAAATGAGGTACATGGATTCTCGCCCCTTATATTAACTTCAAAAATCAATGGTTGCATTCGAAGCATGTATCTTATTCTGTGATCAGGGGAAACTTAAATATAGGCAAGTTTAGAGAAGATTTTCGGTGGGTACATTAATAAAGAAATTTCAAAGATTCTCCTTCCACTTTTAAAAATATACATGGCTATGTTTAGAATTCAACAATTATTTGTGTTTCGATCCATTTTAAGCATAGTCATTAATAAAATTTGTTCTTGCTAGACATTGCATGGTTGCATTTACTCAAAGACTTGATTTATGAAAGAGATTTGGGTCATATAATTTGAAAGTTGAAATCTGTAGATTGAGAGAAGTTTTACCGTGGCTACATTTAGAAAGAAAATTATCTGAATTTTCTTTCTTTTTTTAAAGAATATATGTAGCTATATCTAAAATTTAACACAGTTTGGAGGTTCGATCTGTGTTGAACATAGTCATTAAGAAAATTCATTTTTGATAGACATGGCATAAATGCATTTACTCAACTTTATTTGAAATATTATTTGATCACCACAAATTGCTAATAAATCCACTTTAGTATTCTGAATAGGCATGTTGCTACTATTACCCTTTCTTTACTCGGGACCATGCTCAAGTATGATATTCTCTTTAAGCACACACAGTTTAACCCAAAATATTGTGCATTCTAATTCACTGATTAAGATAGACATGACCTGTGATGCAGGGAGGATCATGCGATGACTATTGGGCACATGCTTTATGCTTTCCTTGTGCTCTTGTTCAAGAGTGGAATGAAATTACTTCTCGTGAGGATGCAGGTATGTTCGCCTTCTGTGTGACAGTTAGATGGTCATTCCAAGATGATAACTTTACCACATAGACATACAAATGTATATCTGGACATGAATCAAATGCAGATGTGTATTTTTGCTTCGCTTGTGAAAACCTTGCCAGATTTTGGCCAAAATTATTTTACAGGAATTTTAGTTTTGCTAAACATAAGTTAGATGTTTAGTTTTCAATTTGAGCATTTTGATGCTATCATTCTTCGACATCTGCATGTGGGTTCATTGGTCTGGCTTTAGCATCTGTTTAAGGTGCAGACAATTGTTTTTTATTTGTTTAATACTTACGTTTTATGGCTAGGGAATATAATTCATTTTCTTAAGTTTATCTCTAGCATATTAAATATCAGCCTATCGCAATATCCATACATCATACATTAAAACTTCGGCCATTGCTAGCTCAAGATATTATAATGGGTCTCTTAATCATCTTTGTTTTTCAATAAAGCTATTTTATTCTTAATGTAACCTTTTACTTTTGTCATAGTGTGGAACTCCAACTATATCATGCAATGCTGTAACAAGTTTTGGTGTTTTGAAGGCCTGCTTGAATCCTAAATGTTTTCTTAAGATCTATCCAATTTTCACTTGTTGTTCATTGGACATTGTACAATGTGTTGTATTAGAGAAATGATAACAAGATAATGAACAGATATTTTCATTTTGTTTAGAATTAAGGCTATCTTGCAGCAACGATTGATGTCTGCCCGTGTGATTTTATATATTTTTGTAGATTTCTTGAATACTAGCCAATTCTATCTTAAGATCCATCCAAATATTCATGCCTGTTTGAGTTTCCTGATTTTTTCAGGACAAACTTGTTCTGAATTAAAGGAATGATTAGAAAGTATCAAAATAATATTCTCAGTATCTTGAAGCATGAGGTAATCTTATAGCGGAGAGTGGTCCTTTCCGTACTGATTTCTACCAATTTTTGGTGAAAGAAAAACAAGTTCCAAGTGCATATGAAAGTTGACATAAATCAATTCTGTTTGCTTTATGATTGTTGAGATCTCTTCCGTAACATGTGTAAACCCTCAGGCATTTTGATTTCTATGCGAGAATACGACAATATATTTGCGCTTAATAAATCAAGGAAGTTGTAAAAATGGTTTATATGAAAATCAGTATAATTAGTTGAATCAGATGATGGGTGATGCTCATACATAGATACAGTTTGAACTCAAGAGGTGGTACTAATCGATTCACTTGATACTATTGATGTTGATTAGCTTTAAATGTTCTTAATGGATTTAAGTTAAGATAGCCGTTATGTGCAGGGGATGAGCCGGCAAAAATGACGGCACCAACAGAGCAATACATGGATAGATAATGACAATCTCATATCTTCACTAAGGCAATCCACGCATCCATTTTAGAATATTTTTAATTCTCATCTATATATCTGGGTTTTAGTCTCCATTAGGTTTTTATAGGGAGATCTTTCCTACCAATATTTTGAAGGGTAGCGCTTTTTAAGTGAGACTTGTATATACGTTTTGGTCCGTACTTCTATTTGTTTCTATTAACTTCATAATTCTCCTATATCGAGGCTCAAGGGCCAACCTCCTTGTGATAATTTTGTAGTACTATGTCTAGTCTCGTGATAACTTTTGATTTAATTTGGAAACATCTTGTTTTATATTTCTTATTTTGATAATTAAAATATATGACATTTAACAATGTAGTTTTGGATAATTATTTGTTTGGTGGTGATAGAAATTGAATACTTAGAATTTTATATTTCATTTCATTTCTTATGTTTTGGGCAATTAATTGATTGATTGCATTGTGTATTTCATTATATGATATATTTTGCTTCAATTATAGTAGCACTAGCATATCTACATTTTTAAATAAAATTTCTTTTAAATAAGTCAAGAGATATCAAATTTCAAATCTAATATTTATAAATATATAAAAATCATAAAAAGATTATAATAAACAAAAATTAACTCTCAAATATATTAAAATCATAACTTTCTCAAATATACTTAAAGATATTTTCCTTTTTAATTTTATAACACATTAACATTCTATTACATTTTTATTATGAAAAAGATTCTATTATCTTTTTTTAAATTATGCAATTTTAATAATTTATTAATTTATTTCTTAAATTAGGTTCTAATAAACACACTTTCTAATTTTCATACAAAAGTTTCTATCATAAATCTTTATAGTAAACCCTTCTAATAAATCCTTGGAAAGATATGTTTGTATTAATAATTTTGTAAAAATTCAACTTAATTTTATAACACATTAGCATTCTATTACATTTCTATTATGAAAAAGATTCTATTATCTTTTTTTTTTAAAAATTATGCAAGTTTAATAATTTATTAATTTATTTCTTAAATTAGGTTCTACTAAACAAACTTTCTAATTTTCATACAAATGTTTCTATCATAAATCTTTATAGTAAACCCTTATAATAAATCCTTGAAAAGATATGTTTGTATTAATAATTTTGTAAAAAATCAACTTTAAAATTTAATATTATATTAAATTATATTCTTTCTTCAAAAAATATATTCTTAAATTAGTTAATAAAAAACTATGCTTTCTAATTTTTATATTCTTCCTTTGTTATTGTGAAGTTTTTTTTTTGTGTAATTTAAATTTTATAAATATCAAATTCATAACTAAATATTATATGTAATTTTAAAACAAAATTTTAATTTGCATCTAGAACACTTCCAATGCATATTTTATATATGTCAATCAACTTCCATTTCTTTGTAATATATATAAATTCTGCTAAAGTATTAAGTCAATCAAAATGGCGTAAATGTGTAGAAAATTGATCCCTTTCACAAAAATTTTTTTTGTTCATCATATCTTCATCACCAATTTCTATTTGAAAATACAGTAAAAGCCATCAATGATATTAATAGATTTCTTAGTCCAACAACATAATCCAAAATATTGTGAAGAGTTATGCACTCCTAAAAAATCAACAAATGCAAAAACTGTCATTACTTGGAAGACACTACATTGTCACTCTTGCATTTGGTGCCCACAAACGAAATTATGAAGCCTACCTTTAAAAGAAAATCGGACTCAGATTCCATATTTGTTTTCAAACAATGTGGGCACATAACATAATTATTGAAGAACCATTCCTGAGTTGTGAGGTATGTTCATCAACTATTTTGGCAATAAGGTAATCCTTATATAATAATGTTGGTCCAAGAAGAATCGACTTAATATTCAAGAAGATAATAAATTGCAATACAATAGAACCGTTTGATGAAAAAATTGATAAGAAATGTTGTTGAATCTAAATGTGTTGTTTGAATCCCTTACTTGCCATGCAATTGAAAATATATAACACAAATGTTTGGAAAATTTTCAAAAATAACATAACAATGTCTGAAGTAGTATGCTTAGACCATTGGCCTGTCTAATGAATATCAATTTCTCTTTCACAGTGATGGAATTAATAAACAACTTCTTGCTCTTACCTAAATAATTAAAATCATTACAGTTTATAGTAATACTCACGCATCAAAATCATTCCATAATGGAAACAATTAAAATCATTAAATTTTAAATTTTAACAAGATGCATCACTTTATACACCTGTTTCCATAAGGTAAATTGTTCAAACATACCTAATTTTGAAGACCTGATATAAAACCCTCAAAAAATCTTTATAGTCCCGAATTAGGTACATTCAGAGAAGGCATTGGTTTTCGAGCTTCTCCTCTGCTAAATTGAGGGTTTGCGAGAAGAGATCGACAAGGGTTTGGTGTTTTTCAAGGAACAGACTGCAACCATTGAAGCAACGTCTAATCTCATGCCATTGTCACAATATTCCACCCACAGATTGACCTTAGTTAGATATCGCTTCAGCTTTCTAAGTATATGTTTCCACTTGGACTCCACAACCTGGAAAATATTCACATCTCCAAAATAAAAAACGTTCGTAGCATTAACCCAATTGTTGTCAAAGTGCTGGCATCGAACCGTTGTAAAGCGATGACCGTTTAGCTTAGGGCAGTTGTGACATTAGTCATGAGAAACTGTAAATGGAAAGGGGCTATCATATGATCATACACAAGCTCCCCTATCCATTTCAGCCATGGAAACGCAATGCTATGCTGAAAATTTTACCAATCGAGGTTGGAAGATCCAAATCAAGAAACAGTATTTGTCAAAGGGGGAAAATTCAGAACGATCTTTATTAGAAAATTATTCTAATGTAGATTAAAATCCACCAAAATAAACTCTTCAAATTTAGGTTTGCAAAGTTGTAGATTGAGCAGTGAGCTCTAGGTAGTGAGCCTGAATGCATGTGCATACCCCTTTCGTTGTAAGACAATATTTCTGCACAGTATTATCTTGTGGGTTCCAACCCCACCATGGTTTTTCCCCTAACAGGGTTTCCATGCAAAATTTTTTGTGTTATGATTCTTTACTTTATGTTCTTGCATATTACTTTTCATTTCACGTGTTAAGTGGTTTGTGGATCTGAATATTAAAGTTAAATCATAGTTGAATTGGATGATCTTGGTCATTCTAAAGCTGAAGCCCAGGAGTTGCAGGGGAACCTCAGAGAAGTTGAAATTTTCATTAAATCATTGAAAGCACAATTGAAGCAAGCCAAGATGAAGAGAAGGAAACTTTGTGAACATTTAAAGAAAAAGGATAGTGAGAGCTCGAATGATGAGTAGTTAAGTTAGGACTTGAAGGAGAAAACTGAAGAATGTGAGAAGCTTAAGCAAGAGAATGCGGCCATAAAGCATGAGATGAAATCTATAGTGATGAAGATGACCAAGGAGATTGAGGACATGAAGAAGAGTGAGAATCTAAGCCAGTCCTTAAAGGAAAGATCCAATGAATGCAATAGACTTGTTGCTAACCTGTAGGAGTCCAAGGATATTGAGGAAGAACTTGTGGTTTCTAATGACTACAAAGAGAAATTCATGATCAGTACAACCAAACTTAATTCATTACTTGAAAGTCATAGGAATACAAATGACAAGAGTGGTCTTGGATTTGCGAAATGAGAAAGCTCAAGATCTGGGCAAGGCAAGCCTAGATCTAAAAAGCAAAAGAACAAGACCAAGAGGACTACAACAAGATAACCTAATGCTCAAAGGATCAGTGGTAAGTGCTATATTTGCAATAAGTTCGGTCATAAAGCCATGCATTGTAGAAATAGGATGAATCCGAATGGTGCATCTTTTTCTAGTCAATGCTACAAATACAAAAAACATGGTCATGAGTCAAGTGAATGTAGAAGTGTTGTGAATAAATCTTTCAACAGAAGTAACATTAAGTGTCATGCATGCAATGGGTTTGGATACAATACAAAGCAGTATAGAAAAAGAAGAAACTAGATGAGTAATAACAATGGGCAAAGGAATGTTGTATGCTTCAAATGCAATAGATCTGGACATATTGCAAGGTACTATAGGAATAATAATGTGAACAAGGGAGGTCTGGTAGACAAGAGTGTAAATAAGCAAAAGAATGACAAAGGAAAAGTAAAAATGAATGTCAAAGAAGTTTAAAAGCAGGTGAAGTAGATATGGGTGAAGAAGAGTAAAGAGGACACAACTGAAGGGTCTGCACCTGAACCTGGTGCTAGTAATTCCTCTAGGAATCAAATTTAGGGCTTTGGCCTAGGGGGAGCTTATATTGAAATCTTATGAAACCCCCTGTAGGTGTTGATGCCTAAATTTGGTAGGCATAGAGATATTGTATTAAGTACGCATAGAAGATTTGAGGTTATTTTCTGAAGCATTTGATAGGTTTTTCAAATTCGTAGTAGATCTCTGTGAAATAGCCAGTGGACTAGGTATTGGGAACAACTTAGGGTTTGAAGAATTTATGGCACCTAAAAGTTAGGTATGCAAAGCACAAAAAGTGATTTTTGACATTCATTTGTCACTTTTCATTCGAGAAAAATAATGAGAAGAAGAGACCTGCAAGAAATTTCCAGTGTGATCAAAGTGACAAAGCGATTGTTCAAGCCAACCTTCATGCAAACCCTAGTTCGGTAAAGAGGCATTTATCTGTGCACATCTTGAAATTTAAATCTTTCAAGATGAATACTCATGTAATTATGTATATCACTGAGAGGCCTAGACCGCAATTCAAGAATCATCCTTTCAAGTCAGTGGAAGTAGATCCAATGGGTGCATTTCAAATGTACCATATGGAGTTCTGCATGTTGAAGACATTAGGGAATATATTCATGCCAACATGGAGGACCTTGGAACCGCCCAAAGGCTAGATTTGTATAATGAGAATCTTGAGGGAAAGGATAACAAGCTGAAGCTAGAATTTAAAGACCTTGAAGACAAACACTTTGAACAAATCGCTAGGTTTCTATTGATTGAATAAGATGAATGGATAGAATATGTACTGAGAAGGGTACACGATGAATTTATGTGGCTCAGCAGACCATTCAAGATCACCAAAGAATTCATACAGGTAGTAATAAGATTGTGTGCATTTAGTGGAATTCTTGCACTGAAATAAATAAAGAACCAGATGGTTACAAATGCAACCGGTTCTAAGTTTGACAAAAGCACAATGACTATCAATGACATAATTGAAGACGATGTAATATTTGCATCAAGGTGATAGAGTACAAGGTATATCACTCTATCTATGAGAATTCAGTATTTGGTACTGCAATCTATACAACTTATCAGATGTTAAGGGACGACAAAGAGTATGACCTATGTGAATTTTTAAGGAGTCAATCAATTGAGAACTTGACAAAGGTCAAGAGAGACAAGAAGAACTCATTTAAGTGTCATACCTTAATATTTTGCATCTTCTTTTACTTTATGAATGAATTTCTTGGTGTTGGTCTCGTTGATTGGTCCGGGTAGACTGGTGACAATACAAATTAGGGAAATGATATATGAAATGGACAATAAGATGAGGACATGTGCATTATGAGGATATTTTAAGACATTTCAGAGCATAATGTAATCCAGGGACAAAATCCCTCAATCCATAGTTGAAAAGTATCAGGATACTATTTGTTTCATGGTTGATACAACCGAATGCTTGATGGAAGCAGTTGAACCAATAACATCATGGATAATGCAAATGGGATATGAGGTAGAGGAGAAAATACTAGATGTATACACTCAACATTTATTGAGCAAGCCCATTGATCCCATTGAGGAGAGATTCAGAACATATACAAAAAAAGGATCTTAAGTTACATAAGGAGATGAAGAAACTAGAGATAGAGAGGAGAATGAGGAAGGAAGTGGAAGGTCTTGTAGAATATATGGGAATTCCAGTTGAAAATGTAAGGGAAGCAATAAGGATGAATCAATAAGTTGTTATTGAGAAGTCTGCAAAGATTGTTGCAAGTAGTCCAGAGCCCTCTCCTGCTAGGCTTAGGCTGACTAGAATTTCTCCATCAAAGAAGCCTTAAGTACAATTATCTATGAAAGAATGAAAAATAAATAAGTTAGAGGAAAAGAAGGAAGATGAAGTCATCATTGAGGATGATGAGGCAACTGAATTTGATGATGTCATGCGGAAGTTAAAGAAGAAGAAGTCTAAAGCTTCATAAGTCTCTAAGTCAAAACTATCAGGTGCAAAAGAGCAAGTAAGTAAGATGACTAGATTTGAATCTAATGAACATGGTATATCAGTAAATGATGTAGCGAAGAGCATTACAACTCATGGGAACTTAAATTCATTGTCAAAATTATTAGACAAATTTGATGATGAAGGGAAGAGAGTCCTTGAAGCGGCTGTGGTAAGATATTTGTACTGATACAAATGAGCACTTATTGAAGTTGCATCAAAATTACCCAAGAGCATGTACAATATTTTGGATGCTAGAAAAACTTATTCTTTATCTGGGGATAGAAGGTTGAGAGATAAAATATTAGTTGATATATGTTCAGTAATAGTTGTGGAAGAAGTGAAACAAATTCTTAAGGAATCTGAGGAGTTCAAAAGAAAACTCAGAATGAACAAGCTTATGATGGGTAAATCAAAGGAGTTCATTGAGGAGAAAAATAAGATTATGAGGATATTCCTTGAGAGGAACCGCTATGATGTTATCCCTAAGACTCAAGGTAAAATTTATCCAGTTCTATAACTTTATCTTCATGCAACCAATGTTGCTAGTGTTCCAAAAGTTGAACAAGAAGAAGTTAATGTTCTGGATGTTCGAGAAATCGGGACAGAACAAGAAAAGGTAACGAAGAAGGAAGTGGAGACAGAAAATGGAACATGTAGAGGATACTCATCCTCTAGACCAGATTCCTTTGACCACAAAACATTCTAAAGTAGTAGATGAATCTAAGACACCTGTTGAGAAGGATAAGAGAGAGAAACTAAGGGCAAGAGACACTGCTAAGACAGTGAAGGAATTTATGGAGTAGGTTGGTTTGGAACTTGATCCAAAATTTCCAAAAGGGATAATTAACTTATATGTTCTCTCACCCTTTTAGAAGCTTAAGTTTGCACAATTTATTGAAGCCCAGGCTAGGGAAGAAATTATGAAAAACAACTTGGAAGATAAAAAATTGTTGGGTTTGGCATCCAATATATTGGAGAAGTTAATGCCTACATTTGTTAAGGATACAAAAAAAGTACCTTCAAACATCTTAAGACCCTGATCAATCCACTAAATACTCATTTTGAGTCATTTAAGAAATCTGCTGAAGTTAAGGTTCAAAAAAATTCAATGATATAAGATTTAAATAGTTAAAACGAATGATAGCATATGATAGAGTAGTATTGGACACCAACATTAAGGGTATTCAAGATGCTCTAATTGAAGGTGAAAATATTTGATGGGATGAATATTTGCCATTATTTTTTATAAGATTTTTCTAATTCTAGGATAGTCCTTCACATGCTTTGTTCCTTGTTCGCTTCTCTTTATTTCATATACTCAATACTTGTTTACTATTTGGTTGGGTCAATGACATACAACCACATAAAATTCAATTTCATGGCTTAGAATCTCATAAGTTGGACACTCGTGGTTGAACATTAATACCTTTTAAATGCTATGCAAAATACTTATATATGATAATCTATAGTTATGTTTCAATGGATAGTTAATCATATGATGAATGAATATATGTTGCATATTATATTGGATATGTGTTGTTTGTTCTTGTTAAGCATTTATGATACATATTAGTTCATTAAAGAAGGTATGACCAAGAAAGCACCCAAGCAGTTACTCATGAAGACTCGGTCTTGCAACTAAGCAAACACTATTGGACTCATTCCAATGATGAATTTTGCGACATCCAGGATAGGATTGAGTCAAGAGAATGCACTTAATACTGGGAAAATATAGGAAGTAGTGGGAGTTAGATCTGTTCTTCATACTCGTTGAATAAGTTCTTGTTCCTACCTTTATGGATGTTATTACTCCTACTTCTTAGTTGCAATAATGTGTCGACCTATTCTCTTGGTGTGATCAGTTAGTAGTTAAGTTTCCTTTTATAAATAAATGCCACTCTCCTGCATGAGAGATAAGAGGCAAAAATGAATTTTGTAATAGTGTACTATGTTCTATTTTAGTTTTATATGAATGTTCTATTTATTCTTACATGAATGCAATAATGGAGTTTTGAAGAATCATCTTTTGTAATTGAATTCTAGATACTCACTCAAGGGGGCCCACTTGGTGAGTAATCCTTAGCAGCATTAGTTTTGTTTCCTGCAACTCATAGTTTTAGTTTCGGTATTTGTCTAGTCCTATAGCCAAAGTAGGTAAAATAGTACACACCTAATTTATATTGAGCTTGTGTTAGTTAAAGCATTATGAGTTCAACATTAGCATTTTTAGCATCAATTTTCCAGCTAAATTACTTTTCAATCATTTATTTTGTGCAACACTGGAATAGGTTCACTTTCAAGTCTTTATTTCCTACTACTTAGGAGATAACATGGCTTTAGTCGACACTTAGTGCATATATTGTGCAATCCCATTTCAAGTATATGTCCCCGAGTTGATGATTAAATGAGCCTTAAAAATGAGAAAGATAGCTACTCAGATATGATATCCAATCCTTGAGTTGAGTTATGAACCAAGTTATTGATCCCTTTGTGAAGTCAAGCATTTTTGGCACCATTGTCGAGGATGGTGTCAAGCTAAGGACCTAATACAACCATTTGTATAATTTAATTAAGTTTCATGTTTTTCATTCCTGTTATAGTTTAGTTAGAATTCATTTTCAAATGTCTAAGCTAAGTTCACTCTATATGCATGTATAGAAGAAAGAGAGATGTTTTAGGAATATTCCTTGCCAATTACCCCAACAATCAGTTAGGATACTTCTTTGTGCAAAAAGAAGAACAATAAGGAGAGGAAGAAGGTCCTTTTGCTAATTCTATTCTAAACTTTCCCACTTCCTCGTCATCCTCAGAAGACAAACTCCTTGGCCTTCACATTTTTGAAGAACCTCTTGACTTGAACCCTTTTGCTAAAATATTATCCAATTTTCATATTCAACACCCTGAACATCTTAAGCATCAAGAAGAAGATAATCAATTGGATTTAGTAGTCTTCCAACCAAGAGGTCCACCAAGAGGCCCCTAAGAATGAAAACTCCTTCTACCTTTCGATTTCTCATCACTGATCAAAATGACGATAACAATCTCAAGAATATTCCCTCTTAACTCCTTCCCAAGTTTTACGGCCTCGTAATAGAGGATCCTAATACATTTCTCTTTGATTTTGATATCCTATTTAGGGTTTATGACTACACTACTGATCTTCATAGGATTAAATTATTTCTTGCAACTCTTAATGAGTTAGCATTGAGATGGTGTATGGGCCTAGGAAGTGATGTTGTCAATAACTGGGATGAGATGAAGACTGCATTCTTGGACAAGTATAAAGAGTACTATAAGGGAACTGACATGAGAGGATATGACATCTTCAAGATGACACAAAATAGGATGAAAGTCTGGAGGACTACGTGTCTCGGTTCTTGTTTAGTGTTCAAAAGAACACTCAACATCAACTCAATCAAGAGTCCCATAAATTGGTCTTTCTTAGAGGAATCAATGAAGGATGCACTGAAGCTCTAGACCTAATGACAGGATGATATATAACTCTTTATACATGGGATGAAATAAATAGGATATGTCTAAACTACTCTAGAGTTTCTGCTAAGAAAGGAAGAGCATATAAACCTTCCATAGGAAAATCAAATGGTACTGGCGCTTCACGAATAGAGATAACCTATCTTATGCCAGATTTAAAGAATGATATTATTAACAATATGGAAAAAAAATTGGATACCATGCAAGAAAAAAAGAAACATGAGGAAGCTGAGGTTATGCTAGAAAAATTCTTCCCTCCCTGTAGACAAAAGAAAAGAGACTGTAGATGCATGATGGCGACTAACTTGGAGACTAAGCAACTGCCTACTGACTTCAAGCCAATAGAAGGAGATGACGAGCGAGTTTTCTTTGTTGCACAAAGGATGCCATGGGGTCCAAGACAAGGTATGCCACACAACCCTTTAACTTTTAGTGGTCCTTATTATAATAATCAATGGCAACCTTCTTTTAGTTATTAGTCTAAACCTTGGAATAATCCCCAACCTTAGTGGAAAAATTACCAAAATCCTCAATGGAAAAAACCCCAAGGGAGATAGCAGAAATCTCAAGGGGAATGTAAGCCACCATAGATTAATTGGAAACAAAATACATAATGGAGAGGAGGCCAACAATGGCCAAATCAACCCTCTGGATTCCTGCATCCACCTCCTCGGCCAAAATAGAAAGCACTTATCCTCTTGCAGCTAATGCTAATCCTCCAAGACCAACTCAACTACCTGCTCAACCTTAGGAAAATCCTAATAAAAAACCTCAGTTACAGTAGCAACCTGTCTACTCATTAGAGCCTAATCAATACCCTACTTATGCCATAAATATCAATGATATTCATCTATGGTCTAGGACTACATTACCTACACCAAATCTCCTTTCATAACTAAAATATGATCTGATGGGCCATAAACTGGCCACTAAGGATGAGTTCCTGCAACAGATCAACACTCAAAAAAAACCATCACTTCTTGCAACCAAAGGTGCTACCCTTCCACTTGCAACTTGTCTTTAATGATGACATGACATGCAGATTATAATAAATGTTTCCTTTTTCTAGGAAACCTTTTTCTCCATAATAATTCATTCTGTTCCATCTCATTCCATGTGTCTTTCATGTCATCCATTACCCCACTTCACCTTCTCACTCAATCGTACTTTCAGTACACGCCAGCACAACATTCTTATGAATTGATACATGTAGTTGGCACAAATCCTACAGGTATGCACATGTATTTATTTCACCACTTGATTTATTTATTTCTGCATGATGTAGATATTATATATTAGTATATTGCATTTATTATAAATTCACCATGAAATATTTGGCATGTGCGTCCACATGACAACCTTTTAGTAGGGGGCAAGGTCCTATTATGTCATTATCTTTTGCATGTCACCTTTTTTCCTAAGTCATGCATCCAAGTACATATTTTCATGATTGCCAAAGAATTAAGGCTCGTAATTGCCAAAAGTTATCTCATTTTCATAATTATTCTATAGCCTTAGTTCACAGTGATTTGATTGATACTATGTGAGGAAATTGAAAACTTTAAAATTCTTTACGCCAACCTTGTGATTATATTTTTTGTACTCGTAGCTAAGAATGTCATTCCTACTACTTTTTGATATCATTTATTGCGCCTAGAATTTCATTCTCCATAAATTGATCTTCTCCAAAGTTCTAAAATGTTTTGAGCAAAGGGTATTAGCAGCAACAGGGTTTGTGCCTATGATAAGGGTGTTTACAGAAGAAAAACAAGTTGACAATAGGATTTGAGTAAAGAAATCTGAGAATATCGCAATGCGTGGTCAATGATTCCTTCATGAGCTAGTCGATCACATAGTCTTACTGCAGGATCAAGCAAGTTTGCAAGCTTTCAAAAATATTGGGTGGTTAAGCTATTTTCTCAGGTTGAATGGCTATATCGAAGAGATTGCCTTTAAATTTTTAAATACATTCAATAATGGTGAGTCTATGGTAAGAGGACCAAGATTTATTTATTTAGAGGAAAGGATAGCATAAATATATGGCCTGCTAGCTATAGGTGAGCCATACCCACATGGTCATGACGCCAGGTCAGCCAGAGAGAATTCACAATAGGAAGAGACCCTCGGTTGGATTCAGATAAGAAAGAAGATAGAAGGATGTATCTACCTTCATCATACCCTCAACTATCCACCTATATCAAGAGGTATTTGACCCATGAAGGCCATTTTTCATGTATGCATGCAGTACATTTTAAACTATTGAGTCATTTGAGACATGGTTGACAAATGAATGTACCTAATTATCTGTATACTTTGTTATCTTTGAGTTCTGAGGAAGTTAAAAAGGGTAAACAAAATGTTTTAGTACATCATGGATTAATCAAGTTGTTAGTTGAAAGGTATTTAAGGGATATATCACCCATGAATTGGGAATAATTTGTCTCAGCCAGGGAAGTGCAATTACAAAATATAGGGCACAGTGGAAGAGCTATTATAGAATGAATAGGAACCCCAAGGGGAATCTCAAAGAGAATATTTGAGCCTTCTACTTCAGGATTCTTTCCTACAACCAAAATACCTATAGCTAGGGCCTCTAGCACAAAATCCCCTATTGATAAAACAACCAGTGAAGAGGTCCCTTCCGTATCACA
The DNA here is from genome assembly GCA_018584345.1 of Thuja plicata. Classification (NCBI taxonomy): domain Eukaryota; kingdom Viridiplantae; phylum Streptophyta; class Pinopsida; order Cupressales; family Cupressaceae; genus Thuja; species Thuja plicata. The sequence goes on along the minus strand of MU224605.1, from coordinate 725,468 downwards.
AACTCCTACGAGAACTAGGGTAGCCAGTAGGAAAGGAAAGGGGAAAGGAAAAAGAAGTGAGGAGGTACTAGAGAAAGAAATAGAGAATACTCCTAAGTCTATTACCCCTAGTTCCAAGAACAAAAAAAGCATGGAAACTCCTTCCCCTGCTGCATAGTCTCGTGTAGCCACAACTTCCAGGCAGAAGCCTCAAAAGAAAAGTCTTGCAACTTAACTGCATAGAATTTAGTAAGGAGAAATGTGAGAATTCAGGAAAAGGAAACATAGAAAGCTAATATTAACCCTAGTTCACCCCAGGAAGAAATTTCTATAGTCAATATCTCTGAAGAAGAACAAATTGAAGATGAAACCCCATTCTTTAGAAACAGAAGATATCAGTAGTCCCTTAAGGGTTTATGATGTTGTGGGGGAGGAAGTTACTAATAAATCACCTTTTGAGGAAATGTATGAACAAGAGGAAGAAGAAATAGTTCTATCCCCAAATGGGGAAAATTTTCAAGGATTAGACAACTTGGCTACTGTAGTTGTCTAGCTGGAAAACCTTGAAGAACTCAAGATTAATTCATGGCATTTAGTGATTTGGAATCCACCTCATGTAGAGGCAGTTGAACAACTCAATTTAGGGGTAAGGATTGCAGAAGAAGCTAGTAGTTCAGCTAGTAAGAAACCAATTGACAGTCATGTACCTCCCAAACATTTAACTTGCTATTCAGTTTCTATGGATTATTATAAGAAAGTACAATATGAATGCAGTATGTGGGAATTAGAAAAGGTCAGAATGCAGAAAGAAGTTGACAAGAAAAAAAGAGAGGTAGAAAACTTAAAACATAAACTAAATACGATTACTAAAATGATTCCTTAACTGATGGAATGCAAACCATCTTATAGGGTCTATGCATTAAGTTTAGAGGAATAACACCCTTTGTTTAATTTAATGAGAATTCTTAGGGACCTTGACCCTAATATTAAGAATTCCAAATAATTACATGAACTCTTCCAAATATCCCTTGAATGGATGCAAAATTTGTTGTGTGATTTTTATCCCCATAACTATGTTGTACCATCAAATACTGAGTGGAACCCTTTACTATTTATTGGTGATGTACATTTGAAGGCACTAATGTCCTGGGCCAGGAATGAAATTAGGTTTGGTGACTAGCCGAGGCAATACAAAGATAAGGAAAGGACTGTAGCTCTGCCTTTATGGCCAGGAAGTAGTAAGCCGTCAACTATGTACCTTGATTAGCTATACATTACATATGGTTTCAAAAATTAGAGCACAGGATCATAATATTGGTGACATTAATTTTTCCATTAGTACACTTAGTGAAAAACATTGACAGAGATCATCGGTACAAGCATTACCGGTGGACTACAAGCATTACTGGTGGATGACAAGCATTACCGGTGAACAACGAGCATACCGAAATAACAAAAAGGTCATGAGAAAATGATAAGTATGGAATTGACTGACAAACATTGACAAGTGTTTGCACCGACGAAGTGAACAGGACATCACCGACGGGTCAATAAAATAACATTGAGATCATCACCGACGACACAGTTTTGAGAACAAAACCGATGGAACAGAAAATGCATACCCGACCACCAGTTCAAGAAAGGAACACCGATGACAAAGAAAACCGACCCTCATAACCAACAGTCAGTTAGAGAACCCGCAAATAGTGGATCTGAGTTTTACACGACAGATAAAGCAATGTAATTCTATTTATAGAGTTTTAATTTGTTTTAAATCATAACTTGAGGGTCAAGCAAGCTTTATGTAAATGTTTTAAAGCATCCTAATGGATCTAAAACATATCTAACTAAAGATCAAGGCCAATTTGTAAACCTTGGATCTAGAGTTAACTTGCGAAGCGTGAATCAAGAATTGAGCCAAAATCTAGTATAAATAGATGCTCAAATCAATTGTGAGTTATGAATTCATTGTTATTGATAGCCACGATGAGCATCTAAGGAGAAAAAGGCAAAATTCATGCAAAGTTCATGAACATATCATATCAGTTGTCAAGAACACACAGAGGCTACCAACGAGCAGACAAATGTATTATTCAATCATGGAAGGATGATTACTTAAACATAGGAAGCTTTATTGGATATGTTAGCAACAATTAGAGATTGCATACATCATCAGATCAAAGACTTATGTAGTTGCATTCTAACAAGTGCATCACATCTAAAATCCTTTTGTAGAAGGTGGAATTAACCATTCTTTACAAATCTCTTAACAGAGTGCACACTT
>MU224605.1:652199-715690 GCA_018584345.1 Thuja plicata | reverse complement strand
ACAGGAGTTTTCTACGATATCATATCTTGTGTTATGTGTTATCTATTTTCATGAATGTTTCTTTTATGGTTACATATTAAAGAACTTATGATATGATTGTATATACATAAAGAAAGATGAACAGTTATATAAGATAATTTACAAACTGATGATTAAGGGTTAATGGGCTAACCAAGAAAAGTTTTAGAGGTACTGATTCACCCCTCCCCTCTTAGTACACCATTCCAATATAATTCCAACAAATATTTGGCATACATGAGCAAGTTTATAGGGAGTTTGAGATAATTTCTTATCATGAAGGGCATAGGGTTGCTCCAGGAATAATGCAAATATGGGAAATAATCCCTATGTCACTAATAAAATTAGAGCCCCACAACTTGATCATCTTTAGGGAAACAATGCAACGTGTTCCCAGGTACATACAACTAGAAAGACAAGAAAGGATAGAGCATTGATTTCATTTAACCTTTCAACTTCTTGTTCTTATGTGACCTCTTTACAATTGTACTAATAATGAACTGGACGAAAAAATAGAAAGCATTAGGCTGAGCAAGTTGGAGCACAACAAGAGATTCTATTGAAACATATGAAGCAACAATAGTGGAGAGACCGACATTGGAGATTTTAGAATGAATGCAAAAACTAAGAATTTCTCATTGCTAGAGGAACAACACTAGACCTAATAGGGGGAAATGATGGGAGGAATATTTTGCATGATTTTTGATAATATTTTGTTTAGTCTAGGATAGTCCTTTATATGATATGTTCCTTGTTTGCTACTATTTATTTGATATCCTTAAGACTTGTTTACTGTTTAGTTAGATTAGTGACATGCAACCATATAAACTTAGTTTCATGGTTTAGACTCTCATAAGTTGGATACTAGTGGTTGAACATTCATACCTTTTAAATGCTATGCAATATACTTATATATGATAATCTATAGTTATTTTTTAATAAATAGTTAATCATATGATGAATGAATATATGTTGCATATTATACTGGATATGTGTCATTTGTTCTTGTTAAGCATTTACGATTCAAATTGGTTCATTAAAGAATGCATGACCAAGAAAGCGCCCAAGTGGTTACTCATGAAGACTCAGTCCTACAGCTAAAGTAATGGTATTGGAATAAGTCCAAGGATGAAGTTGGCGACATCCAGGATAGGATTGAGTCAAGATAATTTCCTTAATGCTAAGAAAATCTAGGAACTAGTGGGAGTTAGATCTAGTCTTGATGTTCGTTGAATAAGTTCTTGTTCCTACCTTTATGGATGTTTTTACTCCCACTTCTTGGTTGTAATAATGTATCCACCTATTCTCTTGGTGTGATCAGTTAGTAGTCAACTTTCCTTTTATAAATAAGTGTCACTCTCCTACGTGAGATATAAGAGCAAAAAATGAATTTTGTAATAACATACTATGTTCTATTTCAGTTTTATGAATACAATCAGACTTATTCTTACATGAATGCACTAATGGAGTTTTGAAGAATCATATTTTGTAATTGAATTCTGGATAATCACTCAAGGGATCCCACTTGGTGAGTAATCCTTATCAGAATTAGTTTTATTTCTTGTAGCTCATAGTTTTAGTTCTGGTATATGTCTGTTCCTACAACCAAAGCAGGAAAAATAGTACATGCCTGATTTATACCGAGCTTGTGTTAGTTAAAGCACTGTGAGTTCAACATTAGCATTTTTAGCATTAGTGTTCCAATTAAGTTACTTTGCAACCATTTGTTTCATGCAGCAATAGAATAGGTTCACTTTCAAGTCTTTTTTTTTTCTTTCATCTTAGGAGTTAGCATGGATTTAGTAGGCACTTAGTGCATATATTGTGCAGTCTCATTTCAAGTATACGTCCCTGGGTTGATGATTACATGAGCCTTGATAATGAGAAAGATAGGTACTCATATAGGATATCCAATCTCTGAGTTGAGTTATTAACTGATTTATTGATCCGTTTGTGAAGTCAAGCAATATTTATAAATCATGTCTATCTATTTATAAGTTTTTTGGAGGCATTGAGAATAAAATCAAGGGACTTGAGAAGAAATTAGAGAGTTTTCCTCAATCCTTTGATCACTTGACAAATTCTACTTCAAGTCCAGAAGGTTAGGTACTTGAAAAAATCAAGGGTTTAGTGCAAGCAAGGGATAGAATCATTAGATGTGTGGGATAACTTAGGAGTCTGATTGCTCCCAAACTACAGACCTTGTTCATTGTTGTAAAGGAAGCACAAAGTGCATTATCCACATATGCTCTAACTAACCTACAAATGGATGAAACAAAATCCTATCTATTTAATGGACACATATCAGTTTAAGAAGTCTCAAATAGGGATGGGACAATGATCTACAAATACTAAAAACCATCTATGCATATATGTTTAAGATGATTTAAGTTCGTAGTTTTTGTTTGAACATATGCAGGTGTGTATATAAGTTTTGTTTGGATTTTTGGCATGTGGATCCCTACGTTTTCCATTGATTTCAAAGGGGGATAGTACGGGAGTGAAAAATGTGCACAAAACTACATAGCAATGGCTCAAGGGGAGTCTTGAATCTTTTTGAAGCTTTGGATTCATGTGCATATTGATTTTTCACTAAGTGTTTCCATCAATGCACAAGGGGGGATTTTTGGCAAGAGACACTACATAAATGCTTTGGTGTTGTCATTAATGTAAACTAAACTCAAGTTACCCATCCACATTGCACTTGGAGATCTTAATAAAGTTCAGAATGGAAATTTGTTTAAGTTTGGTAATGAGGAACATGGTGTTTACTAGTGGATTACTAGTATTCTGTATTTAGTTTGGTTAATTCTTCCAGGTTCAAATCTTTTTCTATGGACCCAAGGAAAGTATTGTCGATGTATGGACATGTTTATTCCATAATTTGGAGGTCCAATTTTTCTTGGTGTGGAATTTTAAAGGTTAAGTTTATCAATATTGAGTTTGCAAGTCAGAGTAGTCAACTTGTTTGGTAAATTCTTTTGGGACTTGGTAAAACATTTTTTGTGATTATTTTTATGTTTTAGGTGGTGGAGCTAACATGAATAGATGCATGTGCACATTTTTATTGGTCTGAGTTGATATTTATTTTTGAATTTGGCCAACATGGTCAACACAATATACTTTTTCCTAGAAGTGTTTGAGCCGACATGGTGGGATCAATTTCTTTGATTGTGCATCTATGAGATCAATTATTTTTGGGTATAAAATGTATAGAGATATGCGAGAAGTGGGATAGGTTGGTTATGTGAAGAATCTTATGCAGGGAATGGAGATGTAAGATTTTGATCAAGTGAAGGACAATGATATAGATAAGTCAGAGAAAAAGTGCATTAGCTCATAGTTATTTGCTTATGCAAAAATGTAATTAGGAATCAATAGGTGCTAATTCATTAGTTAAAACTTCTTATGATTGTAGTAATATTGTAAGGCAGTAAGCCTTCCACAGGGTTGTAGCCCTTCTTGTATTTGAGCACTGAGCTCTAGGCAGTGAGCCTAAATACATGTGCATTCCCCTTTCATTGTAAGACAATATTTCTGTAGAGTATTATCTTGTGGGTTTCAACCCCACTGTGGTTTATCCCCTAAAAGGGTTTCCACACAAAAATCATTGTTTTATGGTGTTATGGTTCTTTGCTTCATGTTCTTGCATATTAATTTTCATTTCATTTGTTAAGTGGTTTATGGATTTAAATATTAAAGTTAAATTTACTGAACATGATTCACCCTCTCTCTCTCTCTCCTTAAATATAATGTGTCTTAAAGCAATTTTTGTACCATCCTAAAAAGTAAGAACCTATAATTAGATTCTCAATTAGGCCTCATTTCGGCATTCTCAAGATTTCATGTCTATTATGCTTGATCCAACAACCCATCTCCTCCAATTTTAATATCTTTTCCTCCTTCTTGACTCCCCATTCAAATTTTAGATTTTTTTTTCTTGTGTATTGAATTCCTTTAGAAATGTAAACCTGGGTACAAAATTCCATGGGTGATCTATACCCGATGATTTGGTCCCAAATTCAAATGGGTGGCCCATTGTGGTGTTTTGGTGGGAAATTAGATTGCATGTTGGCCTCCTCGAATTTTGAATCCTGAAATGTTGTGAGAGGTATATAAGTGGCCTATATCTCTTGATTTGGGCATCCATTAGCAATCAAGATCAAGGTTTCATGTACTCAAAGTATTTTCAAGTGAATTCATCATCTAGAATTATTCAAGCATCCAAAGAATCTTTGAAGGAAATATTATCCATTGTAGAAAGATTATCTCTCATGATGGTCAAATAGACGATATCTCAATCAAGAAAGAAGATCCTTTGATCATCTAAATGCATTCTTCCTTCCAAGAAAGTATTCCTAAATCATAACAATATTGAAGCTCTATGAAGATCATTTGTAGATACATGCATTCGTGAAGGAATCCTTGATTCCTTTCTACATTCCAAGGTTCAACAACTACAATTAAAGAAACATACAAGCATCTTCATAAATATCTACGATATCAATATCTATTTACGAAGGTATATTTATTTACAAGGTAGATCTAACATTTACCTTTATATTTATATAATTACCTTTCATCAATTACATTCAAATTTCAAGGTTGATTCCTCAGCTGGGAAAACCCCTTTCCATAACATTTTTCCCCATTTCTCTATGTGTATGAGTAGGCGGTGAATCCATGGGGACTCAATCTGGAAAGTAGAAGATCTTATAGACTACCTATGAGAGTTTTAGACAAAATTACAAGGTATAAAACTACTTAGGTGATTTGTAACTAGGAAAAGAACACCCAAGGCAATCTATATCCTGCAAATCAACTTCATATTCAAACCATAGGTTAGTACTACCTTCTGGTTTCTATTTCAAGTACATACAAGTTGTTATCTAGTTTATGTCTCTTTGTGTCTGATGAAAATTTTCATTTTTCCTATTTATCCTTCTATCTTGCATCACCCTATCACATCCCCTCAAATCCAATTTATCCCAATACATTATTAAAGAGGATCATTACACTCACTTAGCACTTAAGTTGTACTTGAGCCTATTTGGTCATTTTCCTTTCAATTGAAGTATCAGATACATGATTAATATCGGGTATTCGATACCTAGGCCGCACAAAATAGGGAAATAGACCATTTTGTGCATTTAAACTATCCCTACATTCTTCTTGTAGGTGACAAACATGAGGTTTCAAATAGAAAGAGACAAAATCAGACTTTTTAAAATATCTTTTTCACAAATTTATCATTGGAAATCTTTTTTATCATCTTTTTGGAGGTATAATAGGGAGAAATAGTCGTCGAAAGAAAAAATGGAGGAAAAATATTTTAAAAGACCAACTTGAATCATATAGACAAAGAGATAGAGAAAATCATTGGAAGAGGAGACAAGATATGCTAAATATTAGTGAAGGTCGTGTTGAGTCATTTTTGAAATTTTGCATTTTAAAGCATAAAGGCTATTTATAATCAAATATGAAGGCATATTGCAGAGATCTAGAATGTGAATACATCTTGGATACATTCAAAAGGGACCTTTTTTGCTATTTTGCAGGTCAAAAAGGTGGCAATTGCGAAATGGAAAAATTTCTTTATTTCACGGTAGTAGAAAACAAAGAAGAGAAATAGAGAGTTTTCGCTATTTCACGAGTGACATTTGTGGGGGAAGTGAAATAGCGATATTTTGTTGTTTCATGAAGGACTTTTTAATAAGATATGAAATGGTGAAAAAGTGAGCATTAAGTAAAAAGGTGGCCGAATTAATGGTCAGAGTTTGCTGACAGGATTTTCGCACATTTGAAATGTCCCATAAGGAGTATTGAAATTAATGAGCATTAAATTGAATAGATTATAAAGAAGGAAGCTTTGTGACAGGAACAATCAAAATTTTGTGAGCAAAGATTCCAGAGATGCTATAATTTTGACATGCTGCAAACATGATGTCTTGAGAGGATGAAAATCATCAAAATTTAACAATCTAAAATAGACCCAGTTTGGAAAATCCAATTTCACATCTCCAGTAAAAATCTTATGTTTGTAAAATCTATTTTGGATTTTTAACCAAATCCAAATCCGAAAGATAGGTAGTTATTAGTTAATTTGTTGATTAGTTTTTTCAAAACAAGTTTTTAATTTTAGCATAAGGTGGTGTCTCTTCACCCTAAAGGGGTGTGAAAACCATTCATCCACATATATATTGATGACATTAATTTTCCATTAGTATGAAAACAACACTTTTGGTAAGCATACACTGAAAGACAAGACAGAGCAAACTGAAGATCAGATAGAAAGAGCTCACTAAAGATGACTAAGTACAAAGTGAATCGACGACACAACTTAGTGTGTAAGCCAAAAATGCAAAGACATAAAGATATAGAGGAACCTGACATGTAGGATATAGTGCAGACCAACAAGACAGTTAAAGAGAAACCAACTAGAACAAAACCGAAGGACATTCAAGTATGACCGACAGATAGGAACCGAAAGTCAGTTGCAGCCCGCAAAAAGTGGATCTGACTTCCACTTCAGATAAAGAAAGCTTATTCTATTTATAGGATACTTATTTGTTTTAAATCCATTTCTTTAGGGACAAGAAACATGAATGCAAGTGCTTTAATCAGTCTAACTGATTTAAAACACATAGACTAGGAGATCTAGGTACAAGTTGTAAACCTGATCTTAGAGTTAACATTATTTTTCTCGAAACTTGATGAAGTCAGTCCATCTATAAATATATGATGCAATCATTCATTAGTGTGTGTGCAAATATGAAAGAGAGCATGAATGAATCCAACAAGCACATCTATGGATCATATTGAGAGTTTCAAGAACAAGAACAACAAAAGGTGAATTTGGTTATCAGAACCAAGAAAAGAGGATACCGATAATCAGAGGTATTATTAAATCACAATTAGGTGATAATATTTTTCATGTAAAATTAATTGGATCTATATCAGCAATAGGAGATTGCATTTACCAAGTCAATTTGTAATTTTTTATCATTCTAACAAGTGGAGCAAAGTGTAAAAATCCTTTCAAGGAAGGTGGATGTAACAGTCCAACTACAAATCTCTTAATCGAGTGCACACTCAATAGTGTTGCTAAAGCACTTAACAGAGTAGACTTTAACAGGTCTCCACTGATACTCTTAATAGGGTAGATCTTCAGAAGTGATCAAATTGTAAGCCTTAACTGGCCCCTTCCAATCTGTAGATAGTGAAGATTTTGTGGGTGTCATCCCCACCGTAGTTTTTACTTCTTTACAAGAGTTTTCTGCGATATCATATCTTGTGTTATGTGTCAAATTACATTCATGAATGTTCACATGTATGTTAATGTTATGAATTGATATAACTCACATCAAGATATTATAGATCAGATTGAATGGATATACAATTGATTACAAAGGTTAAGTGATAAAAGGATATAAAATTTTTAGAGGTACTGATTCACCCCTCCTCTCTCAGTACATACTTCCCATTAATCCCAAGCATTGGTATCAGAGCTAAGTCTCTACTTGGAAAGCTTAAAGGCTTAAGAGAAAAGATCATACAATGGAGAAGTTCAGACTTGATAAAAATATTGAGAATAAAAATCTTGAAATTTAGATGTTCTATGAACAGTATAAAGAAGCTAGAATCAATATGAGACAGCTGCTAGATGAAAGAAAGAATATGACATCTCACTGTAATGAGACAAATTATCATGAGGAAGAGATACCAGATTTCTTTGAGTCTTCAAGATCAACTACTAGCAAAGCATCAGATACATCAGAATAAAGCATCACAAGCCTAACTGAAATAAATCTACATCTAGCTGGACAAGTTAAATCTCTACAAATTGGTCAAGAGACACAGATGGTAAGGATGATTGATTTCATGAACAATGCTAGACAAGCTGAGAAAGAAAGAACACTAGATATTGATGATATAAGAAAGATCATAGAAAATCTACAAGAAAAAGAGTCTCAAATACAAAGACTTACAGAGCATCACCATGTGATTAAAAATCATTATTCTTATGAGTCAAGAAGCAAACATAATAAATGTTGAACTCATTGAAAGAATATAATCTATTAATGAACTGAGGGATGAGAATGAAAAGTTGAAACATGAAATAAGAATTCAGCAGCAACATAATGAAATATCAAGAAAGCTGAAGAAAGCAATAAAATAATGGATGATTTTCTTCAAGGACAACGAAGAGTCAACAACAATACCAGTCTAAGTTTTACCGATAATGGACAATCATCAAATCAAACTGATCCAAAGAATGTCTATACAAATTCAAGACCAAGAAAGCTTAAATGCAATCACTGTGGAAAGCAAGGCCATACATCAATTGTATGCAGAGGCAAAATGAAAGGTATTTCTAAATCTACATCTTCATTCATAGGATTCTGTTATAAATGTAAAAAGAAAGAACGTAACACATATGAATGTAAGTCTGAGATGAAACAACCAAGGAAGGAAACCTACATGGACAAGTACTGTCCTACTTGCAAAATGAATGGGCACACAACTCTTGAATGTTGGAAAAAGAAAAAGAAAGCATGGAAGCCTAAAGGTCAATAAACTCTGTATCAACCCAAGAGAGTTGGTAATCAGTATGTATGGGACTACAATACTTGGAAAAATTGTACAACATGTGGAAGATATGGTCACATTGCTGCAAATTGTATGAGTTAGTGGACTAGAAGGTCAAAGGATGGACAAACCCTGGAATGGCATGCTTACACTATCATAAAGTTGGTCATCTCAAGAAAGACTACAGAGATCGAATGACAAAGACAAGCACATATCCCAATGGAAACACCATTGAAGATATCCAGAGGGCAAGAGACAAAATGTGGAGAAAAATTTCAAACAATGATGAAGTTGGACCGAGCAATGAAAATGGTGACACCCCATCCAATGGATTTGGTGACATCACCACCCTCACCTAAGTAGAAAAAGTATGGACCTGCATTACCCCAAGGTATTATTTTACATCAGTTCGATAATATGTTGATATAATGCCAAATTAACATAAGTAAAGATGCATCATGGTATTACTTGTTAAAATCTGTGATAACTATGCTATCGGGTAATCATACCGAAATCCATCGATACTCACTCAAAGCCAAGACTACCTATACTTAGTAAGAAGTGTGAATTCACATAAGAAATTAAGTTGCTAAGTATAAACCGAGCCTCGTTGATAAACAAGCAAAGTGAACAAGTTGTCTGCAACAGCGAAACCCGTCGGTAAAAGAAAGTGGAACAATGAACACTCTAAAATGTTATGTTGTCACTGAAGGAAAGTGAAGTCTTCACTAACAAATTTTGTCCTCAGACACTAAGGAATTGGTAAGAATTTAAGACACACATTTTAGGGTAACAACTATAAATAAGGCAACGAAACAACTCTTTGTTCATGACAACCAAAGTAGATTGACCAAGGATATTTTTGAGTAGAAAGTGACTGATTCACAGAGCAACCCCAAATCTACACAAAACAATCCAAAGCACTTCATAAATCCTTGCAAGCACAAATAGTAAGTTCAACAGAACCGGAAACTATGTTTTTGCACATTTCACAGGAAGCCCTAGATTTTTGAAAATGGCCTCGACATCAAGAACCATGAAATCCAAGAACACTAAGAAGGATGAGTTCAAGCTCATCAAGAATTTGGCATGTGAGGAACCTAGCTACAAGATCCATCCTGAGGTTGCCTCACAACCTGACGACGCTGGAGAATTTTCACGCATACAAGCTAGGGTTTTACTCGTGGAAGATGTTTGATCTTTCATACACTGCAAGATTGTAGAGATAGGAACTTCAGAAGTTGAAGAAGCTTATAAGAAGTTGTGCAATGAAGACCTAATGTTCCTGAAGGTTTTCAAAACTAAATGGATTCAATTAGTGCTAAGTTGAATGCATAACAACAAGCTATGACTTGATGAACCGAAGGTGATAACCCAAGATGTCATCCATGCGGTCACCAGTTACCCCATAACCGAGAAAGTAAAGGCACTAAAACATCCGCCTAAGTCCAAGACCGAGAAAATGACAAGAGTCAAATGGGATGGTAGAGGACTGAAAGTTACCACAATAATCGATGATGAGATCAAGTTGGTGCATGCATTCTAGGCTACAAATTCTTCTAAGAAAGCAGATTGAACAACATAGCATCAGGTGCAGTAGACACAGCCTACAAAATTGTGAAGAAGGGAACACAATTAGACTTATCTGAACTACTCCTGAATTAATTTAAAGATAACTTTGAAATAGTCATGGATGAATAATTCAATGTATTCAAAGACCGAATGCAAAAGAGGGTAAGGATCCCTGAGGAACTCATTGAAAAGTATAAAGATGAGATATGCTTTATGGTTTATACAAACAATACATATATCAAACCTGCTGTACCAAGGACAACATGACTTCAACCATTGGAGTATGAGATCAACATTGATCTTGCAACTAAGGCAATTGATGCCTTGACCAATGAACCATTGGATAAGAAACAAACCAAATTTGGAACATATGAAGAGGCCAATACAAGAATAAAATTTGGCCTAGTTGTTAAGAAAATTGTTAGAAAGAAGGACAAGATGGTGAATAATCTCAAGAAGATACTGTCGGCAACTGAGGTAGTAGCTAAATAGGATGAAGAAGTTGAACAGGAGGAAGAAACCGAAGAACAATTATCTATTGGTAAAGATGAAGGAAAGGATGACTTTGAGTAAACAGAGTTAGATTCACCACCTCCTCCACCAACTAAGAAGCCAAGGAAAATAGTTGTTTCTAGGACAAGGAAACAAACATCAAAGGATTCTACTCCTTTGCCTTTAAAGAAAGGAAAGGTCAGTGCATACAAGAGGAAAGCTGCCACACCGAAGAGAGGGAAAAACAAAAGAGGAAGGAAATTCATTAGAACCCAAGAGGACATTGAAGACACCAAGCAGGATGAAGCTGTAGAGCCAGAAAGTATCAAGGTACAAGCTCCTGAATCTATTGATGACATATGAAAATCTATTGCAAATTCTGGATCTATTACAGATTCAAAGATTAGAAGATGGTTGAAATTAGACCTAGAAGATCAGTATAAAATAGAGGATTCCATCATAGAAAAAATGTACAAGTTCAAATATGTACCAATTCAGTTTGAAGGAAATCATGTACTAAGAGAGCTATTAGATAGACTATACTCCCGATGGACATTTGCTTTGAAGAATGAGAAAGAAATAAGAGAAAGAGTACTTGTTTCTCTCATGCCACCGAAATCAAAGAAGGTAGAAATAGACTAAATGATGGAGAAATACAAAAAGGAGTTCTCACTGAACTTGACAGCATATAAATTTCTTGAAGGAAAGCTAATAGAGCTTGAACAGGATAACCACAAGAAATGGTGTAAGATTATGAATAGACCTACTGAGGAGGAAAGCCCAGACAAAGACCTTCAACAACAAGATGTTGACAAGGAAACTAAAGATGACACATCTATTGAGTTAGACAAAGAAGAAGATGATACAACAGGCAACAAGATTGCAGATGTTGTAGATGAATCATGGCCAGATACCACAAATGACAACATTGTGGATACTAATGTCATTGAAATTACCGATGACCTAGCAGAGGAAGTGAATAAAGATGAAAATGTCACTGTTGTAAAGAACAAAACCGATGAGAAGGACACAAAAGTTGATACTGCACAAGTAAACATTCCAGGCAACATGCCAATATTGATACAAGCTATCAATATCCTGCAAGAATCAAGAAAGTCACCTGAAAAGAATACTCCCAAGGATGTAGGAGAAGAAGAAAAGAAAGACAACATCGATGGTCAACAAGACATTGGAGCCACTCAAGATGTAACCGATACTGATAAGGTTACTGGTGGAGATAAAGAAAAGGATGCATATACAATAGATAAGAATGCAAAAATGAATATGGATGAAGCTAAGGACACCGATGAAGGAGAAAAACCTAAAGATGGTACTTTTGAGGAAAATGAAAAACATGCTACCGATGATGTGAAGGTGAGTGTGGAGACGTCTACAGACACCCAACAAGTTGAAACTGACACCAAAGCAAAAAGAAGCACAACAAGTCACTTCATCGAGCACAAATGAGAAAGCCAAGAAATTGGCAATGGTTTTACATTCTAGTGATTCACAGAAGAAGAAGAAGAAATCAAAGAAGAACAAGTTGGAAGTCAGCTTGGATGAACTTATAGAAATACCAAAGTGTGACCTTGAAGCATTACAAGAATATGAATAAATATGATAAAGGAAGGCATTATAGGAGAAGCTGAAGAAACAACATAGGGACTCCATGGTACTAGAGACAACACGTGACATATTACACCAAATTGTGCCCAATGCTGATATTGATCAGAACAAGACCATACTAGATCAATTAGCAACTGTCATTGACGTAATAAAAAAATTAAAATATAGATGAAGAGAAGGAAATTGAGGAGAGAGTAGAGATGAAGTATTAGCAAAAGCTCATTGAAAACATCAGCCAAGAAGTGGCAGTCAATAAGGTAAAGCTTTCAAAACTCATCACTGAATTAGATCCAATAATATCTGAAGCTATAACCTTGATTCAAAATTTGAGCCCAATAGAAAAGTTCACTAAAGAGAATAGTGAAAAAATTGCAAATCTGGATACAAATCTATCAAATAGTGCACAAAGCTTAACCACTGATGGAGATAATGCAGTTAAATTGCATTATGAGAAGATCATAGAGATAAAATGGTTGAGGCAAGAACTGTGGGAAGCAGAAACACTCTTTAGGGAAGAAGTAACCGAGCTCCAAGCTCAACTTCTACCAAACCTTACACTGCTCCAACAACATATCTGTTTAGCAAGGCAACTGATAGCAACTCCCGAGATGTTTGTAGCAGATAGAATCTATGATATGCTCTCAAAGATCACACTCGAGCACATGGCTCTGGAGAACCTCAAAGAACAATGGGAGAAAATGATGGAAGACATGAAGTCTTCACACTGCTGCATTTTTGATAAGCTCGAAGGTAAAGACCTTTGCCCTTAATATGAAAAAAGGGGGAAAATGATATGAGTACAAAATAAAAGAGAAAATGATATGTATTCATTGATTCATTCATTCAGATGGGAAAATGGTAGATATATATATATATATATATATGTATGTATATTCATATGGGAAAATGATATGTATAAGGAAAGACATCATATGTATAGATATACCAGCATATACATAGGGGGAGTCATTAAATGACTTAGGATCATATATATTGTATATACTTAACATTTTGTTAGTATTTTGCACATATTAGTTTTTGATACTAATGTCAAAGGGGGAGATTGATGACATTAATTTTCCATTAGTATGAAAACAACACTTTTGGTAATCATACACCGAAAGATAGGATAGAGAAAACTGAAGATCAAATAGAAAGAGATCACCGAAGATGACTAAGTACAAAGTGAACTGACGACACGACTTAGTGTGTAAACTGAAAATGCAAATAGAGAAAGATATAGAGGAACCCGACATGCAGGATACAATGAAAACTGATAAGACAGTTAAAGAGAAACCGACAGAACAAAACTGAAGGACATTCAAGCATGACTGACAGACAGGAATCGAAAGTCAGTTGCAACCCACAAAAAGTGGATCTGACTTCCACGTCAGATAAAGAAAGATTATTCTATTTATAGGATACTTATTTGTTTTAAATCCATTTCTTTAGGGACAAGAAACATGAATGTAAGTGCTTTAATCATTCTAACTAATTTAAAACACATAGACTAGGAGATCTAGGTACAAGCTGTAAACCTGATCTTAGAGTTAACATTGTTTTTCTTGAAACTTGATGAAGTCAATCCATCTATAAATAGATGATGCAATAATTCATTATTGTGTGTGCAAATATGAAAGAGAGCATGAATGAAGCCAATGAGCACACCTATGGATCAGATTAAGAGTTTCAAGAACAAGAACAACAAAAGGTGAATTTGGTTATCAGAACCAAGAATAGAGGATACTGAGAATCAGAGGTATTATTCAATCACAATTAGGTGATAATTTTTTTAATGTAAACTATATTGGATCTATATCAGTAATAGGATATTGCATTTACCATGTCAATTTTTAATTTTCTATCATTCCAACAAGTGGATCAAAGTGTAAAAATCCTTTCAAGGAATGTGGATTTAACAGTCCAACTTCAAATCTTTTAACTGAGTGTACACTCAATAGTGTTGCTAAAGCTCTTAAAAGAGTAGACTTTAACAGGTCTCCACCGATACTCTCAACAGGGTAGATCATCATAAGTGATCAAATTGTAAGCCTTAACTGACCCCTTCCAATCTACAGATAGTGAAGATTTTGTGGGTGCCATCCCCTCCGCAATTTTTACTTCTTTACAAGAGTTTTCTGTGATATCATCTCTTGTGTTATGTGTCAAATTACTTTCATGAATGTTTTTATGAATGTTCACATGTATGTTTCTATGAATGTTCACATGTATGTTAATATTATGAATTGATATAAATCACATCAAGATAGTATAGATCAGATTGAATGGATATAAAATTGATTACAAAGGTTAAGTGATAAAAGGATATAAAAGTTTTAGAGGTACTGATTCACCCCTCCCCTCTCAGTACATACTTCCCATTAATCCCAACATATATTTGGTGTAAAATGTAATCAAAGATATACAAATAATATATAAGAAAAAAGAGGAAGATGGTACTGTAGGAAGATAACATGGATGGTGATTGCAACTAAAATGTAAATCAATTGTATTCACTTTTTTATTAATACAATGAAAATTTGTTTCCTGTCCAAGATTGAAGAAGTAAGTTCATTATTCTTTGATTGAATTGGTGCTTTTTCATTTTCAGTTACACAGGGTTTTCTCTTTACTGTAAGATGTAGGAAAATTGAAGTTTTTAGTATTAAGTTTTTGAGTATCAAGGGTTGTATACGAAGCTCTCATCTATACAAATCCTTGTCCAATTGGTTTCCTTACAAGGAATTAAAATTCACTTATACTAAAAAATGTTATTATCAATTCATCCTTGATGTCATGGGGGAGGGAATCTAAAATTGAATTGCAGAGTGTACATGAGTGTTCAAACAAAGCTTGACTACATTCCACCCAATTAGTTGGATAAGGGATTGGCATGTGTATCTCCTCAAAGAAGATTTTTTATAGTTGTATGAGCATTGAAGTTCTTTCATTTCATCCTTGCAAAATATATTATCTCATACCCAAAGCATTTTCCTTGTACAAAAATACAAATTCAATTACAAATAATTCACAAGCATTCATAATATTCAAACACTAAATAAGAATCAAATATTTTTATTCTTATTAGACTCAGGGAACATTTGCCCTCCTGAGAAATCAAGAAAGTTTAAATTTGCTATATAAAACACCTTTTGTGTTTGGGGTGAGGGTTTACCCACCTAGGTTTAGTGAAGCCTAAAGTGTAGGGGAATTAGATTATTCTTGTTTGTTGGCCAAGACTGATTGAAACAATCTAAGATAATTGGCAAAAGCTCTTGGATTTCCAATATGCGGTTTTGGGAACCAACAGGTGAGTCCACTGGTCTACTTATAAAGTTATTTCAAGTGAAGAGGAGAATGAATATGAAAATATTGAGCATGATTTCGAAAATGAGAATGAAAATGTAGAGATTGATATTGAAAATGTTGAACAAGATATTCAGGTTGGTAATGAAAATGTTGAAATTGATATGAGTAATGCTCAACATGATATTGAATTTTTTAATAAAAATGTGGGAATCAACATTGAAGGTAAAAATGTTGGATTTGGCATAGAAATGAAGTTGATTAACCAATTAAACATTATACAACACTAAAGTACATGATAAATGAGGTCCTTTGTATGGAAGAAAGATAAATTCCAAATTCAAGACCTTTAAGAACCCCAAAATGGTAATTTGATATTGATGAGAATAGTCTAGGAAATTTTAAAGTCAAGAAATCAATAATGTACATTCAATTTTTGGGTACCCAACTTTTCAATGAATATTTTAGTAATAAGACATTGACCGAGCAATGCCAACTTTTAATATAATTGCTAAAGATGCAAAAGATGAGACCTAAGCTAAGAAGATAGAGAAAAATGTTATTATTGTCAAAAATCTTTTTAATCATCTCAATTCTATTGGAATAATAGAAAATAAAAAGATAAGAGAGTTTCTCAAAGGGTGATTACAACCTCCTTATTAAGTTATCATTTGAGAAAGGCATGTTTAATGAGACAAACTTGTGTTTATTTCAACATAAATCATAAAACTTTGGATAAAGAACTTGCAAGAAGAGAAATACTTAATTATCCTCTTCAAATGATACATGGCCTTTTGTTGGGAGACTTCCATGTGCTGATAAATAGCTAACAGATAGTGTGAAGGAGAAAATTCAACAATTTTGGCACTCTAGAGTGCCACTAAATGTAAAGGATGTCTTGAAGTTAAGAATTGGAAATGGAGACCACACATCACATCCAAAAAAATTTTTGAAGTCAAAAAATGTTGTTCAAAAAAATTTGTGAGACATATCCAACATTGCAAATATCACAAATTCCTTTTGATTCCATTAAGCCATTTTATTGTGTACCTCTAAGATTTGAAATACTTGTTGATGCAAATACCATGTGAATTTTACAATGCACCATTAACTATTATGCTATATTCAATCTAATTTGCATACTAACAAAATGTTGTGGGAGTCTGGTGCAAATCAACTTCTGAAATCATTGAGAAACTTTCTAGATAATTTTTTTATGTTATAGAGATGATGGTTTTTTCTATAAAAATTAATTTTTAGATGATAAGTGCTCACAATGTGGTGGATTATCAAAGTTTGTTTCATGTTTTCATGAGGGAAGCGAACATGAATTTGGAAAGAAAAATGTTGAGAAAAAATATATATGAGATGGTCAAATATACTTTGAAGAATGGAGGTGAAGGCTGTAGATGCGATTTGGTTACAAAAGAATGTAGTGTTACTGATTTTATTTCATGTTTACAGGAAAAGATCTTTCACAAGTATGCAAGGAACAATTATATTTCTTAGTGCTTGGATCATAAATTCAAGATGTGTAGGGACTCTTTCCTCAATGATACTATTATATTAGAGGTTGATTTATTAGAAAACTAAAAATATCAACCATAGAATGAGTTACAAGCTCAGTATTACAATTCCATTTAGATTTATATTTTTGTCCATATAATATATAGACATGCTCCCAATAGTAAAGAATAGGACTTGAAGATAATCAGAGAGTATATTTTTTTTTATATGAGTGATGATAGATCTCACTCCTCCGAGTATGTGCAATATTGTTTTGAGAGTGTTTTTGAGTTCTTGCAGGAAAATCATATTGTAGTGGATAGACATCTCATTTGGTTAGATAACTACATGAGTCAATTCAATAATGCTCACATGTTTTATTGGTTGAGTAGAATGTATGTGGAGAGGCGTGTACCTCATATTTTGAGATTTTTGAAGATAGGCATGGGAAAGGGGGAAATGATGGAGTAGGTGCATGCATGAAGAGATATCTAGTTAAGGAGAAATTGAATATTGAAGGTGATACATTTTGTAATCCACATTCTATTGTTGATTGGTGTAGCTAAACATTGTCATAAAGAGGGAAACTTGATTCAACAATGAACAAACTCTTTTGGTTGGTTGAGGAGGGAACAATAGGAGACATATTAGATTGTCACATAGTTAGAGATTCTTCAAAGAGTCTCCTCAAGAGATTGAATCTTGTCAAGTTAAACAGTGAGAGTTGATTCATGATCCACTACAAGAGGGGATTTAGGAGAACTTGCTGGTGTAGAATGTTGGGACCCTAACTTCAGAGAGGAGTTAAGTTTCTATATATTTCCTATGAAGAATTGAGATCTACTAGTATCATTAGGATCCTTATTCCCAGTAAATGTTGGACTTGGTATAGTGGGGTTGTATCAATCAGGAGTAATTCCATGTCTTGCATACCTTCACACAACAGTCCCTGACGTGGTCTGGGTCATGAAACTCATAGGAGTTCACAACATCCAAATGAGAAAAATATCTTTAGAAACGTAAGCTTCATGTTGGGTTCACCAAAATGTGGAGAAGAAAAACATACACAGATCTCAAGACTGGTTAAAGTCCTAAAGGATTAACCTTTCCTTGCACCACCTCACTTTTACTATCACCTTGGTGACCTAGGGGATCTAGACACTAAGTGTGGTAAAGATAATTTGATGAATTACGATGTTAAATGTAATTTGACTGTAATTAAAAAAATTACGTCTGGAAAAGAATGAATAACTTGAATACACTAAAATATATATAGTGTTTTGATCATTGTAATTGAAAGAGATAACTATGAAGAACAAATACCCAATTTTATGAACTTTCTACCTCAAATGCATGTTCTAGTCAAGGATGACAACCCGGGTACCGGATGCCAGCATGGTGCATATTTGTCTGATGAGGATAGAGCATTGAAATGGTGAGAGAAAACCAAAAAGACAAAAGGAAACAAATGGAAATAAACTATCCTAAATAACAAAAAGCCAAGTACAATGATAACATGAGAAAGAATGTGATTATTCTATGAATACACAAAGATAGAATGATCTTACCATGATAATTTGGATTTGATGAAGATCAATCCACTTTTGTATGCTCATGAACCTACACACATGAAAATGATAAAAAAATTTGGGTGGTTGTTTGGAGACCTACGTCATTCACATCCCTAGTTTCGTGTTTCCACCTCCACAACAACCAATTAGACACAATAATAGTGATAGATAATCGTATAAAAAATGATGGACATGATAGATAAATATTATAAAAGATAAGAAAGTATGATATGCTTCAAGAACACAAATGGATGAAAATTAGAGAGACTCTCCTCAATAAAATGAAAGCCCAATAATGGAGATGATAGACCTAACATGATGTCAATGAAATGGGAAGATAAAAAATGTAATATTATGTCACAAGAATGGAGTCAAAAATGTTGTGTAGAATGATCAAGAAGAAGGCTAAAATCATGAAGGATCTTGTGGAATTTGTCATGAATACCAAATAAAGGCCAAAATTGAAGATTATAATGGAAGAACTCAAAGCCTAATATAGGTGGCTGGTGGAATTATAAGCCATTATAATTGTAGGTTGTAATTTTACAATTCTCTAACAATAGTCTACACGTCTCCATATTTTTGGATGAGTGTGTATTGTTTGGACATCTCTATGGTGCGCACATGTCTTGTGTTGTCTAGGTTTTGTGGTCAAGATTCAGAATGAGTAGTAACAAGGCAGAAAAAATGACATGAAAAGGTGATGTGAAATTTGTGATTTTAGGCTAAGGTAGGGGCCTTTCTAAATGGAAAATCACACTGAGGAGAAAATTTGTGAAATTACATTTTGCTCCCAATCTAGCAAGCATATCATGGCCAGAGAGAGATGTGAGATAAATTAAGGAAACTTACCTGACTTACCTATTTGGATTTTGTTGCATAGGGTTCCCCCTAGCTAGGAAACCCTAATTTTTTGGTGATTTCTATCTAACATACAATTCGTAGATGAGTGTGCTAGATGATGAAGACAAATTAAACCATTAATGGTAAGTAGATATGGGTGGAAAATTGTGTTACACCAAATATCCATGATTTTGGTAGTGCTCTAACATGTGTAGAAAAAGATAGATAGGTATGTGACAGGGAGGTTTTAGATGGTGCACCAACATGTGTAGTGAAAGCTAGATGGGCATGTGATAGGGAATCTTAGACATGCACCAACATGTGCAAAAAAGATAGATAGGTGTGTGATAGGGAAACTTAAATCACATCAGTATGCATAGCATAAGCTAGATAGGTGTATGCTAGGGTATTGCAAAGATAGTGGATTCACCCCCACAAAGATAGATGCTAAGATTTAAAAAAAACAAATTTGGGAGAAAAACATGTGGTGTAGAGAAAATATGATCGTTAGATAAAAAACATTCAAAAACATAGATATAATAGCCCCCCTAGAAGGGAGCATGTCACTCAAAGGGGATCATGAAACATTATAAGGAGAGAAGAGACATTGTGTCATCTCAAAATATGAGATTTTTCAATCGAATGCCACTTTTTATGGGTGACACATGATTTCCACAACATCTATATAGAGACAGGGGGATTTGATGGATTGGCACCAGGTTCCAAAAGAGAAATATACATGCTCTTAGGAGATATTTCATCACTAAAAATCATGGCTCAAATCTAAAAAATATCAAATGAAGACAAAAGAAAAACAAAAATTTGGGGTCAACATGGAAGGGTATCCTAAATGCCCCCAACAGTTTACATCATCCCTAAATATTAAAAATCAAAGATATGAAATATAGAATAAATAGACAACACATAGAAGAAGGTTCACAATAGAAAACCTCCCATTTCCAGGTACCAAGAGAGTACAAGGGTCCTATGAGAGGGAACAACACCAAAATACAAGCACTCAAGAACACAAACAAACACGATCTAATATAAGTATGTAGAAGTAGGTACTAACTTAACAGGTCATCCGCCAGAAGATCCTCCTCCTCCCAATATTGATCATATGGGAAGAGAAGTTAATACTGGAATGGAGAAAAACATTATGGAAACCTTAGTTGCCTCACTAGCATCTAGATGCAAGGATGAAGAATCCTCCATATTTTAATCCAATAACTCCACTATGGTGAGTGAGAGGGATCATGTAAAGATCACCACAAATGCCAAAATATCCTCCAATGAGTAAAAGAGGCAAGCCTCATAGCTAGCTAGAGGCACATGTAGAGTTTCTAATGTGGAATATAGCTCACCAACATCTATGAAATTGGTGGAGAAGAACTTAGGAGAAGTTGGAGTTTGATCCACTATGAGAAGATAAATAGAGAGAGGGTCCACCAGAAAGGGATTGTGATGCCTAAACTCTAGGATAGGACCCTGCTAAACTTTCTCTTGAAGGATGTGATGTAGATCCAAAAGATATGAAAGTCTTGACCTATAAATGATAGGTTTCTCAATCCAAAAATAGATGATATCTAAACCCTAAGGCTCCACATCTTCAAGATACTTCTCCTCCTTTCATGAACAATCACAATTATTGAGTAATCCCTCTTTTCCATTCCCATCTTAAGGGTTCTTCAATCACTTATCCAACTTATCAATTAGGTGTGATATGAGGGAAAACACCAAGTTAGGGAGTGGATCTGGTTTCCTAATATCCTAAAATATCCTTCCTAATCATACTAGAAGGTTCCAAGTATTCAAAAAGACCCCAAGGTTCCAAACAGTGAAGCCGTTAAGGCCTACTCGATTAATAGCCCTAACCAGAGTGTTTTTTGTGGACAACTCTTAAAAATTCTAAAGGACCAACTAAACAAGTCACTTATCGAGACACCCTTTATGGAGATACTTCAAACCCTAAAGATTCAGGTTCAGATCTTCTATTTCAATGCCACTACTTTATTAGGCTAGAAAGACCTAATAGCCCTAATTAGCCATTCTTTTGTAAAGGAACTCTTCACTAGAATAAATCAAAAACTAAGAAAATGCATGTAAAATTTTATTACATGTATGAATATCCCCAATCCACTCTTAAACCCAATCTATCAACTCCCAAGGTTTCTTTGCACACTCAACTCTTGAAAACTGACACCAAGCACATCAACATGCTTGGTCTAGGGCTAGGTGTTAAAAATAGATGTCAATGACTTCTAGCCTCCTACCTCTAGAATCCTACAATAAATATCCCTAAATTTCATTCCCCAAATTTTCTTAGTGGTCCATTGGTTCCAACTCAAGTTAGGGCCATTTTGATGAGATACCCTTATTTTGAACACATAGATACCAGTCAAAGATCCAAATGGAAAACTATTCAAATGGATTGATCAAACCTTCTTACCAGATGAAATATAATGATATTTAAATTGATTTATTCACCATGTGATACTTCCAATCAAATAATCCAAAGGATCAAATGAGACACCATGAAAGGTCGTTGTCTACTACGAAGCAATAATTTGTCTTATTGATTCACCAACACCCAAAAGTTACACAATTCATGATCATCAATTGAATTTGATTCAATATAATATAAATATTCTCTTCCTAACTTTCCCAACTTAATTTCAAAAGTTTTATACCATTGGATATGTTGGGAATCTGATAAAAACAAGAATGTAACATTTCTTGCAAAGTTGCAAAATGCAACTTTTGCAATTTTGCATCTTTTATGACAACTTTTTCTCTTAATGCATTGGATGCATCCTAAGACCCCTAATGGACCCCAAATAGATCAAAATGATAAAAAAATGAAACCAAACATGTCCTATACTAAATTTGTATCATTTTGACCAATATTGACCAAGTAGCTTATAAGGGTTGCCAACTTGTCAAAATGGTCTTACAATTGGAGCACTATTACAAAGATGGATCCTATGATCCTTAGGATTACTAAATCCTAAAAAAATTAGTCTTCCTAAGTTTGGAGGGGTGCTCCGGCACCATACTCCCCAGAATAAAAAATCTCAAGTCCACTTGAGAT
Organism: Thuja plicata; assembly: GCA_018584345.1. Taxonomy (NCBI): domain Eukaryota; kingdom Viridiplantae; phylum Streptophyta; class Pinopsida; order Cupressales; family Cupressaceae; genus Thuja; species Thuja plicata. Next base: position 693,076 of record MU224605.1, on the reverse strand, counting down.
GAGAGTTTCAAGATATGCTCCATATCCTTTCATCTGATCTTTAGTCATCCAAACGGCTTTAGAATCTAGATTGCCCTTCCAGGACACTATACATTCATGGAATTATTTGTTCCTTGTCTTCTTTTCAACTCTTGAGTCCATAAATTTGTCTAGGATACATGGATAATGTCTTGGAATTTCCTCATCTACAATGGCTTCTTGTATTTGGGAACTATCACTTGCATCCTCATTATGCTTATATGGGGTTAAATCACAAACATTAAAAATGGGAGGAAAAACAAGGTTAAGATGAAGTTTTATTTCATAGGCATTTGAGCCACACTTCTTGAGAATTTGACAGGGTCCAATATTAATTTGTATAACTTCCCTTTGGGAGTCTCTCCTTCTTTACATGAACCCATACTAAGTATCCAACACTAAACTAAACATCTCTCTTCTTTTTGTCAGCATATTGTTTATACTTGTGTGTAGATTGTTGAAGTTGTGAATTCACTTGGTCATGTACCTCTTTGATATCTATGGAAAATGCTTCTCCACTTCACTAATAGGCTCTCTTGATGCAAATCCCTTAACTCCAATATACCTCTTGGATGTAGACCATAGACAATCTGAAAGGGTGATCTACGAGAGCTCTATTTACTATATCATTATATGAAAATTCTACTCGGGGCAACACCACATCCCATTTATCACCATGTTGTCTAGTTAGACACTTTAACAAATTACCTAGGGATTTTTTTACTACCTCAGTTTGACCATCTATTTGAGGATGGTAAGCTGATGAGAAAGCCAAATTTGTTTCCAAGCTTCCTCCAGAGGTTTCTCTAAAAGTGCCCAATGAATTTGACATCCCTATCTTATAGAATAGTCAATGAAAATCCATGTATCCTAAAAATTTACTTGAAGAATAGGTTTGCAACATAGGAAGCATCACAAGTAGTTTTGTATGGAAATAAATGAGCCATCTTGCTGAATCTATCAACAACTACAAACACACTGTCATACCCCTTCCTTGTTCTACACAACCCTAATACAAAATCCATACTTATACTCTCCCATGGCCTTGATGGGATGGGGAGAGGTTGATACAAACTAGAATTAGTAGACTTAGCTTTTGCTTTCTTACAGATTACATAGGACTCAATAAAATTTTTGATTTCTGACTACATCTTTGGCCAAAAGTAGTTTCTCCTTACCAACTCAAGCGTTTTGTCTATGCAGGAGCATCCTAGGATTCTTGGAAATCCTGTATCACACAAATATATATTTTCTTTGGAGGGTACTTGGTGTGTTTTTATCTTAGCTGGTGAAGTATTATTTGGTCATAGAGGAGTGCTATTTCTCAGCTGCTGTGTTGGCCAAGGGGCTCGGTTGCTGAAGATCTCAAAAACTGTGGTTCTCGGTATAACCTTCTCAATGATGCCTATTTTTCTTAGTCATAATGCTTGTTCGATGATGCCTGAATTTCTTGGAATGTGTTGGCTAATCGCACTCGGGAGTCTTGCTAACACTCGGCAATTTTGCTTGACGACTAGTCAACTGGTAGATTTGGGAGGCTGACTTGTTGCATTTAATTTGTGTAGTGTGGAATTTAATTTGGATCTCTCATTGGGGATTGTGGGGACCTAAATCTAGGTCGTTTCTATCTCCTATGTTAGATTTTGTGGCTGACCGATTGGTTTCCTCTTGTATTTAAGTAGTGTTATGTTCTTAGCTTAGGGGAAAATCAGGTCAGATTAGATCGGATAGGAGAGAATCATATCAGATTAGATTAGATAGGATGAAATGAGATCAGATCTGAGGATCTGAGTATTGGATCTGAGTTGTATGTTTGGGTAGAAGGTAAATGGCCTAATGCTTGTAGAAGATCTATGATAGATATTGGATTTATATCTTTGTAATTGGTCATAACCGAGAAGACCTTACAACCTGACATGTTGGAATAAATTTAATGTTGTTTCCTATCTCTATTATTGTTGTGTTTTGTTGTGTTGTTTTATTGGCTGCATTAGGGCTTGGACTGTCCATTCTTGGATCCTCCATCCTTGACCGCATCATTTGTCCAGACAAAAATATCCTACCATATCTCCACAATAGTTTTCCCTAATGATATTAAGTCTCATGGAGCATTTGGGGATGCACCACTATCCTCCCTTGAAAATCAGTCCATATTGTATAAGAAATTCAACAAACTCTATATGATATCTTTCATCGGAAGATGTACATACCTCATATATTTCTCCAAAGTCTTCATCAGACTCATACATGTTATTCAAAGAGTCTATACCCACACTCTCCAATTGAATTTTATTCATGGTCATTACGCTTCTTCTCAAAGCATCAAATACCTTATTCTTTACTCCCTTCTCATGTTTGAGAAAGAAAGTGAATGCTTGTAGGGTCTCCACCCACTCCATGTGTCTGTGTTTTAACTTTTCCTAACTATTAATGAAGATAAGAGCCTGATTATCAGTAAAGATAATAAATTCTCTTGGTAGTAAATAATGCCTCCGTTTCTTTAGTGATTGGACTATGACATACATCTCCAAATCATATGAGGAATACTTCCTCTTTGTTTGATTCAAAATTTCACTAAAAAATGCAATAGGCTTACCTTCTTGACTGAGAACTGCACCAAATCCCATGTGGCTAGCATCAAAATCCACCTAAATGATCTTGTTAAATTTTGGTAAAGCAAGGACAAGTTGTTGATCAAACTTCTTCTTTAATGTTTCAAAAGATTCATATGCTTCTCTATTCCATGAAAATTTACATTTTTGACCCCCCTTTATAGTCTCAAGCATTGGAGAACAAACATGACAAAACCCCTTTATAAACTTCATATAAAAAATTGATAATCCATGGAAACTTCTTACATCATTCATATTTCTAGGGGTAGGCCAAGAAAGAATAACACTCACCTTTTCTTGATACATTTTCAACTCACCAGGAGATATGATAAAACCCAAATCTATGATCTGTTCTTGCATAAACAAACATTTCTCCTAATTGATCATTAATTTTTCGTCATGTAGTCTTCTTAGGACCATGTCTAAGTTCTTTAGGTGTTCTTCCTTTGATCTTCTAAAGATTAATATATTATCCAGATAAACAATTACAAACTTTCCTATAAACTCCCTTAAGACTTCATTCATAAGCCTCATAAATGTGCTAGGGACATTGGAAAACCCAAAAGGCATGACCTTCCACTCATTTAACGCCTCATTTTTAAAACTTTTTCTTCCATTTATCCCTTGGACTTATCCTAATATGGTGGTATCCAATTTTTAAATAAATTTTAGAAAAGTATTTGGCACCCCCCAAACAATCAAGTAAGTCCTCAATCCTAGGAATTGGAAAGCGATACCTATGGTTATTTTTTTGGTTTCCCTTCAATCTATACAAAGTCTCCAAGTGCCCTCCTTTTTAGGTTCCAAGACTACAGGCACTGCACAAGGGCTCAAGCTCTTTCCAATCAACCTTGATTCTAGCAACTCCTCAATCTGTCTAACATCTTTTCATTTTGTTAGGGTGTAATCTTGTATGCCTCCTTATTTGGTAGAGTAGACCCAAGGATGAAGTATATGAAATGGATAATGTATTTAACATGAGGTAGAGACCTTGGCATCCCATCTGAAATAATTCCATTATACTGATCAAGTAACTATTGGACTGTATGATCTATTAACCTTTCCTTCTTTGTTGTGTTATCTTCTTCGCTAGCCACTCCTAAGGTTCTTGGAATAGGGATCAATGCATAAAAGACTTCTTCTCCAGAAACCTCCTTCATGAAATCCTTTCCATCCATCATTAACACCTTAGCCTTCTTTCCTTTAGGCTCTTCTTAATTCTCCATCAAAGGAAATAATCCTATATCTTTCCCCTCTTTGTTGTTAGAGTAGGTGTTATAAAGCCATCACGGTGTGATTTGAGATCATATTTCCATGGTCTCCCAAGTAGGAGATGGAAAGCATCCATATTTTCTATATCAAACAAAAATCTATCTTTGTAGGACCCTATTTGAAATTCCACCCAAGTCTTATCTTCTACAATGGCTTGTTGACCTTGGGTCATGAGCCATGATACTTTATAGGGACAAGGGTGAGATATCCTTTTGATTTTTAGTTTCTCTACCATTTCTAATGGCACAAAATTTTCAGTAGAACCAGAATACAGCCATGATACTTTATAGGGACAAGGGTGAGATATCCTTTTGATTTTTAGTTTCTCTACCATTTCTAATGACACAAAATTTTCAGTAGAACCAGAATCAACCAAGAATTTGCATACCTTTCCTCATGATTTAAAATTTGTCTTGAAGAGGGACTTTCTTTATGGTGGCTCCTTGGTAGGCATCTTCATGGTAGTGACTGCTCTCCTAATCATCAAGGCCTCTCCTCTTTCAGGGTAGCCATATGCATCTAGAGTGTTCACACTCTGATATGATGTAGTACTTTGGCAGTCTGATTCTTAGACCATATTTTTCCTCCTTTCTCCCATGGAACTTGTGATTTATTTCTCTAGACACCTATTGTCCATGTCCCCTTCCTGATTACATTTATAACATCTAATAGGTCCTCTTCCATGTGATCTTCCTCTTAAGTTAGGTCTCCTTCCTTTGAAGTTACCCTTATTGTTGTAACCATTTTTGTTACCTTTAACTCTATGTTGTTCTTGATTTGAGTCACCTTGGGAACCAAAACCATTCCCTCTTCCTCTAAAAGGACTCCTTCCCCTTTTCTTTCTACCTCTTCCTCTACCATTCTGATCTTGTTTCCTCTTGAAATTCTCCTCCACCTTGGATGTTGATTGGTAACACTTCTGCACTATTCCAGGGGTGTGTAGATTCAACTCTTCTTGAATGAAAAAAATTATCCCATTCATGTACCTCACTAACTTCTCTCCCTTTTTCTTTTGTCTCTTGGATTTCATGCACAACTTCATGGACTCTTCAGTGTATGTAACTATGTCCATATCATTTTGTCTAAGGTTATGCCTTCTCTTATGGATTTGTACCTCATAATCTTCTGGCTCATATTCTCCTTTCACCAAACTCGCCATTCTCTTCCAAGTAGACACTCTACTTTTTCCTTCCTTCTCTCTTTCATCTTGTATAAAATTCCAACATATCAAAGCAGATCCTTTCAACTTTGTCTTTTCTATCTTCACTGTCTGGTGCTCAGGAATTTTTTCACATTCAAAGAAGCTTGTGAGGGAGTCAATCCAATCCATGACCAATTCTCAAACCATTCTCCCATTGAATATTGGCAGTTCTAATTTCCCATCCATAGTCCTTCTTTCCATGTACTTTAGGGAATTTAGGAGGGGTCTCTGGTCTGCAATAACTTCCTCTTCTTCCTACTTTAGGATCTCCTCTGCATCCCATTCTCCACCTTCACTAGAGTCTTCACCACCCCTTCCTCTCATTTGGCCCCTCATTTCGTGCATCTCTTCTCTCAAATTTCTATTCTCTGCCACCTAATCTCTTACAATTTTTGCAAGTTACACATTTTTCATCCTCTTTGGAAGTTATTATTTTCCTTCTACCATGTCTTCTTCAACTTCTCCTTCCCAAGGGTTCCTTTCCCTTGCCCTGATAACACTTGATGTAGAGCCCAAAGATATGAAAGGATTGACCTATAGATGATAGGTTTCTTAACCCACAAATGGATGATATCTAAACCCTAAGGCTCCACACCTTCAATATACTACTCTCCTTTCATGAACAATCACAATCATTTAACAATCCCTCTTGTCCAATCCCATCTTAAGGGTTCTTTAATCCCTTATCCAAATTATCAATTAGGTGTGCTATGAGAGATTCCACCAAGTTAGGGGGTTGATATGGTTTCCTACTATCCCAACATATCCTTCCTACTCATACTATAAGTTTCCAATTGTTCGAAAAGACCCCAAGGTTCCAAATAGTGAAATTAAGCCTTTGAGGCCTACTCGACTAGTAGCCCTAGCCAGAGCTTTTTATGAGGATAAATATTAAAAAGTCCAAAGGACCAAATAAAAATTCACATATCTAGACACCCTTTGTGGAGATACTTAAAACTCCAAAGACTTAGTTTTATATCTTCTGTGGCAATGCCAAAACTCTATTAGGCCAGAAAGACCTAATAGCCCAAATTAGCTCTCCTTTTGTAAAGGAAATATTCAACAAAAGAGATAAAAAACTAAGAAAATTAATGGAAAATTTTCTTACATGTATTAATACCCCCAATCCAATATTAAACTCAATCTATCCACTCCCAAGGTTTCTCTGAACACTCAACTCTTGAAACTGCCACTAGGCACATCAACATGCTTGGTCTAGGGCTGGGTGTTAAAAATATATGTTGATGACTTATAGCCTCATACCTCTAGAATAATAAAATAAATATACCTAACTTAAATTCCCCAAATGGTATTAGTGATCCATTGGTGACAACTCAGGTTAGGGTCATTTTGATGAGATACCCTTTTCTCAACACACGTATACTAGACATAGATCCAAATGGAAAACTATTCAAATGGATTGATAAAACCTTCTTACCAGATGAACTATAAGGATATTTCAAGTTATTTATTCACCCTGTGATACTTCCAAAAAAAAAATCCAAAGGATGAAATGACACACCATGAAAGGTCGATGTCTACTATGAAGCCATAATTTGTCTTATTGATTCACCAACACCCAAAAGTTACACAATTCATGGTAATCAATTGAATTTGATTCAATCTACTATAAATATGATCTCCATAATGTTAAAAATTTAATTTAAAAAGTTTCAAACCTTTGGGGAAGTTCGGAAGCTGATACAAACAAGAATGCAACATTTCTTGTAAAGTTGCAAGAGGCAACTTTTGCAATTTTGCATCTTTTATGAAATTTTTTTCTCTTAATGCATTGGATGCATCATTAGACCCCTAATGGACCCCAAATGGATCCAAATGAAAATTAAAACATTTCCTATACTAAATTTGGATCCTTTTGACCAATATTGATTAAGTAGCTTATAAGGGTTGCAAACTTGTCAAATGGTCTTACAATTGGATCATTATTACAAAGATGGATCTTCTAATCCTTAGGACTCCTAACTCCTAAAAAACTTAGTCTTCTTTATTTTGGAGGGGTTCACCTACACCAGGATGGAGGTGAAGTCCTCCAATCCACTATAGCATCCTTTGTGACATCAAGAAAGCTAGCATGGTGATCCTAAGATGGGGTTGACATGGGCTGAGTGAACATTAGTGCATTGGATACCACTTAAGTATGCAAAATGTTCACCAATGCAAGAAGTGGTGGGACATCAAGTAGGGTGGTGATCAATTCTAGCTCCTATTATGGAGAGATGAACACTTGGACCCACTTTTCATGAGGACCAATGGTTACTCCTGGTGTAGGGGTAAGTGAGGAAGAAGAGGTTGTAGGGCAAAAAAGTAGCACAACTGCAACAAAGATGAGAGAGGAGTTGGGAATAGAATAAAAAGCAATATAAATGGGCTCAGAAGACAAAATCTTTACCCTCATGATTTCCTCACAAGATAGGGCCCTCTCCCGTCAATGATACTTACACTCATGCATAAGTTGGTTTTGACACATATGGGGTATGGGTTGAGAATCTTGCAAGGGTACATCAATATCTTGCTCTTTAGAAGAGGTCATCAATGCCTTTACTGAAAAATAAGATGGTCCCACTAATAGAGTAGGAGGTGGTGCTAACATAGGAACTTCTAGCTCAATCATGGGTTCCCTTCCTCTCTTTTCCCTATGGGTAGTGGGAGGAAAAGACGACACCCTTTAAGGCTAGGGGTATTTTCCAAGGGAGATGGTGCGACCTCTTACCCTTAGTGTAGATGAAATGATGAAGTATGTCTGTTGTGATGGGGATCAAAATGGGAGAACAAGACTTAGGATTTTCTATCATGAGTTCCTTTGTCTTGTATGTAATAGGTTCAAATGTAGGAATAGAGGACACTGCTAGAGGTTGTGTGACTCAAGGTTGGAGAGGAGGTTTCCCATGGGGCACACACTTTTCCTAAGCTCCTAGTGAATAAAGAGTAGAGGAAAAATCACACCAAGCCTCATGAGAGAGATGAGCGGGGAGAGTCAAAATAGGCATTACAAATTTTAGATTAAGTTCCTTGATTTTGTACTTTTGATAAGTGAGGAATGTTATATCTTATCAAGGACTTAGGGACCCTACCAAAGTAGGATAGAAATGGTCAAGAGACAAGCCCCCATGAGACACCAAGGGGAAATATCAAATATCCTAGATTGTATGGATGACACCATTATGGGGAAACTTCAAGCATTTATGCACAATCAATGAGACAGCTCCCATGAAGGTTAACTAGGGGATACCTAGTTTGACCCGAAAGAGGTCTGACTTGAAAATCATGATAAATTTTGAAAAGAATTCCTTTGGTCCTACTTGGAATGTCAATGTGGTGGAACCCAAAGGGGGAAGAGACAACCCATCATGTGTTCTGATGGTTGCGACAAACTTGTCATATTTCCTATAATTCAGTTTATTAACAAAGAGGACCTCTTGAGTGATGACATCAACCCAATATGTAGGGTCAACTAAGGAGCCCATAATGGGGACACCATTTCTTGATGTCAAGACATAGATGGGAGAATGATCTCCACTATATGTCTTATCTAGAGAGGTAAAACTTATGTTCATCTCAAGAACCCTCAGGGAAGGTGGATCAAATAGAGTGATGGCCACCATGTTAAGGTAGGGGATATCACTTAGTAAAGGAGGATATGATGAATTATCATGAAGATGTTTGATAAATGTGGAAAAAAATTATTAGTATAGATTTACAATTCATTTTTCATCTTGTCCTTGAAATTACTATCCTTTCATTTTCTTTTGTTTACCTTGATGACACTGCTATCTATGTGGTCTTGGACTAGGTGTCTAAGATGCACACAATTTTCATTGTCATGACCAGACACATTATGGTATTGAAAAAAGTTTGATCCAACATACCATTGGGGGTATTGGTGGTTATTAGGTAAGGTATGAATCTCTGGGAGAGTCATCAAGTTTCTTTCAACAACCTCTATAAATACTTGCATAGGTGTTAGACAACATAGTAAATGTCCTACTCCTGTGCGGTTTTGTTGAGAAGTTGTTTCTCTTAGAGGGTTGTGGAAGCACCATGATGCTAATAAAAACCTTATTATTCCAAGATCCTCCTAAGGAAGGTGCTCCCCCATATCCATTCAATAAAGAATCCCCAAACTAAGACATGGTATGTTGATAATTTGTTAATGCACTACAGAGGTGATTGAAGTTAGGGTATCTTTTTACACAAAATATTCTCTCTTAATGTCAGTTATAAGTTTATGATGAACACCCTTTGGAGATCACCAATAGATGAGGTATAAGGAACTCTTGTAGAGATATAATGATATCTTGAAATAAAATCAGCTATCTTCTCTTTCAACTTCTATTTACAATGAATAATTTCCACAATAGTTACCTTGCTACCTATGTTGGCCTAAAAATGAGAGAGGAATGTATCCATCAAATGTTGAAAAGTTCTAATGGAATATTTTGTAAGATATCTATACCATTCCATGGCAGTTCCCTTAAGGGACAAAGATAATAGTTTGAGAAAAAAAAATCCATGTTGTGATAGTCACTACACTGAGTTAAGAAGGAATTGATGTGAATATGTGTATCCTCATCACTATACCTTTCAAACTTCACAGAATCAAATTCATGTGGAAGTGGTGTGCTTATCACTTGCCTGGTTAAGGTTCTATGATGATAATATGGAGTTAGAGAACTTTTATTAGTCACATTTGATAAATTTGCTAATTGTTGCTACAACTGTCCCATATTATGCAATATGGTGTTACAAATGGGGTTATGGGGTGCAGGAGGTGGAGGTGGATTCTCACCACCTCCAAGGGGGATGAGGACCCACTTTTGACTTTTCCCCTGCCACCACCTGCTTGACCAGACCCAAATATTACATAAGTATTCTACAAACTATATCCCAAGGGGTTTCTATTTGCATTGATATTGGGAACAATGCCTCTATTAAAAGGGTCAATATTAGGTGTAGATCCCACCATGAGTACTTACATCCTAGGTATCATGATACTTATCTAATATGTAGTAATGTTTGAATAGTTTCCCTATTAATTAGGAGGAGGAAGAGATACACTACCATATACTATCCTTCCTAATGTTAAAAGCACTTTGATGCCTTCCTTATCTAAAATTAGTAACTCCCTAAAATTACTGACATCACTTCTATCTTTAGTACAAACACCTTATTTTTTAAGAAACTTCTCAAAATCCCTTAGATTCTCCTTGAAGGATTGAATCTTGTCAAATTCAACAACAAGATTCGATTCATAATCCATTGTGGGAGGGGATTCGGGAGGAGAAATTTCTAGTGTATAATCTTGGGACCCTACCTTTGGAGAGGTGTGAAGTCCTAGTATTGTTCTTGTGAAGAATTGGGATCCACTAGTATCATTAGGATCCATATTCTTTGTAAACATAGGACTAGGTCTAGTGTGATTGTATCAATCAAGAGGATTTCCATGTCTCATAGACCTTCACACAATAGTCCCTAAAGTGGTTTGGGTCATGAATCTCATATGGGTTCACAACATCCAAATAGGAAAAAGAGATTTAAAAAAAAGCTTCACATTAGGTTTACCAAAATATAGAGAAAGAAAAAGTACACCAACCTGAAGATAGGTTAAATTCTTGAAGGATGAACCTTTCCTTGCACCACCTCTAAGGACTACCGTTCTAGTGAGATAGGGGATCTAGACACTAAGTGTGATAAAGATAATTTTATGAGTTAAGATGTTAATTGAAAATAGACTAAGTAATTAAAACAATTAAATATGGAAAAATGTTAATAACTTGAAGATACTAAAAGATAAAAATATTATTATTACTAGAATAAAAAAGATAACTATGAAGAATAGACACCAGAATATCCAAGCTCTCTACCTCGGACAAATGCATGAGTCAAGGAAAAAATCATAGGTACATGATGACAACATAGTACACGTTCATCCCATGAGGACAAAGTGTAGAAATGGTAATAAAAAACTAGAAAGACAAAAGGAAACAACTAGAAATAAACTAAGCTAAATAAAAAAATCCAAGTACAATGACAAAATTAGAAAGAATATGATTTGTTGAACATGATGATTAAATAAGAGGGGGATGAATCAGTTATTTAAAAAGACTTATTAATTTTTTTACTAAACCAGTTAGCACTTAAACAATTTTGAAACTTGTAACAAATTCAAACATCAAAGCAAAAAATAATCAACACAATGAATGCCCGATTTTATGTGGAAACCCAAACTTGGAAAAACCATGGAGAAGCTAATTCTCATGAAATGAGCATTGGTTAAGGTAATTTCTACAAGGGATCACTCTTGATTTTGTCTCTATGGGTTGGATCACTTTCAGTCGAGCTTACTAACTATTGATGAGACTTTGTGATGGCCTTGCTAACAGGGAGAGAGTTGTCATGGGTACCAGAGTACCAACCAACTTTGCCTAAAGAGGTTTACCAAAGAGTGGTCTCTCCTGGCCTCCAAGCACTTGGTAGTCAGGTCATAATAGGGTATGGGTAGCTTTGTTGGACAAGGGACTGTTTATGTTGAGGGGATAGCTGGTTTTAACTCATCAATCTTTCTGGAAGTTTAAAGGACATGGGGGTTTCCTAGAAGCACACTTAGTTTTCCAAATAAAATATAAAAAGATGGGCCAACATTAGAATAATTATCTATCTATAGTCATATTATAAAATTCTGAAATATCAACAAAATTCTAGATAAAGGACTAACAAAAAATATTGAATGCATACATGATTATCAAACAAACATACATCAATAGCGGAGTAAAGTATTTTATCACATCAATAAATAATTGGATCAAAGAACGTAAGAAAGCATAAAACATGAAAGTATTCGCTAACTCCAGAACCAAAAATGACACAAAGTGTGGTCATAAGAGAGGTTTCTCATTCCTTCATTAACTTCATAAGTTGAACATCACTGGAAATTACATTCATGGATCCTAGGGAGAATTAATCTACTAAAAGATTGAACAAAGTCCCTAAAATTAAGAACATCTAGATAGTAATCTCCTATGGAAGAAAAAATCATGAATTCACCGACGCTTGGAATGGCATCAAACTTATTGTTTATAGAAATATTATGTACATTGAGGCCCTAACCTATATAGCCTACTTACATTAAACTATAGTATTCACTGTTGGTACTACCTACGCTGTCATGATCACCTTACCATATACAATCATTTGAGAAGAAAAGAGAAGAAAGAATGAAGGAGAGAAGTCTTGGAAAATTGCTCTCAGGAAGAGCGCCCTCATACTTGTAGATGTGATAGTACACCCTAGATGACTTAGGACATACACCCCCACAAGTGCATTTTTTATTTCCTCTCTTTGAGTGTCATTCATGTATGCTAGGTATTAAATGTTGGAGGGGCATCTTGGAAACCAGGAGACGTCTATAGAAAATTTTTCTTCCTTTTTCACCACCAGACCATGAAGTACTGCTCCACACCTGAAAAAAATCTTGGACAGTGACCAGTCGACTCCGGAGAAGCTAGCAACACATATCACCGTAAAGAATACAAAACTAGAACCTGGAATTCTGGGCTTTGAGAGATTATGCTCAAAGAATAAAGAATTATGTTGACCAAACCTTCCAAAGAGGGAGAGATTCCAAAAATTTAGGAAATTATATTGACCTTTGAGCTTTTGATAAGCTTCCAAAATCTGGAGTACACCTTATTCCTCCACATCTTTCAAAAAATCTTGGTGATCGATGGAGCTCTCAAGATGATCACCAACATCTATGAATTTTTCTTTTAGTTATGAGGCCACCCTAGAGGTATCATGGGAATTGATCACCATCTGTGAGAGTCGCACCACTATAGCGCTATCAAAATCTCTGGAGGGCCAAAATTGTTCCTCAACCACTTCATTAAACTTGCTGAGTATAGTATCGATGAGAGTATAAGTCCCGAGGTTGAATGGATCAGCCAAAGTTATATCCTTAACAAATACAAAATATTGGTCCAATGAGGCCTGGACTGCACAAAGATGTTCCTCCAAAACCTTTTCCAGTTGCTTTCTCACCTTAATGTTGAATGCAATTCTAGAGTACTGGGTCTTAGAGAACCTGTATGGCTCATCTCCTAGGATGTTTGTTACTGTCAATCCTTCCTCCCCAAGATTCAAAATTTCTCCCAAGCCATCCCTTCATTCCTCATATTTTTATATTTATCCTTGACACTTGAGAATGATAACCTTCAGATGATTCATGATGTACTAATCTTGGAAGAAATCAGGAAGGTTCTCGAACATGATGCTCCTTATCGCTCTAATTTTTTAACTATCCATTCATCAACATCCAACACCTTCTTCTTCATTGTTCTCAATGCATCAATATCACCTCATTAGAGCGACATTACAGATGTAGACGGTCCGTGTGTAATGGAGGAGAGGGGCTATGTCAACTCTATCAGGAGCCTGAGAAGATTTGTGTTCATGGTTTTCATCTCCTTCACCCTCTGGGACTGTTTCTCATATCGAGTGTGAATGACATGAATTGCCTCATTTAAGATATCCAACTCTCCTTTCTGGTCCCTTTTTCGTAGAGAAACCTCTATAATTGTAAATTCTTCAACAACTATTTCAAACTCATCTTTATCTTCCGATTGGGCTGCCACTACTTCCACCACATTTCCATCTGGATCCCTCATCGTAGCATGGAGGGTACAAGCCCTTTTGGGCTTCCTCACTACCTTGCCTTCATTCAATATTTTAGCTAGTGAAAATGAGGCCACTAGTGTCATCAAAGATTTTCTTCTCTAGGATTCTACCAACCATTGTGACGGTCCCACCAACCTTCCCACTACCATCCCCAAACTTGAAGTGTCCCTAGGGTTTTTCTTAGGCTCCTCCACTGATGCATCCTTATTAGTATTACCAGGATCATCACCTGCATTTCCTTTATCCATTTATGTATTGTCTCCCGGGACATTCTCTGTTGGTGCAAAAAAGGGGTATAGATGTTGGGGAGGCTCGTTCAAATCTATGCATTGAAGCATTGTAATGACTTGATCCATTTGTTTATCCTAGGGTGGTGATTAGCCTTAGTTACCTGTTGGGATTCAGAGCATGGTATCTAGGGGTATGGTTGTTCTTTTGGGTCTGGTTTCCCCTGTTTCCAGCAGTTGCTCCTCAACCTCCTTATCTTCTTGTTCCTTTTATTTTTCTATCTTCCTCTGGTCTCTTCCTCCCAGAGTTCCTCTTCCTTTTCTTGGGCCATCCTTTATGTCTCCTCTCTTTTCTCTTATTTTGAGGAGACATAAAATGGGGTCTGGGGCCTGAGAGGATGTACCCACTTTTTGTTTCCCTTGGAATTTAGATTATTCCACCTCTTGAGATCTAGATCCTGATGCTTCCAAAAAGTGACTTCCCTTTCAGACACTCTTCTGGAAAACCTTCATGGAATACGTGTTGCTGTGCTCAAGTATAATCTTTGAAATGACCTCCATGGTCAAAAATCTTGGTGTTTCCCAATCCACTGGAGGAAGGTCCATTTTGTAAATAATTTTTCTTTATACCTAGGGTCTTCAAGTGAACCGTTATCAGAAAAATTCTATGGGAAGGTCTGGAGTTCAAGGCGTTCCATCAAACCTTTCGAAAACCTTAAGTAATGTTGATTCTAGACATCAAAATCATCTTGGCATTCTGCCCAAAAATATTTTGTGTAGCACATGTGGGTTGGTTTTATAGGATATTTCCTTCCCTAGTCGGCTGCACAAATTATAATTTTGGCAGTTGAGTTAAAATTTATCCAAGCCTAGGATGCTTAGCTGATTCTCTGCTTCTCGGGTTGCAAAGAGGGACAAGGTGTGTCTACCACATACAAACGGGAAAGAGACGGAAGTAATATTTTTGGTGGCCATCAGGACATACACCTCTAGAATCTACCTACAAAATTCTATCAAAATTATTTTGTCCCCACAATTCTTGGGCAATAGAAGTGGGTTCCTAAAAAACCCTGTCACCCAAATGTATGTATGTTGTACGAATTGGATAAAATATCATCTTGTTGAGATTACTAGAGCCATGGCCTCTAGGGACATTCTAAACCCCACATGATTGGTGATCACCTTAATCCCATGGAAAATAAAGGCATTATTTACTCTACAAAAATTAGGGAAAATTCCATTCCACTGAATCTAGGGAAATTGATCCGACGGGGTGGCTTGTGTGCTCTCGGTCCTGGGGATGTCATTTGTGCTTAGTCATTGGATTATTGTATGCAGCCAAGCTAGGGACCAAAAGACATATGAGGTCATGTAAAACTTGTACTCCTACTTGACCTTTCTCATCTGGGTGTCCACATGGTTGGAAATGATAGTGACCTAGTTAAAGTGTGCCTTATTGGTGGTCATACAATACATGAAATAATACATCCATGGGGCGAACTCCTGGGCATGTGATTCACTGAAGATCCTACACAAAAATATAATTCTAACCTGGATAGGCTCCCTAAAGTTGGAGCAAGGTATATTCATCTGCATCTTCTTATAGTCCTGGTGCAAAATTTTCAGCCATTCTGAATTGAGGTGGCATCGGGCCGCATCACCTACCTCTAAAAATTGATCTATTGAAGATTCTCGGGTGAGAAAAATAGCATCAAATAATAATGGGATGCGCCACCCTATGGTGGTGGCATCATAGTCAAAGGAGATGATGGTCATTGCATATCCTTGGGGTTGGGAGAGACCAACACAACAACTCCAGTGGTCGGGTTGTAACATTTAACCAAGAGAAATATTAGCTCTAACGCTTGCACTGAGTAAGGAAAACCGACTGCTTGAATGATTATAGATTCCATTAAGTTAAATAATATCAAAAATTGGCTCATCATTGTTGATGGATTACCTGGATGAGGCCCTCCAGGTGCCAAAATTCATGTCTGTGACCTCTCTCAGGGTGGATTCGATTTTGGATCCCAATATTATCCCGCCTTTCTTTTATTTAAGACTCAATGGGAGCTTGTCTAAAGCTCTCTCTACCTGATAATTTTGGGTAGTTCCTGTTGAAATGCTTGGGTACTCAAGACTCCTTGGGGGTGATCCAACTAAGTCCATTCCTTTCCTACTTCAACCTGGACTTGCAAAATCGGAAAATAGTTAATATATAAAAGCATTATAAGCAAGGATTCTAGGTTTTGGAACTTTGGGAATTACTTCACCTATCATCTTTGAGAAAGAAAGTGTTATTTATCATTAAGAATACTGAGGATATTGTGTTTGTCACAAGAAACTCATAAACATGTAAGACTTGTTCAAACCTATGAAGGCTCAAAAATGATAGTATGAATGACTAGCGTGGCAGGTGTGCTTGGAATCGCCAAGAGACCTGAAGACCAATGTTCTAAAAAGAAGGAAAATGTCAGCAGTGGAAAAAGGTAACCTCCGTACAGACTAACCACGCTACCATAATTTAACACGCGTACATCCACTAAGGCTGAGTAATGACAATCAACTAACATATGTTCTAGCACGAGTGACATAAATTTTATCTGGGAATAATTTTAAATGCTCTCTCATGGGAATTAACCCTGCCATTAAGATGGAAATAACAGAGGAAAGAGAAAATTACAAAATGAACCACCGATTTGGCGATCTCGGCTTTACAACTGACCTGGTTTTATGGCTTCAACAAGAATCCTGCATCGGCCATAATGACATGGGGCCAACATGTTATTGGGTAATCATGGTCATGAGACCTCACAAAGAAATTTTAGGAGACATCATTCCTAAGAGTCCACCTCAATGGAACCTGCACTATGGGAAACCTGCAAAACTACATGGTTTCCATAGTGCATCATAATAGAACTAGGAAAATTTACAATGTATACAATTTTATAGGACTATCAACATGAAATCTACACGATGCACATAATTTATAAAACTTTAGAAGTTTACAAATTTATAGAGTTATTCAAGACTAAAACAAGCCCATATCTATAACACTCACCAAATCTACAACAGAATGCAAAACCCACTATTTACAACCTATGCACACTAAAAATACAAATGACCTTCCCTCAAGTAGGACCAGATACAAAGGGAAGGAAGACTAACAACTAGGACCAAGAAGAAACAACATGCCCAATAGAAGGCTAGGCTTGGACAACATGAGCAAAAAAAAGTGACAACCTACGAAACAAAAGCAAAACAACAACAACAAAATAGAGAAAACAAACCCAAAAGAAAAAATAGACAAGAACCAAAATTCCAAGGAGGGCCTACCTGAAAGCTTGCAATGATGGGAAGGGAAGCTCTAATTCCATTTACTCTGGCACTAATCACCATTGAGACCTCAAACGCACTTCATGGACTATTTCAGCCTGAGAACCGTAGCTTAGCAAAATGCTCTATTGTACTTCTCAGACAATTTACTTAATGGTAAATATAAAATGGTAGAGTAAATGACCTTTTATAATGCCTAAAATGAGCACATTAATTTCTAATTACCATTCCACAAAAAAGGTAGACCACCGAAGTTTGGACTCCAAGGCTTCTCGTGATTACCCCTTCTAGAGAGGATGGGAGAAACAACACCAGAATCTTAGGGTCCAGAATTTGTTGGCTACTAGGGGGATGACACTCCAAGATTTGGATCTTGAAGAAGACCAGAAAAGTGAACAAAAAGACAGAAAAAGAAATGACCTGAAAGAAAATAAAAAGAAAAAAAGGGGACCCAAAATTTTGCTGACAAAGTGCAGGGACGGGTATGTGGGGCATAACACTACCCTGAAATATGAAAGGCTCACTACCAATTACAAATAGGCTCACTGCCAATACAAATAGGCTCACTGCTAATACAAAGGATATTTAATGATAAAGTGTGAACTGATAGAATTGTATCTGACTATGCATGAAATAGTTCCAATTGATAGCACATAGATCATTAACAATAGAGATCTGATACAAACCCTCTTCCAACACACACCAATTTCTGCAACATATTCTAGAAGCCCTTCTTTATGTATTACCCAACTTATTTCACACAAATACTTGATATACCTAAACTAACTCACACTAGATGACCTTCAATTTTATATCTCCATCTTGCACATATACCTACATCTATCTCCACTTCACACACACATACACATACCATTACAAAAAGGTTTTCTTTATTTATAAAAGTATTTGATAATATATATTATCCACACCATAGAGTGTATCAGCCACAATACAAAAGATATTAAAATTATGTTCAACAATTTACAACTAACCCTAAATCTATGTCATACATAAGTTGTCTTCACACCATGATACCACAAGACCTAAATATGGTTTACACATAAGATATACATGCTTCATATTACATTCACAAAAATATAGGAACCATTAGAATGTCACAACCAAGACCATGTCTTAATCAACAAAAATTATGAACCCACTGATAGATGAGAAATAATAAGACCTTTCCAGTATAATATATACCTCTTATATCTAAACCATTAGATGAACTGCAAGAATATCCAAATATTAGAAATACTTGGAACAATACTACAAGCACAATTGTCAATAGATACTGACAGGAAACATCATACAACTCCAAACACAAAAAGTATGCAAGTATACTCTAAGATGTAATTCATAAGTAGAATCAAGTACACTTGTCATCGAGCACCAAAACTATATGTATTGAACTTGTTCTGCATATAACTAAAACCGCCAATACTGATAATCAAAACTGTCCAACCAATACTGAAACTAATACTTCCAACAACCTAATGATACCGCTAGGTAGTCGGTATAGAGGGTTTTGACATCAATGAAATTAATACCAACAATTACTCAATATGTCTACCATGATTATTCTATGAAAATACAAAGATAGAACAATCTTACCATGATAATTTTGAGTTGATGAAGAAATCAATCCACTTTCGTACGCGTGTGAACCTAGATAGTTGTGGCTATTTGGAAACATACCTCAGTTATATCTATGCTATGGTGTTTCAACCTCCACAATAGTCGATTAGATAGAATAATAGTGATAGATAACCATATTAAAAATGATAGAAATAATAGATAAATACTTGAAAAGATAAGAATGTATGATATGCTTCAAGAACACAAATGAATGCAAAGTAGAGATATTCCCCTCAATGAAATAGAATCCTATTAAAGGAGATGATAGATCTAACATGATGTCAATACAAAGGAAAGCTCAAAAGCATGATGAAAGTCTCAAGAATGGAGTAAAAACTGTTGTGTAGAATGATCAAGAAGAAGACTCAAATCATGAAGGATCTTGTAGAATTTATCAAGAAGATCAAATGAAGGCCAAAAATGGAGATTATAGTGGAAGAATTCAAAACCCAGAATTGGTGGGTGGTGGAATCAGGGGCTACAATTTTAGGGTGGCAATTCATAATGCTCCAACAATAGTTTGCATGTTTTCAAATTTGAGGTCCTACCCCGATCATCCTTTCAGAGCTGATACTTTTAAATTTATGTTTATCTAGATGATGCATTATTTTTGATACATGAAGTTTTGGTATGAGAGCCATGTTTCAACCTTAGAACCTTAGACCCATTGCATTTAACCTTACTAAAATTTTCTTTAACTTGTAGGATGCCTCCCATTACTCGGTAGGCTCAGCGACGTGGGAGAGGTTGTGGTTGTGTCCATGTGGTGCCAAATCATGGTGAGAGAGACGTAGAGGGTTCTAGGGTGGGAGCAGGAGAGGAAGAGGAACCTACTCTTGTTCCACCACCGATTCCAAATTAGGAAGTACTGAATGCTCTCCAGAATCTTATAGGGATTCTTATGGATAGGTTACCACTTGGAGATCAGATAGCAGGGCTAGGGGAGCAGCCCGTTAATGGAGTAGGAGCCCTCCTCCTCAATAATTTGAGGAGTAGGAAGATCAAGAGGGTGAATCTATTCACATGGAAGGTCCACCACTAGGGTATGTACCTCAAGAAAGTAGAGGAGCACCCCAGGATATGGGGGACTAGATTAAGGATTTTCTCCACCTTAGGCCACCACCTTTTTCAGGAGCCACTAATGGGCTCAAGGCCGAGGTGTAGCTACTGAGTTTAGAGATATGTTTTGGGTTGCACACATATGAGAGAAATGTGAGAGCTTGATTGGCCATCCACTTGTTGAGAGGGGGTGCCTCAGTTTGGTGGTGACAGGAAGTATTCAAAAGTAACCTGGTTATTGACGTCCTCACCTGGGAATCATTTTTAGAGAGATTCAGGGACCGTTACCTCTCAGAGCATTCAAGGTAGCATTGTATAGATGAGTTTCATAATCTGTAGCAGAGAGGCTTATCTGTTGATTAGTATGAGAGTAGATTTCTCTAGCTTCTACCTTACATAGAGTACATGAAGGATGAGAAGCTCCATTTCAACCACTTTGTTAAGGGGTTGAATGCATCTATTTCTAGACCAGTGCACATGGAAGCACCAGGAGATCTATGAGAGGTCATAGAGAATGCTTTGATTTTAGAGGAGGTGCAGGGCAGAGGACACGATACATGGGATTGGTCATAGAAATAGAATCCCGCACCTCAGAGTATAGGATATCAGAGACCCCCTTGGAAGGGGAATCAAAGGCACTCATTGGGGAACTTTAGAATCTTACAGCCTCAGCCACTGTAGACTTAGAGGACTAGACCAGCACAAGGACAGTAGGGATTTAAACCCAAATAGTGGTAGGAACAAGGGCCTAGATAAGATCAGAGGTCACAAGCACCATACAATCCTCTAGTGAGGACTCATCAGACCTCTCATGGTGGATTCAACAGTTCTATTAAGACAGTGGGATTATAGTACACCAGATCACAGGGCATATAGATGTAGTCCTGAGGGCCTTGTTTCACTTGTGGAGCCATAGGGCATTTTTCTAGGGACTGTCCCCAGGGAGGTGGTTTGCATTCAGCAACATCTGAGGCTATAGTTGGGGACTTGGGTAAGTCCCATAGAGTCTTTGTAGCGGTCGATAACTACCAGGCCGAGCATAAAGCCACAGTGATTGAGGCAACACGTATGATTGGAGGTAGTATCATCACTATCCTTTTTGATTTAGGAGCTACTAATTCTTTCATTTCCCCATTTGTAGTGGAGCGTTGTGGGCTAGTGGTAGCTAGATAAGAGGTGAATTGGGAAGTAGAGTTCACGTCGGGCGCTAGTATATTAGTTGAATATGTAGTAAGAGATTGAAATTACAGATAGGAGATATGACCTCTATGATTGATCTACGTATCACACCTCTTGGTTATTATGATGTAGTTCTTGGCATGGATTGACTTTGCGCCCACAGTGCCAAGATGGATTGTAGACAGGAGAGGGTCGAATGTGTAGATGGTTTAGGTTCACCCATTGTCATTTCAGGGGTCTAGAGACCCATATCTCTCTGTGTGATCTCTGCCATGCAGCTTAAGCGCTGCATGTGCAAGGGATGTCAATTATTTGCTATTATGATTAGTGATAGAGAGGAGGAGGAGGAGAAGGGAACCTCCCTTGATGACTTCCCTATATTACAAGAATATACAGATGTTTTTTCCTCATAGCTACCTAGTATGCCCCCACCTAGGACAGTGGATTTTCATATAGACCTTGTGCCAGGAGTTGTGCTAGTATCTAGAGCTCCTTACATGATGACTACTCACGAGATCAATGAGCTCAAGATTTAGTTGGAGGAGCTCTTGGAGAAAGGGAACATTTTCCGTAGTGTTTCACCTTGGGGAGAACCCATAATATTAATTAAGAAGAAGGAAGGATCACTTAGGTTGTGCATGGATTACCACCAGATTAATAAAGTAGCCATCAAGAATCAGTATTTGCTCTCTAGGATCAATGATTTATTTGATCAGCTTCAGGGTGCCTGAGTATTCTCTAAGATAGCTCTAAAATCTGGATACCATCAGTTGTGGATTATGGAGAGTAACATCCACAAGATAGATTTCCGTACAATATATGGCCACTACGAGTTTACCGTGGCTCCTTTTGGCCTCACAAATACTCCACGAGTATTTATGAGTCTTATGAATGGAGTATTATGTACCTTCTTGGATAGAATTGTAATTATGTTCCTAGACGACATATTGATATACTCTTGTAATGAGGAGGAGCATAAGGAGCACTTGAGACAAGTTTTGTAGTGCTTGAGAGATAATCAGTTATATGGAAGTTTGTTGAAGTGTGCTTTCTTTAGGTTAGAGGTCCACTACCTTGGCCACATTATATTAGGTGATGGGATTGTAGTCAACCCATCAAAGATTAGATCTAGCATGGATTAGATGACACCTACCACTGTGTCAAAGGTCAGGAGCTTCATGGGGTTAGCAAGATACTACAAGCAATTTGTTGAGGGCTTCTCTAGAGTGGAACACCCCATCACATCCCTTCAGAGAAAGGGAAAGAGGTTTGAGTGGATGAAGAAGTGTGAGAGATAATTTTAGGAGCTCAAGAGAGCCCTTACTAGTGCACCTATCCTAGATGTGTCTGATCCTTCAATAGAATTTATGGTATGCACAGACTCATCCTTATATAGAATTGGAACAATCCTTATGCAGGATGGAGGAGCCATTACTTATGAATCTAGGAAACTCAAGAATCATGAGCTTAATTATCCTACACATGACCTTGAGTTAGTTGTAGTGGTTCATGCATTAGTGGGGTGGTGTCACTTTCTTTTGGGGCACTATTTTGAGCTCCATTAAGATCACCAGAGCCTCCAATACAGTTTCACCCAGTCTAATATTAATGCCCGACATAGGAGGTGGATGGAATTCCTTTGTGAGTGTGATTTTTATGTCAACTACATCAAGGGGAAAGAGAATGTTGTAGCATATGCCTTGAGTAGGATGCGACATACACTCTCCTCCATGACTATTGGTATGAATTTGAGGGATCGCATACTTCAGCACTTTCTTGAGGATGAGTTCTATTCAGAGTATGTTTAGTTGGATCGAGTTTAGAGGCCCCTTAAGGGGAAATATGATGGATATTCCTTAGAATCTGATGGAATTATTCATCATATGGGCCACATATATGTCCCTACACCTAGTGGGCTGCATGAATTTATTATACTTGAAGCTCATAGAGAACCATATGTAGCACACCCCAGAGTCAAGAAGATGTATGCATGTTTGATGCATCTCTATCATTGGCCAGGTATGATGTTTCACATTGCTAGTATTGTGGCTAAATTTTTAGAGTGTTAGAGAGTTAAGGAAGAGCACAACCATCAAGGTGGACTTCTTTAACCACATAAGGTACCGGTGTGGAAATGGGACACTATTTCCATGGACTTTATTGTTGGTTTACCCATGTCTTCTTGCCACCATGATGCCATCATGGTGACAATGGATAGGTTGACCAAAGTTTCCCACTTCTCAAATGTACGTACCACTTTCACAACACCTGTAGTAGCACAGGTATTCTTGTGAGACATTTTCAGGCTCCATGGAATTCCTCATAAGATCATATCCGATCGTGATTCTCTCTTTACCTCTTCATTTTGGAGAGAGTTATAGACAACATTAGGCACCAAGCTCAATGTTAGTACAACCTATCACCCTGAGACAGATGGGCAGATGGAGAGAGTTAATCATGTATTGGAGGATATGTTGCGGATGTATGTTATGGATCACTAGTCCAGATGGGAGGAGTACCTTCACTTAGAAGATTTTTACTACAATAATGGGCATCACACATCCTTGGGAATACCTCCTTATTAGGCCTTATCTGGGAGGGCATTCAGGACACCTTTGAGTTGGGACATGATTGAGGATAGGGTTTCATTTGGGCTAGAATTGGTTAGGGACATGGAGCAACAGGTAGTTTTGATTAGAGAGCGTCTCAGGGAGGCTCAGGATAGACATAAGAAATATGCAGACGCGAAGAGGGTTGATAGAGTCTACAAGGTTGGAGATAGGGTTTTTCTCATAATGTGTCCACATAAGAGTTTGATCTATTTTAGAAAAGGCTCTAAGCTCACACCCCATTTTGTAGGACCTTTTGAGATTTTGGAGAGGATAGGACCAATTGCCTATCGTCTAGCTCTACCACCTAACCTATCGCGCATCCACGATGTGTTCCATGTATCTATTTTGCATAAATATATTTATGATGAGTCTCACATTATTGATTAGGATGCGTTACAGGTGGAGTTGGATGGGCAGTTGGCTCTGGAGCCCATCCGCATACTAGCTTGGTGGATGTTGGCCCTTCGAAGCTGAGAGCTAGACTAGGTTAGGGTCCAGTGGGATTTTTACGATGAGGTCACAGCCTCATGGGAGGATACAACACACATGAGACATGAGTACCCCGCATTTTTTATGACCTCTAGGAGGAAGTTCCTTCCTAGAGGGGGAGGATGTGAGGTCCTACCCTGATCATCCTTTCAGAGCTGATACTTTTATATTATGTTTATCTAGATGATGCATTATTTTTGATACATTGATATTCCAAATTAGGGTTAGGGATTCTCCAATGTAAATAGATTATGTTAGTTTAATCAATTTTTTTTATTACTTAATTTAGTGGATTTCTTTTATACAGGGATGGAATTTTGGATTTTCTGGGTGGGAAATATTTTACTCTTTATTACATTATTAATAAGTTTCCATAAATTACCCACACATTTAAATGGAGCATAATACTAAATGTTAGTATTATTATTATAATAATTCACGTAGATGATACTTAAATAAATAAGACATTATTAGAGCTTATTAAATTAAATTTTTTTGAATAATCTAATGTATAGTATTTGGAGAGTTAGATGGTTAATTTTATTAAGTTATGGTAACTTTAATTTAATTATCTATAGGAATGGAAATTTTAATGCAACCATTTTATGCTTAAATAAATTAATTGTTGGAGTAAGAAATATTTAATTTTAATATATCATCATGGATAACTTAATTAAGCCTTCCTAGTGATATAAGGTAAATTTTAAATAAGTGATTTAAAACCATTAAGATCCTTTTCAAATATTACATTATTATTATCTAAAGATATTTGAGAGTTGCATAGTCCATAATAATTTATTCATGCTTGATTTTTATGTAACCTTCTTTAGTAGGGAAACGTTATTGTCTTTGATTAAAATAAAGTTATAACTTAGGATCTCCTTTTAGATTACTATAAAAATAAGCTGAATTAGGAGATTTATGGTCAACAATTTGAATATGTACTTAACTAGTTAATGTTATTTTACATGGTCAATACATGTGGCTAGTGTATTGGCTAGTGTAAAAATAATGTTATGGATTAATTAGATAACTAAGATTTAAAATCTTGACTAATTTTTCAACTAATGTGAAGAGGTAGTTGTGAAACCAAGTTTAGATTAAACTCTAGGAAACTTTCAAAATTTCATTGATCAAACTAGCCCCTTGTAAACTCATGGGTTGAGGGGCATTGACTCACTTCATGATTACCCCTTAACCCTAGCTATCAAAATTCAATCTTCTACCCCTCTTAAACTCAACCCCTTTGTCTTAACTTGTTTACTCTTATTGGCACTTAGTAAGCTAGAGAGTACAGTCACTTCATCCCTTAGTAAACATTTCAAAAAAAAAATTGTTGCATTTTTACATGCTATTTTTTGCATGACAACAAATCTACAGACGAGTGTGTACCACACATAAATATCTCTGGTGTGCATACATCCTATGCCATCTAGGCTACATGACCATGATTCTAAATGAGTGATGACAAGGTGAAATGAACGAGTTTGAAAAAGTGATGCAAAATTTGTATCTTTAGGCTAAGGTAGGGGCTTTTCTAAATGGTAAATTATACTAAGGTGCAAATTTATGAAGTTACATAAGGGAAGAAGGTTCATTTGAAAAAGATTCCACAAAGGATAAAATAAGAGATGAAATACATAGAAGATTAAAATTCCCACATTATGATCTTGGAATATGTGCAATACTAGAATCTAGATTTATATGACAGGCAAGTTTAATTTGACTTAGATGCATATTCATTTTTAATTCATGAATGTCCAATATAATTGATGGCCTATTCCTTAGTCTTTTACTAATGCCTTTATAATACATCTTAGATATTAGTATACTCATAGCCTATCCTTAATCACTTTCTATATCCCATTAAGCAGATGGGTTGGTGTTGTGTAGGGAGAGGATAAATAATTCTGCACAAAGTAGGTGAATCCCAAGATGGAATAGATGGGGTCCTAAAGCCTTGAGGGATCCTACTTGTACATATTGGTGTGAAGCCCTCTATGACAAGTAATCCCTCATCCTCCTTATGTTTTAATTTTGAAGAAAAGTAAGTAATTAAGGCGTAATAATGTTAAGTGCCAAATGTATTATGAGTCATTCATTGTTTCTTAATTCAATCCACTTTAAATGTATAGTGATGTATGCTAATCATTAGAAATTTACAATCTCCTAGTATGGGACATTGCATAGAATATTATCCAAACACATCAACTATTATTGGATCATAATAACAATGAAAATCACATAAGAAAAAATGCATAATGATTTCATAAACATGATTAAAACATCTAATTCACATGAGGAACATATTATATAAAAAATAAACTTCTACATATCAAATTGTTAATAAGTATGTATGTCCATATACAAATATGGTATAAATGCCAACTCAAACAAAGTTATACAAAATGTGGTATATGCCATCTCAAAATCGTTACAAAATATACATGTGACAAATATATGTCTCTATGAAATCCTAAACTACTGATCTAAATCATCAAAATGGAGCCTCCTCAAAGCATTCTTTGGCTTTGAAGGATCCTAAAAAAAAATTCAAACCACAATTGAGATTAGTTAAACTATATGATTTACAATCAGAAAATTAACATCAAATTAATATACATTGAACTATAATTGAGCTGTAAAATTGATTTCTTAATTAAATCAATTCCATCTCTCCTAATATAGTTGAGAGTCCTAGAATATGTCTATGGTAGCAAAGGGATGGCACTAACATTTCCAAAGTCAGCCTATATATGTTCACAAGCATAAAATTGATATAAGTCATCCTATAATTGCCAGTGATAGGAACATATTTACTAAACACAAATTATAATAAAAACCTACATATGAGAGCACCTCTTCTTCTTCTAGTGTCGATTCAGTTAGCGAGGATGTGAATCCCAGAATTTCCTATAAATAAAAATGAAAACTATGTGAAACTATCAATCTATGTCGACATGCATTTTCATTCCAAGTTCTTTAAACTCTTAATTAAATTAGATTTGTATTCAATTACATTTCCCCTATCAGTGGGTGTTGTTGCACTTCCCTCATGCTAGGTTCTTACTGCAAGAGTAAAATAAGATAGAAATGTTAATTAATATAATTTAAATTAATGAAAATTTAAATGACAAGCATGTATATACACAACAAAAAATATAAATGACTAAGTGAATAAATATATATCAAGAATTACCAGATCCACTACCAACATCATCGTCATGTGTTTGCGTTAGTGTCACAATCTGAGTAACCAAAATCCTATTCAAAGTATAAGTAGTCATAATGGTTTGCAAGGTAGCTTCTGCAATGATATCTAGAGGTTGTATTACAAGTGGGTGAGAAATGTGAGGAGGTAAAACATATGGGATCTGTACTACTCAATTTTCCCCAAGTCTATCTTGGGGCATAGCTCTGCCTAAGCCAATCAATGGTCTCATGCTCTAATATTTTATGTGCTTATGCAAGAAAAACTCAACATATAGTTTTTTGATGAAATAAAAGAGCACATCGATATTTTTATTGGGTGGTCTATCAAAAACCATCCACCAACGATCCCAGAAGTTGTATCATATATCATCATGTGTACACCATTTGATGGATAAATTTGTTCTTTTTGGATCCACTGGTTTTCTAGTATAGAGATCGACAAAGATGGAAGTTATGTTGGATTTTTTTATTCTGAGGTACTTCATGTCATCATACGATAACATATCTCCATAGTGAGCCTTCATGGCTTCTTGCCACTGAAGTGTAAAATTATGCTGGGGTAGTGAGGGTTTCTACATTTGATATTATCAACTGTCATTTGTCAAGCATTGGGGATAATCAAGGGATTGTACGATAAACATTTGTAATGACCCTCGAATGATCTAAATTTTAAAATTATTTATTTTATTGGTTGAAGGTTTGGTGGCTATGGTTTTTTTGGCTATGGGTTTGTGGGTTGTGGGTTATCAATGTTCTCTACCATACCTGATTAAGTTGCATAATGTAAATTAAAATTGTGTGAGATAATTCACCATTTTGGTATTTATATAATTTGTTCCACACTTACTATAAACAAATTTGGATAAAATTTGAATTATTTATCAGGGTCAACTTGTCAGTAACCCTTTTTAATTATCTTTCCTCTATCCTCATTCTTATAATGTATGCTCTCACCTTTTCCATTATGGAAACTAGGTGATCAAAAAGAGTATAAATTTTGACTTAATTGTAAAAATATTATTGGGATTTGATATAACACCCTATGTGGGTTAGATCTATATACTATGTGTGCACCTTAGAATATACCTGTTAGGATTGTAACATTTGGCTAGGTCTTTGTTAAAATTTCTCCAAATTTGACATCATTTTATTTTGGCCTTGTTAAAATTTATCATCTCTCGAGAAAATAGAAGTAAACATGTAAAGTTGGAAAAAATGTCTTAATTCTGATCTGGTGTTAACCTATTTTCTTTTTCAAATCACCATGGTATTCAGTCAAGGTATTCATGTCTACAAGTTAGCTAGATCTATCTATAGGTTAGCACAATTTTGCAAGGTTTGATCAACTTAAAATCTAATACTTACGATCTTGCGACACAATTAAATTTCTTTGTGTCGTGTGGTCGCAATGTTCTAAATTTTTAACATCAAATGGTTGCAACCTTGCAGAATGGTTAATTTAAGGTGTAGCACACTTTTTCAAGTCAGTAGTCTAGTTAAGTCTTAAGTTTGTGACATTGCGCTAAGGTTGAGTCATACCGTTTAGTCAAGATTGTCACAAGGTCACATGACAATAAATGGTTAGTGCCAAATAGTTGTGACCATGCGATAGTTGTCTGTTAGCATTTAAGTCTAGTTTGTTTTAGGTTTGAAATGTTTTTTTATAGTTAGGTTACCAAGGCGTGAATATGCAAATGGGTGTTGTTGATGAGACTTTGTGACCGGTCCTATCAATAGTGACAAGTTGTCACCGGGTATTGGGGTACTAGACAAATTTGCCTGTAAAGGCTTTCTAGAGAATGAATTATTCAGGCCTTCAAGCACTTATGTGCTGGGTCTCAATGGTGCAGGGAAGCTAGGTTGGGAAAGTGACTATTTTTTTGGGGGGGTAGCTGGTTTTACTTGTCTTCTTTGGGGCTTTTTGGTGATGGGTCGAGGTCTCTTGCAAGCATGTTATGTTTACCAAATAAATTGCAAAAGATAGGCCAGAGTTAGAGTTTGTTATTTCTACTTATAGTCATGCAATATATTTAAAATATATACCATGCTCCAATGTAAGAACTAAACTAAATAATGAATACATACAGAACCAACAATTCATACATATTCAATAGCAGGGCGAAATGAGATCATTAATCTAAACAAAACATTTGAGCAAAGGACATTAGAAACATACAACACAAAAAGATATCGCCGACTCAGAGATCAGAACAAAAAAAACATCATTTCCATAAACTATTCTTCCTTCTTCATTAACTTAAAGTGTTCTAGCATCACTGGTGTATACATCCATGGCTCCAAGGGATCATCTAAACTACTAAGCACTACTGAGCATTGAGCTCCTGAAACAATCGTAAATGCAAAGAAAACTATCTTGTATTACTTGCTGGACTACAAAATCATCAATTTCACCGACCCTTGTTATGAGGTTAGACTTCTTATTTATACACATAGTTTTCCCTAAAGTTAACCTAATCTAACTGTACACTCAACATATAAAATACATTATCTGGTGGTTGGTACTACCTGAACCACTTACAATAACCTTGAAAAGAGTAGAGGTTTGACAAGACAGAGGAAGAAGATAAGAAGAGAAGCTAGAATAATCGACATAGAAGAGAGTGCCAGAGTATTAACAAATGAAATCTGATCTTTGTGGTATCCAAGGAAACATGCCTCATCAATGTAGAATGTGGCTCACTGTCTTTGATGCACCAGGTAGTTAATGCTGGAGTGGTGCCTCGGGAAAATCACCTGTCAGAGCCATCCCTCTGTTTGACATGCCTTATCAGGATCACCTACCTGCTGACCCCCTTATTAACTTCTTGATAATGACCGGTTGGCTCTGAGGAACCTGGACATGGGTAACTATGAAAGAATACAAAAATTTGGATTTGGACTTCCGGAGTTCAGGAGATTACGCTCACAGAATACATAATTTGCAAAATTACACCCTGCTGGTGAAAATTTCCAGAGTCCAGAGAACTTTATTGTGCCTTGCACATTTTGAAAGCTTCCAAAAGCTGGGGAATTCCCTCTTCATCAATTCCCTTGATGCACGCCTGACAAAACTTGGCTGCCTCCACTTGCTCACCCAAGTCTAGGGTGTTCCCTTTGAATTCCATGGCCATCTTCGCTGTATCATGGGCCCAGATCATCATGCGGGATAAATGTGACATTTTTTCTCTGTCAAATTCTCCCAGGGACTGGTACCATGACTCCATCAACTCATTGAACTTCCACACAATGTGATCTACTAGAGTG
This sequence comes from Thuja plicata, assembly GCA_018584345.1. NCBI lineage: Eukaryota > Viridiplantae > Streptophyta > Pinopsida > Cupressales > Cupressaceae > Thuja > Thuja plicata. The sequence continues at coordinate 662,265 of MU224605.1, read as the reverse complement.
CACGTATCTGTGCTGAAGGGCTCGAATCCTGAAACCCTTGTAACAAAATCCTTGTATAAATTTAAAGAATACTCTACTCCGGGGACTTTGTCTTTCAAGGCCTCTACCAGTTTCTTGCTAATCTCCAATCTAAGATCAAGTCTAGAGTGCTAGACCTAGATAAAATTGAAATACTCCTCCCCCACAATTCCCATCTCTACAACAGGTTCCTCTCTAAGATTCATGAGCTCTGCTAGCTCGCTCTTCCATGCCTCATATTGCTCAGTTTCTTGCTCCCATATAGAAATGATATTTTTGACATGGTGTAAGATATTTCCAGCCATATGCAGGTCCAGGAGTGCAGTCACTAGGAAATGTCAGAAATTTCCTACCTGCTTGGTTACCCATCCATCGACTGCCTACACCTTCTTCTTCATGTTCCTCTGTGTGTCAACATCACCCTGTGGAAGTGGTTCTCTGGATGTAGAAGCTTTAAAATGAATTTCAGCCAATGGTTGTGCTAGCTTTGTTAGAAGCCTGAGGAGATTCGTACTCTTTTCCTTTTCCTCCTTTAGTTTCTGGGATTTTTTATCATAGCGGGCCTCAATTTCCCGGCTAGCCTCTTTTAGCAGGTCCAATTCACCCTACTTGTCCCTCTTCCCTAGAAGTAACTCTGTGACAGTGTATTCCGCAACACTTACCACTGCTTCCTCTTTAACTAGGGGAAGGGTCACAATAAACATGACTGCATCTCCGCCCAAACCAGTCTGAATGGGGTGGAGTGTTTAGGCCTTCTTTGCCTTGGGGATGCTTTGACTCTATGCCATCATCTCAGCCAGGGAGAGATGGGCTTTTGTCCCCACTGGGGGCTTTCTCTTCTTCAACTCTACTACCAATTGTGGTGGCTGGGGTGGCCATGCTACTAGGGCCTAATTATTTGGGTCTTCCTTGGGGTTCCATTGTTCACCCCCAACATTTATAATCTCTTGGGACTCTTTTTTTGTTTTCTCAGGACCACTGACACCATCCACCTTAGTGGTATCAATATCTTCTGCCTCAGTGCTCCCATCCTTAGAAGTATCAGTGAGATCATCATCCATATCTCTAGGGTTCTCCCCCTCATTCTGCTGCTATTGTTCTTCTTATTTGGCATCATCTACCGAGACATTCTACTCTGTTGGCTTATCTTCTAGAGGTGGCGAAGGTGCCCGAATTGGATCTGACTCTAGTATTGCAGAGATCACCTTGCCAAATGTCATACTGTCCTGGGTGAGCGAAGGCATCTGGAGCATGGCAGCTGAGGTTATGGTTTCTCCCGTAGGTCTGGTTCCCTTAGTTGAAGCTGGCTACTCACCTTGTACTTGCATCCTTTCTCCTATTTCAATCTCCGAGACCGGGATCTCAAAAAAATCTAGGATGTCCATCTTTTTTGGTTCTTTTTCTTTTTTCTCCCAGACCTCTTATTCTGTGGTAGCCTCTTTCTCTAGTATCTCCCCTTCAATGGGGATCGCTACTTCTTCCTACATGACAATATCCTCTACCGCCTTCCCTATATCCCCTTGTAAATTTACAAGCTCATCCCTCCCAAAGATGTCATCGAAATCATCATGCAGAGGGGAGGTCTCTAGGGGATTCTTTGGTTCAAGGGAGTCTAGGATGATCTCTACCTGGGGGATGTTGGGCATCCCAAGGTCTGTGTCTATCCTTGGTGGAGGGACATTTGTCTTTTGCTTCTTACTTCCTGTCACCAATGGAGGTCTGGCATCCAAAATGGCCGCATGCTCATCCTTCATTCTTGTCCCTGCAACCCAAACCATAAGTTTTGCAAGTGAGGGGGAGCCAGAAGGGAGGGCAGGTTCTGCTATAGGAATTGGGATGCCAAGCTAGACACTTATTGCTTCCTTCATCTGGTGGGACGCTACCAGCTGAAGGTGCACTTGTTCCACAATGGGAACTATAACTATGGATGGAATCTGGGCCGGGGTACCAACTTTTCTTTTTCCTTTGTCTTCGCCCTACGTGGAGGTTCTGGCTTCAGAAGTGGACCCCTGCAAAAATGGTCCAATTCTACGAGTACTCTTTGGAAATACCTTTGAAAAATACTTATGACTGTGTTCAACTACATCATGGGTAATGTCCTTGATTGCTGGGATTTTTAGGGTGTCCCAATCCATCAGAGGGAGAGCCATCTTGTCAACTCCCTTAGCTTTGTACTATGGGTCTTCGGTGGACCCAGTATCTGAAAAGTCCTTAGGAAAGGTCAAAATCTTGAGGCACTTCATCATATCTTATGTCATTCTCCCAAAATGTTAGTTCTAGACTTCAAATTAATCTTGGCAGTATTCCCATAAATCCTCCATGTGAGGCTTGTAAGGGTCTGCTACCCGGGGTAGTGCCGAAGCTATCTTATCTAGCGGATCAAAATTCTTCCACTCCAAGTAAAATTCTACTAGCCCCAGTTATTTTAGTTCACCATCGGCTTCCTTTTCTGCTGCAAGGCTATAAGTGTAGTTCCCACATGTGATTGGGATGGAAATATTGGTGACCTTCTTCAATGCAAAGAATGCAAGAAGCTGTAGGATTTGCTTGCAATATTCCAAAAGAATTATCCTATCCCCACAACTCTTGGGCAATAGGTAGGGTTTCCCAGAGAAGCCGGTCACCCGAATGTAGCAGTGTTGTTGAAACTGAATGAAGTAATAGCCATAAGTGCTGACTAGAGTCATTGTTTCTTTTGAAAGATGGTAACCAGCATCCTGAGTGGGTGTGAGGATGTTATAGTAAATGAAGGTGTCATTTACTCTATAGAAGTTGGGGAAACTGGCCTCCCATTTTATTTTTGGGAAATAATCCCACGGAGCATTCTGGCTCGGGTCAGTCCCGAGGATGTTGACACTGAGTAAACCACTAGTTATTGGTCGTTGTTGTGCCAATGCCCACAAGACATAGGAAGTCATGTAAAATTTAGAGGTATGGGTGACCCTGACAAGCTAGGCATCTACATGATTGGAAATGATAGTTACCCAATCAAAAGTTTGTTTGGCGGAGGCGATGCCGAACAGAAAGTAATACATCCATGATGAGAACTCCCGGGCATGGGATTCTCCAAAGACCCTGCACAAGGTGATGATCTCCATTTTTATGCTTTCTTTAAATTCTTTTTGGGTGATCTCCAACTTCATATTTCTGTAATATTTTTGTGGGGTCTTGAGTCAGTTGGAGTTGAGGTACTATCTGGAAATCTATAGAAGTTTCTCAAATTCATTTAATGCCAGGGCCCAGGTGATAACAACACCATTAGCAAACTGGGGGATCCCTAGCCCTGAAGAAAATGTTGTGGCATCCACAGACACCAAGGGTGTTGGGTAGCCTGATGGAAGAGGAGCAACAAGCATAACAGCCTAGACAACTATGTTGTAGTGTTCAGCCAATGTGAGAATAAGCTCCAGAGCCTGCACTAAGCAAGGGAAGCAGGCGACCTTGAGGATTCCAGAGGCGGCCACATTAAGTGCCATCAGATCTCCAGCCTTGCGCTGAATGATCATTATTTTTACTAAGAACTGTAGTTTAGCCCATGCTCTGACACTTGTGTCGGTGATCAATTGTAGCTTGGAATCTACCTTAGATCCCAGAATAGCTTCTTCCTTAAGATATTTCATAGTCATTGGAAGCTTCTCTAAGGCCTTCTAAACCTTTGTCTTGACAGCTTCCTTGCTTGAAGTGGTAGGGAGTTCTGGGCTCCTAGGTGGACAAGATGCTTCAGACATGATTGATTTGGAAACTTCTGCAACCTGCAAGACCAGACAAATATCAATATAGATAAAATAAGATAGATTCCTAGATTCTGTAGATTTCATCACCGCCTCACATTTGTCTTGAAAAGGTGTTAGTTTGCATCAAACCCCAAAAATGTATTTTAAACAAATGAATTACTTGAGAATTTGATCTATGCCTGGGGGTTCCAGGGATTCTGACTCATGTGGTGAATGAAATGAAGATCAAAGGGGAACTTGGAACCTGGAGTCTAGAAAACTAACCGTTATTGACATTACCAGTAATTAGCCGTACTAGGCTGACATGGGGCATCACATGGTTATGCAATAAAGGGAGTAAAGGAAATAACAATGACAACTATCTGAACATGTCAAGGAATGAATGCCACTTGGACCAATTTTGAATGCTTGCATGTGGGAATATTAAACCTACCAATAAAGCGGAGATGATAGAGGAGAGAGAAAACTTGCCAACTCGACCAGGTGAGGTGTTGAGTTTGAATTTGTAGACAACAAAAGGGCGAGCTTGATAATTTGGATACATGTAGAGGGGCACAATGAGCTCACCACCAAATGAATGGGAATATATAGAACTCTATAGAATATACATGCAAAAATAAACTAAAACACTTATACATAGAGGGCCGAGGGACACTTTATAGATAGACCCAAAAATAAACTAATTTACAGCTACTTATAGACAAATGAAAATTTACAAGAATTTATAGCATATATAAGGAATTACATCATTTTACAACTACAAAGAGGGAAGACAACCCTTTGGCAGAGCCATCCCACCAATGAGAGGCAACAACCAAGAATGAAACGGAAAACCAGAGATAGAAATCAAAATGAAGGAAAAAACCCAAAAAAATGAAAATAGAAAGCAACAAGGAAGAACCAAAAGGGCCTACCTAAGAAATGAGAGATGTGGGAGGATGAGCATGGGAGGTTCTCTGCAACTGATCAGCTTCAAACAACCATGAGCACACCACTTCCAGTCACTGTTAAGCACTATTCTATCTTTGGAAACAAATCGCACTTAGTTGCTACTAAAATCACCTTAATCGCTTTGAGTCACTCTGGGGTAATTTGTTATCAGTAAATGTAACAATGACTGGTGAAACTATATTTATACCCTTAGGGTAAAAACATCTTGCTTTCCTTCCACAAATCCTGAGAAAGGAAAACCTACAGACTCCGGGCCCAGGGATCCCATGCAACTGCACCCTCTAACAAAAGAGGAAATGGTGACAGAGAATCCCAGAGTCCAGAATCTAGTTGGAACAAAGAAGACAAGAACACTTTGGGACTAAGTCCTAGAGGAGGAGAAACCAAGAAGAAAATAAGATAGCGACCCCATGCCAGCAAAGGTTGGAGGAAAACAAAAAGGAAAAGAAATAAGGCAAAAGCAAAAAATAAGGGGGACCCAACATTTTGCCAACAAAATATAAGGATGGGTATGCAAGGCATAACAAATAGTGACTGGAGGGAATTCGAATTCCCATTTGGGTGGGAAACCTGCTGGAGGAGGATTGCAGACGAATCTAGGTGAAGGCACCAAGAATACCAAGGGAGGAGAGAAGGATGTAGAAGGGGACAAAGACCCAGATCGGAATCGTCCCCGAGAAGGTGGAAAAAGGAAATTTTTGAACCATGACATGAGCGTGAAAGAAGCCTCTGGAAACGTTCAAAGTTTTTCCATGCCAGTGATTCAGAAAAAAGTAAATGATGTAGCAGTGGAGGGCTCCACAAAAGAGAAAAGGAAAGACAATCCTCTATCGAGATTCCAAATCTGTGATGATGCTCCAAATGAAGATGCTCCAAAGACAACGAAAGGTGTCGATAAGCTTTCTGAAATTGCAAAAGACGGTCAACCTTTATTTAAAAATACTGCATCTGGAAGCTGGACCTCTCTTTTTGGTGTGAAACCTATTGGGAAATCTTCTTTTCCCCTTGTTGATAACACATCGGACCATGTGAAGGGAATATTTAGTATTTTCCTTCCTGATTCATTGGTTGATCACATAGTTGCTTCAATGAAAAATATGCTAATAGGGAAGTTCATGGGCCCAAGACCTAATATTGATACAGTTAGGGTTTATGCAGCAAGGAAATGGAGCTTAAAGGGCCAAGTTGACATAACTGCCTTACCAAAAGGTTTTTTTACTTTTGATTTTTCTAGTTTTGAAGACCTCTCTGTTGTTCTATGTGGGGGTCCTTGGATGTTTGGTAAATCATATTTGGCTCTTCAGAAATGGGGGGAAAATCTTGACCTTAATATGGATATGTTTGAATCAGCCCCAGTGTGGGTTTGATTCCAGGGTTTTCCTCTGGAATACTGGCATGAAGATGTTTTTTTGGGATTGGCTAGTTCGTTTGGGGAGCTCTTATCAATTGACCCAATGATAACAGCAAAGACTAGATTAGTATATGCAAGAATCTGTGTCAACATCAATCAAAAGACTGACCTCTCAGAAGTTATTTCAATTAACTCTAAGTTGGGTACTCATATTCAAGTTGCGGAGTTTGAATCAATCCCCTTTGCCTGTTTCACTTGCAAAAAATCTAGGCATTGGGTAAAACAATGCCCTCTTAAACCTTCTGTCAAGGCTAAAAAGAAAGAATCAAGAGTAGTTTGGAGAGAGAAAAATGGATCTTCTTCCTCTCTTCCAATCTTTGAAGAGCAAAAATCAAAAGAAAACCAAAATGTTGATCTAACAAACCAGCCAGAGGAAGATACTATTCAGTCTTCAGTTGATAAGGATTTACCTCAGATCCTGGAGCAGGAGAACCCATATACTATAGAATAAGAAAGAAAAGAAGTTGTCTCCTTACCTGCTTACCAAAGTCCTCTGGCTAGGAATAGGGAGAATGAACTCCAGCCCCAAAATGCTCCTCTGGAAGCTTGTGGAGAAAAGGAGTCACAAGGCCCAAGAATAGAACAACCAGATGAGAAAGACTGCTTCCCTGAAACAAATGGTCAGGGAGTAATAGTTCTGGATAAATTGAAACCTTCACATTTAGTGAGTGAGTAGATGGTAGCTTCTAATAATGGAATTAGTAGCAAGTGCTGGTCTGAAGTCAGTGAGGAGGATACCCAAAAAGAAAATTTTGATGATTCATCTCCTACCTCAGAAAAGATGGAATCCCTTTGGTCTGAGGTAAAAAATAATAAGAAAGACAAAAAACCCTCTAAGAAAGGAGGACTGAATCTAAAAGCTCAAGAATCAGAGAAAAAGGCAGACATAACGCCTCTAGGGGGAGTCTAGACTAGAAGGAAGAAAGAAGATGTAGGATCGCCCCAAGGAGGAAGAGGTAGACCTTCTCATAAAGCTATGAGAGAGCTAGAAGCAAAACAAAGTATTGCGGATGGTAAACAATCAACCATCCCTGAGATTTGCTCCCCAATCCTTTAAATGAAGATTATATCTTGGAATATAAGAGGTCTAAATAGCCCTCATAATCAAGATGTTCTTAGAAATATGGTTAGAGATACAAACCATGATATTATTCTTATTCAGAAAACTAAAATGTCTAGAGAGAAAGTTGAGAAAATTAACCCTTTTAAGAATGGCAGTAGTATTGGCAGCGACTCTGAAGGTGCCTCTGGTGGTGTTGTGATTTTCTGGAACAATGCTATTGTAAATTGTAAGAAGCTACATGTTGAGAAGAACATAATTCTTATTTATGTTAATCATATTAAAATGGATTGTTCTTGAAACCTCATGAATATCTACGCCCCTAATACAAAATGTGGAAGGCTCAGTTTCTAGAAAAGAATTAAAGAAATAAGGAATAATTTCCAGGCCATTAGCTGGATGGTAATGGGGGATTTTAATACTCCCCTGATGGTTGACGATAAAATGGGTGGTGCTCTATCTCAAGTTGATAGTAGAATGGATCTCATGGAATATATCAATGATCAATCTTTCTTTGATATGGAGCTGGAAGGTATCTCCTATATGTGGTCGAATAGAAGAAATAGTGTTGATCTCATCCAGGTGAAACTTGACAGATCTATCCTTTCTCTTGATTGGCTATCTAAGTTTTCCTGCTCTTTATCTTCTTCTATTAGGATTGGTTTTGACCATTTCCCTATTATCTTCAATGCTAATATCTTGAATGGCAAAAAGAATACTCCATTTCACTTTGAAAAGATGTTGTTAGCCCACCCTAATCTAAAGGACTGTATTTCTAAATGGTGGAATTATAATCAGGAAGGTACTTCCATGTATAGAATAGCAAAAAAGTTGAGTAATGTTAAAAAAAATGTTAAAACTTGGAACAAGGAAGCCTTTGGGGACATATTCAAGGCTAAAAGCATCAAACAGGAAGAGATCAAGACTATTCAAGAGACTATTCAAAAAGAGGGTCTCTCAGAGGAGCATAGATGTACTGAGAATGTTTTGGTGGCTGAATATCATAATATCATTTCTAAAGAGGAGTACTTCTGGAGGCAAAGATCAAGAGCCCTTTGGCTTAAAGATGGGGATAAAAACACTAGATTTTTCCATATGACAGCAATGAAACACAAAGCTATCAACAGAATTTCTTCCTTAACAGTCAACAACAAGATTCTGGTTAAGGAAGAAGAGATTAGAAAGGAAATGCTTCATTCTTTCTCACTCCTTTTATCTAAATCTGATAACCTTGATTTCCATAATCAAAATGAAATTCTCTCTTCTATTCCTTCTCTGATAGATAGTAATACCAATTCCAGACTTAAGGTCATCCTGGATGACAAGGAAATCAGAGATGTTGTCTTTTCCTTTGAAGGCGACAAATCTCCAGGTCCTGATGGATTTCCCCTTTTCTTCTTCCAGCAGTTTTGGGAGATTACTAGTCAGGATGTTCTCAATGTTGTCAAAGAATTTTTTGGTACTAAATATCTTCTTAGAGAACTTAATGCTACCTTCTTGGTCCTTTTTCCTAAATTCTATGGTGCTGATACAGTGGAATCCTTCAGACCAATCAGTCTTTGTAATGGGATTTATAAGATCATAGCTAAAGTTATGACCTCTAGACTTCTCTCTCTTCTGCCTTCAATCATTTCTCCCCAGCAGAATGGGTTTTTCCCTGGGAGACAAATCCTAGACTCCATTGTGGTTTCTCATGAGAATATTCACTCCCTTGAAACTGCCAAGAAACAAGGCTTTCTCATGAAATTGGACTTATCTAAAGCCTATGATAGGGTTGACTTGTAGTTTCTCCAAAAAGTCTTAAGCAGCTTTGGTTTTGATGCAGGGGTTATTAAAATTGTTAATCAGCTGGTCTCTACTGTGACTTCCTCTGTTATTGTGAATGGTGGCTCTTCGAATTTTTTCAAACCTACTCGGGGTCTAAGGCAGGGGGACCCTATCTCTCCTATTCTGTTTGCTATTTTGGTTGAAGGGTTGGGAAGATATATATCTAAACTTGTTAATGTTGGCCTAATCTTTGGTCTCCACCCCTCTTCGGCCAGATCCTCCTACTCCCATGAACAGTTTGTTGATGATACTCTTATTATGGGGGATGCTACTGTGAAAGAAGCAAGTAATCTTAAAAACCTTTATCTATCTATACCTCGGAAATGGGTCAACTCATCAATTGAAACAAGAGTTCCATCTTTTTTATCAATACCCCCCTTGAGAGACAAAATAAGATGTCTAAAATTCTTGGCTGCAGCATTGGTGCTCTTCCTTCATTCTATTTGGGGCTCCCACTCTGTTCTAAACCTCCTAATAGCTTCTGGAACCAAATTGTTGATAGATTCAATAGGAAATTGGCAGGCTGGAAAGGTGCTCTCCTTAGCAGTTCTGGTAAACTTCAGCTGTTGAAGTCAACATTACAGAATTTGCCTGTGTATGCTCTAAGCCTCTTCAAGATTCCCCATAAGTTTGTGGTGGTTCTTGAAACTATCCAAAAATGATTCTTATGGACTGGTGTTGAAGATAAAAAAAGGCTCAGTCTGATAGCCTGGGAAAAAGTTTGCAAGCCTAAAAGTAAAGGGGGTCTGGGGATAAGGCCTATTAAGCTTATCAATAAGGCTCTTCTAGCTAAGCAGGTGTTGAGAGTATTTGGTGATTCTAAACAATGGAATACTATAATTAAAAACAAATACCTCCTTGACTCCAAAAACTTGAAGGATCTCCTAAATAATGAAGCTAGGGTTAATGGATCTTACATCTGGAATAGTTTTTGCTCGTCCATTGATCTTTTGAGAAAAGGCATAAGATGGAAATTGGGAGATGGGACCACTATTGATTTCTGGGATGATCCTTGGATCTATGAAAGCCCCCTCTCAGAAAGACAAGAATGGAAGGATTTTATTA
>MU224605.1:613390-642140 GCA_018584345.1 Thuja plicata | reverse complement strand
GCCTTTGAACTATTTAACAGTGGTCAATCAGTGGCTCAAGTTTCAAAAGAAGAAATTCAATGTGCTGGTATTTTCCCTCCCACCCACCACTTTTCTTCGAGCTTGTTTGATAGTGATGAAATGCAAGATCAAGGTGTGTTTTCTTTTGAGAGGCAAATGATGGATGTGAATGAACCCCATAAGGCTTGCCCAAGCGATATCATGGATATTGAATGTCCCCCCTTTCAGTTGAATGGTGAGTCTTTAAATTATGGTTTACAAATCAAAGAGGATAAAAGTCACAGATATCTAAGTATGTTCTTATCTAATGAACGTGACATATATATGCCACAAATTTTTCATGATGAAAATCTGCCTAGCGTTTATGGAAGCTTATATCAAGAATATGCAGATTTGATATCATGTGATGAGCTAATATAGAGTGGCAATATTGTTGATCAGCCACATGACATAATGAGTTTCAGTTTACCTCCGATATATGGAGATGAAAATCAGATGTATGATAGAGGTAAGAGTTTATCTCAGTTTGTGGGGTTTTGGGCCTCTTGTAGATAATATACATATTGTACAGTTGCTTTACCTTTTAGTTGTTTGTTTTCTTTCAGTTAAAGGTTTCCCCGTTTTTGAGAAGAGAGAAAGGTTTTGAGAAGTGTTAGTAGAAAGGTGAGAAGAGAAAGAGAAAAGACAAATTCTGATTTTGAAGTTTTTGGGGTGGTCTGCTACTCCAGAGACCTGTGGTTCTCGGTATAAACTTGCGTTTAACCGTCCTCAGTCAGAGCCACTATTGGTACTCCTAAATTTGGAACAAATTTGGAGTGACCATGTAAAAATTTTCAGTTGAGCACAAGTCGGTACCCTTGAAAAATGGTGTAATAGGACTCAGTTAGAGTGCTTGAAAGAGGTGCCCGGATGATTTTCATAAGGTAAAAATTTGGAAGAGGCTTTAATGCCTTTCATTTGATGTATGCAGTGGGTCCCAGCTCCTGAGTTTCAGTTCTGACATGTTTATGGAGTAGTCATTTTGAGGGGGTCACCTAAATCTGCATTTTGCTAAGTGTCAATTTGCTGTCCGGAGCCTACTTTGCCTCTGAGTATCTTACACCCTGTTGAGTTTCATATTTCTCCGCTTTGGGAATGTTTAGCATGCATATCAAAGAGCTTATGTTTTAAACCTTAGGTCATTCCGAATCCATTTGATAAGTTTTCATACTTCCCAAAGATGGTTGCTCAGAATTGTCTGCATTTTTATCCTGCCTTGAAATCTGAATAGCCCAGTTTGACATGTTATAACTTTTGACCAATTCATCCAATTGAAAAAATTCCTTTTGCACTGTGTTCCAAAGGTCACACACTCCATATGTTCCAGTCTTCAGATCTTTACGAAATCAGATGACAAGTTTTCAAGAACCATTCTGATAGTGAAAAATCTGATTTCTTGTGTTTTCAAATTCAGAATTACTAAGTGAGCCACTTTGAGCTTTTGAAAGTCTGTACCCAGGTGAACATTTTGGATAATTGGATTTTTTCTCATATTGTAAACATAGGAGTGTACCTACTTGAAGATTTACAGACTCCTACCAATCCATTTATCCACTTTGCCAGAGCCTTTCCGTTTCCAATTTCTTAAAGTTTCACTGAACTACTGAATTCAGAATTAAGTGGCATACTTTGTCCTTTCCCCATTTGCACCCAGTTCAAGGTCAGAAATAATTGAATATGGAGTTGCATTATAGACCTAGGAATGAACTCCTCTGAAGATTCCCAAGCCTTGACCAATCTGGTTGACCACTTTTCTTTGTCGATTCTGAACCCGATTTCTGCATGTTTACTGTGTTAAAATTCAGGAAGTGTTAAAGTGCTATCTTTGCAGATCGGTATCAGTTCAGGAGTTTGTTTTTAGAACAAGATAATTCAGGGGTCATGTTCTATATATGACATTCATTCAGGATCTAGAGGTTGAGTTTCTGGAAGATATTTTTGATGACCCTATGAATTCATTCTTTAGAGGCAGTTTGTTCAGTTTGCAGTGCGGAAAAGAGTTAAGTTTACCAAATGCCCTACTTTGCCAGTGAATAACTTTTGGCCGGTTGATTCTTTTGATGAATTTCTTTTTGGATTGTCTTGCAAAGCTGACACACTACCTCCAGTTCAGATTTGAGCCCCCCATTAATCCATTTGTCAGCCTTTTAAAATCAATTACGGCGATTAAAATCATTTTTTGACAATATGTTTGCAGTGCGGAAAAGAAATGGTCATTTTTGGGAAATGATAGTTTTCTGTCTGAAGGATGTTTTCAGGAACAAATCAAGGCATCATGTTCATTGCATATCAATGTACTATCTGACTTCATGGCAAAGTTCCCAAATGTGTTTTAGTCATTTTGCAATGGTCGATAAGAAGGGGATTTATGGCAATTCCGCAGTTGTACCTATGTAGTCTTCGGGGAAGCTAAGTTTGCACTGTAATAACTAGTGCCTGAAGATGAGTTTGGTGAAGTCCTTCTGGATATGTATTCAATGGACAACAGTGAATTATTTAGCCAAGTGACAAGGTTAGACTACTTGTTTCCGTGAATTTTTAAGGCCAGTTGTGGGAGCCAATCGCCTTTTAAAGGTTCAAATTTGAAAAGTGAAGACCCAATCCACCATTTGAGGTTTACTTGAAACATAGTGAACTACCTAGGTAATACCTGCCTGAGTATGTGGAGCTCAAAAATGAAGAAGGATATTATCCAATCCTTAGCAATTAGCCTTTCTCTTGTCATAAAGGAGTTTTCATTCAAGTATAATCAGTATACTGTTATTCTAAGGTTGAGGTACAAGAAAAAGTGCTAACAGTTTGCTTGATCTGGGAAAATAATAGCTTCGCTTTGGGGCTCCACTCAATATTTGTATCTTTCTTCATCATGTCATTGAGTGGTTTAACTATCTCGGTGAATCCAGTGATGAACCGCCAGAAAAAGTTTATCTTTATGAGAAAGATCTCATTTCCTTTTTACTGTGGGGCATTTGTAAATTCAATAGTGCTTCAACTCTCTCAGGGTCAATAGATATCTCCTTCTCAAATACTATATGTCCCTTCAGTGAACTTGAATATGCATTTCTTAGGGTTGAGGGAGATACCATACTGACAACATCTCTCAGAAATTTGGGCGAGGTGGGCAGAATGATCACGCATGTCCCAAAAAAAGATTGTTAAATCATCCATATAGATGATTATGCATTTGTTTACCAGGCCCTCGAACGCAATGTCCATAGCCTTTTGAAATGTGGCCCCCATGTTGATGAGGCCAAAGGGAATTCTCTAATATGAAAATATTCCCCACTTGGTGGTGAATTCCGTTTTATCTCTACCTTTGAATTTAACCATAACCTAGTTATATCCAAAGTACCCATCCAGGAAGGACATCATTTGGGAACCATTAATAATTTGTAATACCTCATACAGTGAGGGGAGAGGGTGATTGTCTTTCTTGGATACCTTGTTTAAATTGAAAAAATCCCCACATAGGCAAATCTCACCATTCTTCTTTCACACAAGGACAAAGTTGGCAACCCATGTTTTGTGCCAGATAGGAAAGATAATCTAGGCTGATAACAGTTTCTGAACCTCCTGATGAATTAGAGGTTTGATCAATGGGTTTACCAGCCTCTCCTTTTTTTGGAAGGGCTTGGCATCTGATTTTAGTGGGATAGTATGAGTCATTATGGATTTGTCATAGGTCTTTAGATCCTCATACCCCCAAGCAATAACGTCAATGTATTCTTGAAGAATTGCGAGAATCTTCTCCTTCTCCTCTGGGGAGAAGGAGGTGCTAATGTTTACAAATTTTTCTTCATCGACCTTGTCGATGTTGACTTTTTCAAAATTTCCTACCTTGAAGGAGGATGATAACTTATCTTGGCCCTAGGGGTCTGAAACAAAGATGCATTCAAGAGCTACCATTCCCTTAGGGATGGTGTTGGTGCGTAGGTTGATGATCCTGTCATCTTCTTCACCCTACTCGGTATCGTCATGATCCCTTTCTTTTACTATATGATCCTTGAAGATGCCAACATTGGCCATGAAGGCCAGAATATGTTGGTGATCTTCAAAAACCTGAAAGTGAGTGATATTATCTTGGATGGATGGGGTGGGGACCATCTCAACAGAAAACTTCCAGATCTGGGAGCCAGCCATTGGCTCAAGGGTGCTAGCAGACACGGCAAGGGCATCCGGAACATAGTTACATTTCTGGGGAATAAGCTCAATGCAAAAAGCATCAAAGTATTCAATTAGGCTCTATGCCTGGTTGCAGTATGTGGCTAGCCTTTTGTCATGACATGTGTATTGGCTCCTGACCTATTTTATGATCAAATCTAAATCACCCATTGCCTGGAGGCATGTGATCCCTTTTCTCAATGCTAATAGGAGTCCAAGGACCAAGGCCTCATACTCCATGACATTATCAGTGCAGTTAAACTACAACCTGTAGTATGTGAGGAAGGATTTCCCCTACAGGTTGATCAGCTCCACTCCGGCCCCGCCACCTTATTTAGACCGAGATCTGTCAAACTTTAGGGTCCACAAGTCATTGCTCATTTTTTGGGGTTGGGAAGGCGAAGTGGTGCTTGGATTGATTTTGGGAGGGTTGGGAGGTGATTCCTCTGGCTTTGATGGTGCGTGGATGAGGTTTTCCTTTGAAGAAGGCTCTGGTTTGCATTCCTAGACAAGTGGCACCTTAGGTGTACTACTAGGTGGATTACTTGATCTAGGCAGACTGGCTTTATGTTCTTTCTCCCTAAGGTTGTTAATGTGACAGGTAGCAGTGGCAATGCAAGGCTCACACTCCAGTTTGGAGTGTTTCTAGTAATGTACCTAGCACCAAGTGTCAGACAAGAGTGTGGTCAGGGTTTCTGTGTTACCTTGTGAGTTAACCTCATCTCTCATTTTTTCATCCATGTCCTGAATTCTCCGAGCATCTATGGGATCTTGCTGAGTAGTGAAATCAAATGTTAGGATTTCCAGTGGTCTTACACCCCTGGGGAAGATTCACATAAAAGGACTTCTTTTACCCTCCTGACTTCGGTGAGGGCCTCTTCATTCTTGGTTCACTCTCCACCCGAATTTGGTTTGATTTCCCTTTCTAGGGGAGCCATAAGTGAGAGAAGTCCATGGAGAAATACTCGTTAAGGGTCTTAGACCAATTTCAACTTAGTAGCACCCCATAGGTTTTGGGGATGTCTACCACTTGGATGTATATTGTGCTTGATATCCGGGGGTATTGGATGAGCTGAATTTGGATTTTTTTCAGCTCACCCACCATTTTCATAGTAGTTTTGTCCAATTGGACTACTATGCCTTTGGATGGAGTGGGAGTGAGTCCAAGCTTCTGGCATATGGATAAGGGCATGATGTTTCCTGAAGCACTAGACTCTACCAGGTAGTTATATAGGTTCTTCCCTTGAATTTTCAAGCCTAGTAGGAAGGGAGGATCCTCTGTGTTTCCCCAGAAGATGGCCAAGTTGGCATCGTTAAATGTGATAGTCTTTGGTGGATGACTAATGGCTTCCAGGTTTCCCAAGAGCTTTAAAAGGCAATTCTTTTGCTCGGGAAAATTTAGCAAAACCTCCATCAAGGTCATGGAGGCGGTGGTTTTCTCTAGTGCCTTAGTGATGTCAAACCTTCCCGCTAGTAAAATTTACTTCCCTCAGCCGGATCCCTAGCTTGGTTAAAGCCTGGTCCTTTCGGAGGAAAGGAGTGATCAGTTGTATTTTCCCAAGGAGGGGTATTCTTGGGAGGCGTTGGCATGTAACCTAGCCCTTTGCCAGCCTGACGCCAAGTGTTTTAGGGACTCCATAGGCTGGTGAAGGCATTGGCCTCAAAGGCCAGGATAGATTCATTAAAGAACCCCTACAATTTAGGTTCTTCTTTGTCCTCTTTGTTTGTCCCAAAGAAGATGGTCTCACATGTAAAGGCTATGTGAGGAGGCTCTATTGTGGATGGTTTTGTGGAAGTCAAATTGATAGGTTGTTGTTTTTTTGACTGGGAGATCATGATGATCTTCTCCAATGTGGCACAATTCACCTCGGAATGAGATCCAGTGTTATGCAATCTACACCACGTGGTCAGGGAGTGGAATTCTTCAAGCTGTGTAGAATGACTGGGTCCAGCACTGCCCTGAGTGGTGTTTTGGTTTAGAGGAGGACCTCTCGTATGCACATTTTTGTTCCATTGCTACTAGTTGGGTTGAGGCCTGTTGTTGTAGTTTCATCCTCTGGAGTTGGTATTTTGTTGTCTGGAAAAAATATTCCCTCTCTGGGAATTGGAATTGTGAGTTACAGAAGGCCCCACCTTCATCTGTCCCATGTCTATCATCAAAGAGGACACTAATCGCTGAAGGGATTCAACCTTGGCTGATAGCTAGGTAGTTGTGCCACAATGTGATGGTTATTATGGCAAGTTCCCAGGGAAAGTGGTAGTAGCTCTCAGAGTTAAGGAGGGTAATCCTCCAGCTGCAGGCGACTGGAAGAAAGGTACTCTGGAGGGTTGTGTCAAGGGTTGTTGCATCTGTTGTGGTTGGTTCTAGGGAACATATTCCAGACCTGGTATTGTTTGGGCTTGTGATGGATAAACGTATGGGGCCTACTGGTCTATTGGTGGTGGGCCCATGGCCATAATTGGGGAACATATTGATAGATTGGGGTTGTATCCTTGGACGTAAGGAGTTCCACCAAGTATCATGTTGAACGATAGGTTTAGTCCAATCCCACCAAGAGATTTGCTTAAACCGCGGGACAAATCCATGGCTAGGTTGTAAACCTTTGCTAGGATATCCTGATCATTGGCAATGGCAGTTCTCCAAAGGAGAGTGGAAATAATGGGGTCCAAAGCATTCAGGTATATCTTGATGGTTATGTCAGTGGATGGGATGAAGGGGGTTGTGCACCGCTTCAAGGCACGTTGGAACCGATGGTTGAATGTGGTGAGGGGTTTTTTCAGTTCCTTCCTGATAGAGATAAACTAGTTTTGGGACCATGTCGGGTCCACATGTACGTGGAAGGCCAACAAGAAGGCATCTTCCATATCCTACCAACTATTGATGGAGTTGGCCAGAAAGTTGAGGTACCAGTTTAACTCATTATGTCCTAAGGACAGAGGGAACATCTGAGTTACAACATCTTGATGTTGTATCCGGTGTCGGTTCATGGCATTCTTATAGGCCTGGAGATGTTATTTTGCTGTTCATGGGCCTAGAAGCCCATACTTGGGACATATCTTCTCCAGATGTAAAGGAAGATCATTGGTGGCATTGGGGAACTGCCCCATTGGGGACCTGGTGTTACCAAAATAATTTTTCATCGGGGCTGCTAGATTTTGGCTACGTTGAGCATTGGTCCCCAGGAGTATCTGAGGGACTTGAGTATTCAGAGGTGTAGCGAATCCCAAGATAAGGTTGGTTGGTTTCTTGGTCTATGGGGTCCTTTTATTCTGAGAAAGAGGCTTGAGTTTAACAAACTTTCCAGGATTCGGGGCTGATCAAAGGATTATTTCAAAATGTAAGGGTGAGAATGTCCTATCCCGCTAAAATCTTGGTTCCTAAAACTATGGCTTGGGGAACCTCGAGCAGTGTAGAATCAAGATCTTCTGAAGGGGACGAGCTCATGCTCTCCTTCTAGTGCCAGTTTCTATTGATGGGAATTTGTGACTGGTCCTATCAAAGTGATAAGTTGTCACCAGGTACTGGTGTACCAGACAACTTTGCCTGTAAAGGCTTTCTAGAGAATGAATTCTCCTAGCCTTCAAGCACCTTTGTGTCAGGTCTCAACGGTGTGGGGAGGCTAAGTTGGCCAAGTTACTATTTGTATAGGGGATAGCTATTTTTACTCATCTTCTTCAATGCTTTCGGTGATGGGTCAAGGTCTCCTGCAAGCATGTTATGTTTACCAAATAAATTGCAAAAAATAGGCTAGAGTTAGAGTTTGTTATTTCTACTTATAGTCATGCAATATATTTCAAATATCAACCATGATCCAATGTAAGAACTAAACTAAATACTAAATACATACAAAACCAATGATTCATACATATTCAATAGCAAGGGGAAATGAGATCATTAATCTAAACAAAACATTCTAGCAAAGTACGTTAGAAACATACAGCACAAAAAGATATCGCCAACTCAAAGATCAAAACAACAACAACATCATTGCCATAAATTGTTCTTCCTTCTTCATTAACTTAATGTGTTCCAGCATCACTAGTGTATACATCCATGGCTCCAAGGGAGCATCTAAACTACTAAGCACTATTGAGCATTGAGCTTCTGAAACAACTAGAAATGCAAAGAAAAGTATCTTCTATTACTTGCTGGACTACAAAATCATCAATTTCGCCGACCCTTGTTATGAGGTCGGACTTCTTATTTATACACATAGTTTTCCCTAAAGTTAACCTAATCTAACTATACACTCAACATATAAAATACATTATCCGGTGGCCGGTACTACCTGCACCACTTACGATCACCTTGAAAAGAGTAGAGGTCTGACAAGACAGAGGAAGAAGACAAGAAGAGAAGCTAGAAGAATTGGCATAGAAGAGAGTGTCAGAGTATTGATGAGCCAATCTAATGGTCATCTTTTGATAACACTTTTTGTCATCTTCGTGATAAAGTTTACTTGCAATTGATACTTGAACTTGTGTTTTTTTTATATATTTTAAGTAAGAAATGGGCATAAGTAGGAAGTTAGATGGTGAAAAGGTTATGAAAGTATGACACTTGGAACTTATGATCTTATATAAAATGAAGAAGTAATATAACTAAATGAATGGTTCCCTTTTCTATGCTATGTTTGAGGGTAGTGTCCTTCCTGTAGCTTATGTCCTACAAGAGCATTAATTAAGTTGAAATACTTTCTTCTAAATTTTAGAGATGAAAATATATATATATGTGTCGAAGATGGTATGTGTACGGTAATCCTTTTTGCAGGAATCAGTGGAGCAGTTCTAGAATCCAGCAGAGTGTCACTGAAGAAGTCAAGGTCGGGTTCTTTCACCATAGGCCTCAGGCTGAACCAGTCAAGAGCACATGAACCAAGATAAGCATCATTAAAAGATCTTCGCGGGATGGCTGGGTCAATACAGTTTCCTGTTTTATGCCATGCACGGATCTAAAACCATCGTGTGCTACATTCTGGGACAATTTGTTGAATAACTACCATATTCTGTTATGAGATATTTTGTATTGATTACAATCCTCATCTAATGGAGTAATCCTAGATTTTAGTTGTAAGTTGTAGTTTCCCTTTAAATAAGATGACTGCTGAACTTTGAGCAGCACGACAATAGAGATACAGTTAGTATTCCAGTAGTCCGTTGTAATTCAACAAAGAGAAAATACAATCTTGTTTTCTAAATCTTTTGTAATCCATGTTTTATGAATAAGTAATGAGAGCTTCAATTTCTAGTATCTGAGATCTTGTTCATTCACGCTTCCATGGGGGCCCACACGGGAGGTGAATCTCATTCATAGTTAAGCAGGTTGCAAGTTATTTTAAATAAGTAGGTTGCAAGTTATTTGTAGCAAGTTAGACTCTATTGCTCCTATAGCGATTAGTAACAGTACTAACAGTTGTTCCTACAACAAAGGCAGTTAGCTAGTTTATTGTTCCTTCAACATAGAGTTAAACTTCCTATCCCAATAGGTTCCTTTATCTTTAAATTGCGCTGTTGATATTTTAGTTCCTAGTTTAGTCCCATTTCAAGTATTTTCCATTTACTATAATGATGGCTTTTAGAATGGATTAGAGAATATACTTTGTAGTCATCATTTCAAGTTTACGCTCCCTAGTCAATAATTTAATGAGTTCAATGTATTGTTTCTGGTGGAAAGGATGTATAATCCTTAACCACAGAGGTATTATAAAGAGCAGTCATTTTTGGCACCGCTGTCGGGGATGGTGTCAATCTAATCTAGCCTAAAGTCATTTTAGACCTAGTTTAGCATTTCTTTTTATGCATAGAAGAAGAGATCATCTTGGGCATTTCCTTCCTCAAGATCATCAAGCTGAGCCATTTAATCTATTCCACCCTGAGCTTCAGGAACCCCAAGTTGCAGCCATAGAAGTTGAAGAACCATTTGAGAACGTATTTGCTGATGCATTTGATCACTTATTATCATCTGACAAATCCTTGCAATTAGAGGAACTATTTGCTGAACCAGAAGATCTCTTGCAGCAGCCAGGGCCTCCTCCAAGGATGGCTCAGCCAACCTTTCCCTTCCCAATTCTGCCTCAGCAGGGAAATCAAAATTTGAAGAACATACCCTCTGCAGCTTTGCCCAAGTTCTATGGCCTCATCACCGAAGACCCTAATACTTTCCTTTTTGATTTCAACATCCTTCGTAGGAGTTACGACTATACAAATGATGCACATAAGCTCAAGTTGTTCCCATCCACTCTGAAGGAAGCCACACTGAGATGGTTTATGGGCCTTGGTGCTAACGCCGTAGCAAATTGGACTGCCATGAGCAACATGTTCCTTTCCAAATACAAAGAATACTGTCAAGGGCGAGATTTGAAAGGTGATGACATATTTAGGATGGCCCAGAAAGAGGATGAGACCTTGGAAGATTATGTCTCCAGGAGCATTGAGGCTCTGGACCTGATGGCTGGAGGCGATGTTACACAAAAAAATTGGGATGATATCAACAATATCTGCCTGAACTACTCCCGGGCCACTTTCAAGAAGGGTAGGGGAATCCGAGACCTACCACACAAGTCTGCTGGCTCTGGGGTATCCAAGATAGAACTTTCCAATCTTCTATCGAACTTCAAGTAGGACATCATTAATGATGTCGCTACTCAGCTAGATACCATGCAAGCTAGAAAGAAGAAGGAGGATGTTGATGTTGTGCTCACTGAATACTACCCGCATTGCAAGCAGAAGAAGAGGAGCTGCAAATGCAAGAGCATTGCAAATGTGGATTCCCAGCCGATGCCTACGGAGTTCAAAGCTATAGATGAAAACAGAGAGGTGTTGTATGTCACTCAGTGCAGGCCATGGGCCCCATGACCAGGTATGCCCCAAGATCCTCTTCAAACTCCTAGCAATAATAATCCATGGTAGAGTTTCCCAAATTTGGGTCCCCATAATTTTGGAGGATATAATAATTGGCAGCAACCTCAATAGGGGTGGCACCAGCCCCAGCAAGGTTGGCAACAGCCCCAGCAGGGTTGGCAGCAATCCCAGCAAGGCTGGCAACAGCCCCAGCAAGGCTAGCAACAGCCCCAATAAGGCTGGCAACAACCTAATCAATGGACTAATAAGCCCAATCAGCAAGCCATAATTCCCCCTCCATAGGAACAAGATCTAATGCCTCCACCTACAACCGCTAATAATCCTCCTAAGCCACCACAGCTGCCTACACAACCTAATCCTAATCCCAATAACAAACTGCCCACTCTGCAACAGAGCTATGATTTGCATGACATTCATATCAGGTCAAGAACTACTCTTGGTTCACCACAACCCCGTATCATAACCGAAGTGGAGGAGCCTCATGTTGACCATGAAGATGTGTCAACTCCTGCAGCCAAAGAGCCTCCATTTCCTCAGAGATTAGCTAAACAAGCTGAACCCATAGTAAACCACGCTGTAGCAGAATTACTTGACCAATTAAAGCATATAACAGTAAAGATTCCTTTCCTAGATGTTATCAAGAAAGTCCTTGCCTATACTAGGGCTATCTGGGAGGCGTGCATTAAACAACCTGGAAGGAAGAAAAAGGATCCCAAGACCATTCATGTCATCGGCTAGCTCTCTGATCTTATGTTAGACAAGTTGTCTGTACCCAAGTACACTGATCCAGGAAGTCCTGTGGTTACAGTTACCATATTCAGGAAGAATGTGAGCCGCTCACTCATATTCATTCTTCACTTTGTGAATAATGTTCGCTTCACTCCATAATAAATACTTTCTTCCCGAAACTACCTTCTCCATAATAAAACCCTCACCTCACATTTTTCTCTCTTCCATCTTTTTCATTTCGCTGTATCACTCCATTCAAGCATATCTCATCATTCATCGCTCTTCCTACAGCTCTTTCCAGGTTCATGGCATGATCTCTCGTACATATTTTATTTTTATTTGCTTTATTTAGGAGTTTAGTGTTCTTTAATTTAATTCTCTTGTGAGACATGGCATGGTGGGACCCGTGTCTTCACCTTAGTTGGGGGGGAGGTTCATTTATTGTTTGTTTATTATTTCAATCATTTCAGCACTTCATGATATTTACTTCCTATCTTGTCAAAACCCTTTTCCACATGACTATTGATAAAATTTTTAATAAGAGTCTGTAACCTATGATTATGTCATCAATTATCAATGAATTAAAAGCTATTAAGGGTTGAGTTAAAACAATAATGATTTGGGTGTGACATGTTCGAGTGGCACATACCTTAACATGCATGAACAAATTATGAAAACCAATAAGCTCTAATTCTTGATATGAGTGTTCTTTAGTACTCTTTCATCTCTAAATTTCCGCACCATCAATTTGCAAAAGCTTTGAGTCTGTAAAATGAATTCTCCATTACGAGGTTTGACATACATCCTGCGGGGCAGCATTTTGACAGTAGCAGTTATGGGTGGGGATCTCCGAAGGCACGAGCCGACTGATCATAGTGTTCTTTTAGCATCAGCAGCCAGTTGTGAAAAATTCCTCAGAAGAGGATGGTTAGACTACTTCCTGAGCCTCAACGGATTTGATGAAGAAATTGCTCATGAATTTTTCAATACTTTAAGAGGTGGCTTTGCAGTAGTAAAAGGGTTGAGAGTTGAATTCTCAGAGGAGATAGTGGTAGAAGTCACAAAGTTACCGCAAGAAGGGGAAAAATGGTCAAAGGATATTGATGTGCATTTGGCTAGGGCACAGTTTACTCTTCATGGTGACCCTCCTCTGGACATTAACACGAAGCAGGGTACCTCGAGAATCTCACTGCTTGAAGATTACATGTAGCCAGCCACCTTCATCATTCAGTATTTCACTTGTGAAGGTGATATAAGTACCTTCATGGGATACATTTCAAGATTTTGAGTGCCCTACGCCATGACAATCAACCGGTGAGTCTACCTAGTTTTTTGTTCAATATTATTCAGAAACAAGCTGCTATGGTTCAAATAGGAAAAGTTTAGGCTGTTTCGCATCACTGTTTAATTAAAACTATCATAGAAAGAGAATTGAATAAATAGTCCATAGGCACATGGGAGGAATTTTTACCAATGGATAATTTACCACCTAGGGTAGTAGGCCGTAAAGGCCAAGGTGTCGGGAGAAGGGAAAAATCTGAAATAGGAGTTCGTAAGGTTATCACAAGAATTGATCCTGAAGCCTCCTCCTCAAACCCAAGACATCCTAAAAGGAAGGCTTGTATAAAAGAAACTCCTATTGCCAGTAAGAAAAGAAGAAAATGTGGTAAATCCACTATTTCCCTTGATACCTCTGCTACTGAGGAAACCCAGTCACCTTCTAAGGAGACCGAAAGAAAAACCCTAGGAGAAGAGGCAATAAATTCTGAACCACAATCTAGTAGGGAAAAGAATAATGGTGCATCTTATGAAACCCTACCTGAAGCTGAAGAAGAGACCATGAGAGAAACCCCTACAGCCATTAAGAAAAAGAGACACACGAGCCCTCAAATTTTTATTCAAACCCCCGCGAGGTGAAGTCCTCAATTTACCACCACTTCTAACAAAAATGTTGAGCCACCTACTCATACCATAGAAATTGAATCTTCCCAATCCATTAAAAAACCTTTCCTTGAGCCAATAAACCAGGATTCAATAGAAATTGAAGGAATAGGTAATATTTCTAAGAAGGATCCAAAAGCAGAAAAGGAAGTTTCCAGTGTTGATTATATTCTTGTGGAAAGTGATAAAGAATCAAAAAATAAGGAAGGATTTGTTAATAGCCCTGGTATGCAAGATAACCTTGAGGATTCCATGGAAGAAGATTTGGATGACTCAGGGGGTTTTCCTTCTAATGAATTCCCCATGCTTAACCAGGAAGGGATTAGGAACATAATAGGACAGGTCAGTAAGGAGAATTTAGATGTGTTGGCAAATACAGCTGAAACTTGCCAAGAGAATGATTCAATCACAACTCTTACTATAAGTAAGGGTAATCTTTTTCCACATCAAGATAAGAAAGAACAACCACATACCACATCTTCTCAGCCTAGGGCATCTGAACCTGTACCTAAAATTGCCACTGAATGGATTGACATCCTTCGTCAGGGACCAATGCCACCAGCAGATTTGTCCACCCTCGTTGCTGCAGGGTTACACTTATATCAGCAATTCCTATGGGAAAAGGTTCAGTGGGGTTTGGAAAAGGAAATATTATAGAGAACCATTGATGAGAAGGCTCATCAACTTAAACATAAAATATATCAGGTAGCAGTATTGGAGGAAAGGATTCAAAAGATAACTGAACTAATTCCTCAGGCAATGGCATGTAGATCGCCATCCCCAATTTATACCTTGTTTTTAAGAGAACAATTTGTCTATTTTTAGATGACCAGGGTTGTAGAGGGGTTGAATCCTTCTATAGCAACTCCACATGAATTTTATGATGCTTTCGAGTCGGCCCCAACGGCCATCAAAAACTTGCTATGTGAGCTGTACTTGCACAATTTTGTAGTACCTAATAATCATGAGTGGAATTCTCTTTTGTATATAGGGGATGTTCAGTTAAGGGCAGTAATGTCCTGGGTTCAAAATGAAATAAGCAGAGAACATTAGGCTCTACCATATAGAAACAAGGAAATAGATATTCTGTTAATGATTAGACCTGAGGTACAGGATTCCAGGAGGACTTATCTTGATTGGATTTCGATTACCCTAAATCCAAGTGGAGCTCAAAAGGTTAAACCAATTAGGGAGTAGGCATATTCAAATTGGGAACAACATTCAGCCCAAAGTATTGATGATGCAATTTCAGCATGTAGGCAAAGGTGGATGGGAATGTCACATGATCTAAGAATCAGGGAACCACATTCCCCTCAGAACTTAATCCTTGCTGCTCGAAGGGTTCCATGATATATATCAATGGGTAGAACACTCCAGAATTATTGGATTCCACTAAGATTCTAGCCACCTCTGTTCCCGCAGCCTTTAATGGCAGTAAATGAATTGACAGAGGGTTATAGCACAGCCCAGGAAGAATAGTGGTGGGAAAGGCTATGAGATACTCATGGATACTTTGAACATGTGGTTAATAAATTAGGAGTCAAAACTGCCAGTGACTTGAGGGTACGAGGTCGGGTTTGGAACTTCATAATTGCTGGAGGCCAGTAATATCTTAGTAGGGCGGAATGATGAGCCAATCTAATGGTCATCTTTTGATAACACTTTTTGTCGTCTTCGTGATAAAGTTTACTTGCAATTGATACTTGAACTCATGTTTTTTTTATATATTTTATGTAAGAAATGGGCATAAGTAGGAAGTTAGATGGTGAAAAGGTTATGAAAGTATGACACTTGGAACTTATGATCTTATATAAAATGAAGAAGTAATATAACTAAATGAATGGTTCCCTTTTCTATGCTATGTTTGAGGGTAGTGTCCTTCATGTAGCTTATGTCCTACAAGAGCATTAATTAAGTTGAAATACTTTCTATTGAATTTTAGTCATGAAAAAATATATATGTGTTGAAGATGGTATGTGTGCGGTAATCCTTTTTGCAGGAATCAGTGGAGCAGTTCTAGAATCTAGTAGAGTATCACTGAAGAAGTCAAGGTCGGGTTCTTTCACCATAGGCCTCAGGCTGAACTAGTCAAGAGCACATGAACCAAGATAAGTGTCATTAAAAGATCTTCACGGGATAGCTGGGTCAATACAGTTTCCTATTTTATGCCATGCGCGGATGTAGAACCATCGTGTGCTACATTCTGGGATAATTTATTGAATAACTGCCATATTCAATTATGAGATATTTTGTATTGATTATAATCCTCATCTAATGGAGTAATCCTAGATTTTAGTTGTAAGTTGTAATTTCCCTTTAAATAAGATGACTGCTGAACTTTGAGCAGCACGACAATAGAGATAGAGTTAGTATTCCAGTAGTCCGTTGTAATTCAGCAAAGAGAAAATACAATCTTGTTTTCTGCATCTTTTGTAATCCATAATTTATAAATAAGTAATGAGAGCTTCAATTTCTAGTATCTAAGATCTTGTTTATTCATGCTTCTATGGGGGCCGGAGGTGAATCTCATTTGTAGTTAAGTAGGTTGCAAGTTATTTTAAATAATTAGGTTGCAAGTTATTTGAAGCAAGTAAGTCTCTATTTCTCCTGTAGCCATTAGTAACAACACTAACGGTTGTTCCTGCAGCAAAGGAAGTTAGCTAGTTTATTGTTCCTTCAGCATAGAGTTAAACTTCCTATCCCAGTAGGTTCCTTTATCTTTAGATTATGTTGTTGATATTTCAGTTCCTAGTTTAGTCCCATTTCAAGTATTTTCCATTTACTATAATGATGGCTTTTAGAATAGATTAGAGCATATACTTTGAAGTCACCATTTCAAGTTTACGCTCCCTGGTAAATAATTTAATGAGTTCAATGTATTGTTTCTAGTGGAAAGGATGCATAATCCTTAACAACAAAGGTATTATAAAGAGCAGTCAGGTATTATCATAGGAAATATGATCTTCCCAGTATCCAAGGCAATATGCCTCATCAATGTAGAATATGGCTCACTATCTTCGATGCACCAGGTAGTTAATGTTGGAGCAACACCTTGGGAAAATCACCTTTCAGAGCCATCCCTTTGTCTGACATGCCTTATCAAGATCACCTACCTGCTGACCCCCTTATTAACTGCTTGACAATGACCGGTCAGCTCTGGGGAACCTGGACATGGGTCACTGCAAAAGAATACAAAACTTTGGATCCAGACTTCTGGAGTCTGGGAGCTTACGCTCAAAGAATAAATAATTTGCAAAGTTGCACCCTGCTGGTGAAAATTTCTGGAGTCCAGAGAACTTTATTGTGCCTTGTACACTTTGAAAGATTCCAAAAGCTAGGGAATTCCCTCTTCATTGATGCCCTTGGTGCACGCTTGACAGTACTTGGCCGCCTCCACTTGCTCGCCCAAGTCTAGGGTGTTCCCTTTGAATTCCACAGCAATCTTCGCTGCATCATGGGCCTGGAGCATCATGCTGGATATACGTGACATTTTTTCTCTGTCAAATTCTCCCTGGGACTCGTACCATGACTCCATCAACTCGTCAAACTTTCACACAATGTGATCTACTAGAGTGCACATATCTTTGCTAAAGGGATCGACTCCCGAAACCCTTGTAACAAAAGCCTTGTATAAATTTAAAGAATACTCTACTCTGGGGACTTTGTCTTTTAGGGCCTCTACTAGTTGCTTGTTAATCTCCAATCTGAGATCAAGTCTGGAATGCTAGACCTGGATAAAATTGAAAGACTCCTCCCCCAAAATTCCCATCTCCATAATAGGTTCCTCTCCAAGATTCATGAGCTCTCCTAGCTCTCTCTTTCATGCCTCATATTGCTCGATTTCTCCCTCCCATATAGAAATGGTATTTTTGGCATTGTGCAAGATGTTGCCAACCGTATGTAGGTACGGGAGTGTAGTCACTAGGAAATGTTGTACATTTTCTACCTGGTTGGTTACCCAGTCATTGACTTCATGTGCCTTCTTCTTCATGTTCCTCAGCGCGTCAACATCACCCTGTGGAAGCGGTGCTCTGGATGTAGAAGCTTCTAGATGAATTTCAGCCAATGGTTGTGCTAACTCTATTAGAATCCTGAGAAGATTTGTACTCTTTTCCTTTTCCTCCTTTAGTCTCTGGGCTTGTTTATTGTAGCGGGCCTCAATTTCCCATGTATCCTCTTTTAGCAGGTCTAATTCACCCTGCTTGTCCCTCTTCCCCAAAGGTACCTCTATGACAGTGTATTCCGCAACACTTACCACTGCTTCCTCTTTATCTAGGGGAGGGGTTGCAATAAATGCGACTGTATCTCTGCCCATACCAGTATGAATGGAGTGGAGTGTCTGGGCCTTCTTTTCCTTGGGGATGCTTTGACTCTGTGCCATCATCTTAGCTAGGGAGAGATGGGATTTTGCCACTGCCAGGGCTTTTATCTTATTTGAATCTACTAACCATTGTGGTGGCGGGGGCAGCCGTGCTACTAGGGCCTGATTATTTGGGTCTTCCCCATGGCTCTGTTGTTCACCCCCAAAATTTATAGTCTCTTCGGACTCGTTTTCTATGTTCTTAGGACCGCCAACACCATCCACCTTAGTGGTATCAATATCTTATGCCTCGGTGCTCCCATCCTTACCAGTATTGGCGAGATCATCATCCATATCTCTGGGGTTCTCCCCATCATTCTACTGTTGATGTTCTTCTTCTCTGGCATCATCTATCAAGACATTCTCCTCTATTGGCTTATCTTTTTGAGGTGGCAAAGGTGCCCAAACTTGATCTGATTGTAGTATTATAGGGATCACCTTGTCGAATGTCATACTTTCCTAGGTGGGCAAAGGCATCTGGAGCATGGCAGCTGAGGTTATGATTTCTCCTGTAGGTTCAGTTCCCTTAGCCAAAGTTGGCTGCTCACCTTGTACTTGCCTCCTTTCTCCTATTTTGATCTCCGGGACCGGGATCTCTTGAACATCTAGGATGTCCACCTATTCTGGTTCTTTTTCTTTTTCTGCCTAGACCTCTTGTTCTGTAGTAGCCTCTTTCTCTAGTATCTCCCCTTTAATGGGATCACTACTTCTTCCTACACGGCAATCTCCTCCACCACCTTCCCTATATCCCCTTGTAAATTTAGAAGCTCATCCGTCCCAAAGATGTCATCAAAATCATCATGCAGAGGGGAGGTCTCTAAGGGATTATCTAGTTCAAGGGAGTCTAGGATGATCTCCACCTGGGGCATGTTGGGCATCTTGAGGTCTGCATCTATCCTTGGTCGAGAGACATTTATCTTTTGCTTCTTCTTTCTCATCACCAATGGAGGTCCGACATCCAAAATGGCCATATGCTCATCCCCCGTTCTCTTCCTCGCTGCCTGGAGCATAAGTTCTACAAGTGAGGGGGAGCCAAAAGGGAGGGCAGGTTCTGCGATAGTAACTAGGATGCTAAGTTGGATGCTTAATGCTTCCTTCATCTAGTGGGACACTGCCAGCTAAAGGTGCACTTGTTCTGCAATGGGAACTGTAACTGTAGATGGAATCTAGGTCAGGGTACCAACTTTTCTTTTTCCTTTGTCTTCACCCTCCACGGAGGTTCTGGCTTCAGAATTGGACCCCTACAAAAATGGTCCAATTCTACGAGTACTCTTTGGACATACCTTTGAAAAATATGCATGAGTGTATTCAACCACATCATGGGTAATGTCCTTGATTAATGGGATTTCCAGCGTGTCCCAATCCACTAGAGGGAGAGCCATCTTGTCAACTCCCTTAGCTTTGTATTGCGGGTCTTTGGTGGACCTGATATCTGAAAATTCCTTAGGAAAGGTTTAAAGATTGAGGTGCTTCATCATACTTTGTGTCATTCTAACAAAATGTCAGTTCTGAAATTCAAATTCATCTTGGTAGTCTGTCCAGAAATCCTCCATGTGAGGCTTGTGAGGGTCTGCTACCCAGGGCAGTGTCAAAGCTATCTTATCCAGCGGATCAAAATTCTTCTACTCCAAGTAAAATTCTGCTAGCCCCAGACATTTTAGTTTGCCATCGGCTTCCTTTGTCACTGCAAGGCTAGAAGTGTAGTTCTTGCAGGTGATCGAGAAGGAAATATTGGTGACCTTATTCAATGCAAAGAATGCATGAAGCTCCAGGATCTGCCTACAATATTCCAAAATAATTATCCTATGCCACAATGCTTGGGCAATAGGTAGGGTTTCCTGGAGAATTTGGTCCCCTGAATGTAGGAGTGTTGTTGAAACTGAATGAAGTAATGGCAATAAGTGTTGAGCAGAGTCATTTCTTCTTTTGAAAATTGGTAACCAATATCCCGAGTGGGTGTGAGGATGTTATAGTAAATGAAAGTGTCATTTACTCTGCAAAAGCTGGGGAAAATTGCCTCCCATTGTATTTGTGGGAAATAATCCTATAGAGCATTCTGGCCTGGGCTAGTCTTGAGGATGCCGACAGTGAGTAAACCCCTGGTTATGGGTCATTGTTGCGCCAGTGCCCAAAGACGTAGGAAGTCATGTAAAATTTGGAGGTCTAGGTGACCCTGACAAGCTAGGCATCTACATGATTGGCAATGATATCTTCCCAATCAAAATTTTGTCTGGCAGAGGCGATGCCAAAAAGAAAGTAATACATCCATGCCAAGAACTCCCGGGCATGGGATTATCCAAAGACCCTGCACAAGGCAATGATCCCCATTTGTATGCTTTCTTTAAACTATGTTCGAGGGATCTCCAACTTCATCTTTCTGTAATCATTTCTCTGGGTCTTGAGCTAGTTGGAGTTGAGGTACTACCGTTCAATCTATGGAAGTTTCTCAAATTCTTTTAATGCCAGGGCCCGGGTGATAACAGTAGCATTGGCAAACTAGGGGACCTGTAGCCTTGAAGAAAATGTTGCGGCATCCAGAGACACCAAGGGAATTGGGTAGCCCGACGGAAGAGGAGAAAAAAGCACGATAGCCCAGATGACTGTGTTGTAGTGTTCCACCAATGTGAGAATAAGCTCTGGAGCCTGCACTGAGCAGGGGAAGCAGGCGGCCTTGAGGATTTCAGAGGTGGCCACATTAAGTGCCATCAGATCTCCAGCCTTGTGCTGAATAAACATTATTTTTACTAAGGCCTGTAGTTTGTCCCATGCTCTAACACTTGTGTCAATGATCAATTGTAGCTTGGAATCTACCTTAGATCCTCTAATGGCTTCTTCCTTAAGATATTTCATATTTAGTAGAAGCTTCTCTATGGCCTTCTTGGCCTTTGTCCTGATAGCTTCCCTAGTTGAAGTGGTAGAGAGTTCTGGGCTCCTTGGTGGAGAAGATGCTTTAGACATGATTGATTTGCAAACTTTGGCAACCTGCAAGACTGGACAACCGTCAATATAGATAAAATAATATAGATTCCTGGATTCCAGAGATTTCATCACCGTCTCACATCTGTCCTCAAAAGGTTTTAGTTTGCATCAAACCATAAAAATATATTTTAAACAAAATGACTTACATGGGAATTTGATCTATGCCCAGGGGTTCTGGGGATTCTAACTCATGTGGTGAATGAAATGAAGATCAAAGGGGAACTTGGGACCCGGAGTCTGGAAAACTGATCGTTATTGACATGACCGGTAATTAGCCATACTAGGCTGACGTGGGGCATCACGTGGTCATGCAATAAAGGGAGTAAAGGAAATAATGACAAAATCTATCCAAACATGTGAGGGAATGAATGCCCCTTGGGCCATTTTTGAATGCTTGTGTGTGGGAGAATTAAACCCGCCATTAAAGAGGAGATGACAGAGGAGAGAGAAAAATTGTAAACTTGACCATGTGAGGTGCCGAGTTTGAATTTGTAGACACCAGAAGGGTGAGCTTGACAATTTGGATACATGTAGAGGAGCACGATGAGCTCGCCACCAAATGAATGGGAATATATAGAACTCTACAAAATATACATGAAAAAACAAACTAAAACACTTATACATAGAGGGTTGAGGGATGCTTTATAGACAAACCCAAAAACAAACTAATTTACAGCTACTTACAAACAAATGACAATTTACAAAAATTTACAGCACATACAAGGAATTACATCATTTTACAACTGCACAGAGGGTGGACAACCCTCTAGCAGAGCCATCCCACCAATGGGAGGCAACAACCAAGAATGGAATGGAAAACTAGAGAAATAAAGCAAAACAAAGGAAAAAAACCAAAAAAAATGAAAATAGAAAGCAACAAGGAAGAACCAGAAGGGCCTACCTAAGAAATAAGAGATGCTGGAGGACAAGCATGGGAGGTGCTCTACAACTGATTAGATTCAAATAACCATGAGAAAACCACTTCCAGTCACTGTTAAGCACTATTCGAGCTTTGGGAACAAATCACACTTAGTCGCTGCTAAAATTGCCTTAATCGCTTTGATTCACTCTGGGGTAATTTTTTCATGGTAAATGTAAAAATAACTAGTGAAACTCTATTTATACCCTTAGGGTAAAAACATCCCTCTTTCCATCCACAAATCCTGAGAAAGGCAACCTCTGGACTCTGGGCCCAGGGATCCCATGCAACTGCACCCTCTAACAAAAGAGGAAATGGTGATAGAGAATCCCAGAGTCTGGAATCTGGGTGGAACAAAGAAGACAAGAACACTCTGGGACCAAGTCCCAGAGGAAGAGAAACCAAGAAGAAAAGAAAAAAGTGACCCCCACGGCAGCATAGGCCAGAGGAAAACAAAAAGGAAAAGAAACAAGGCAAAAGCAAAAAAAAAGGGGGGGGACCCAACATTTTTCCAACAAAATGTAGGGATGGGTATGCAGGGCATAATAGGTGTCATGTGTCCCATATTTTAAAATTGACTAACATTTACTATAGGCTACAATATTGCAAGTCTTTTATAAAGGTTATGAGGATAGTTGCGATGCTGCAAGATACCACCATGTGTCTAAAGGAGATTTGAATTGAAATTTTTTTGTAGAATCACAAGGTTTGAAATAGATTATATTATTATCTCGTGACAGTGCGGGATGTTGCCATGTATCTATAGTATCATGATCAATGGATGGTACAAGGTCGCAGGATTCTTTGGCCTAAAATGACTAGTGTGGAAAGGTTACGAGGTTATGATGTGGTTTTATTTGAAGGTTGCAACCATGTGGAGGTGACTATTACAACTTGTCGCAAGGTCGCAAGACCTAATTTTAAGTCATAAAGCTAAGCTTGATGCCATGACGATAGTTGATCTGAGTTGAAAAGTGACAAGTGGGGTCTGGGCCCAGTAGAATTATGACATGACATATATTTTTTAGATATGTTGGCATATTATTCAAACAATTTTTAAATTACTCAAGGTTTCTGAATTCATGACCTCATGACATGATCATTTTCTTTCCATGGCTAATCACAGTTATTATGAATGTATGAAATTAATGGTGAGTTGATGGACAGAGAGTTGGTACTCAAGAAGGATCTTTAAAGTAGTATCCATTGCCATAAGTTGTGTATCCAATCACTAATCTTGTTTTTTGTGATATAGTGAGATTGCCTTGAGATTAAGCTGCTTGCAGTTGTAGAGAGAATAAATACATAAAAGAGTCTTTTCTATCTGGTTTGAGAAGTTTTTTATTCTAAGAAAATAGTAGAACCAAATATGTCCACTCACTCAGAAGTTGTACGGAAGCAAAGGAAGGATTAATTTTTAGAATAATGGATTCAGTTGCTGCCAGGGTCATTGAACGCAATGTCAACTAATGATTAGGCATGTCACGAAACTTGTTCTCATTTCAAGAACCTAGACACTCCTAGTTCTACTAGTACCTCTCTTTTCCTATTTTTCTTCAAAAATAGAGTGAAGGATGTTCCAGTGTGCAATCTATGGGTTTTGAACATGGCTAAGTTGATTCTTCATGAATTCTTCATGAATATTAACCTAGTGAAGGTATTGGATAAATATTATTGCCCACTCACCAAATGCATAAGGAAGAAAGACAAAGTTACTCCAGTGAGAATTGATAAAGCTAGCTTCTTACAAGCATTTGGAATTTTTGCAGCCATGAGTGTGGACATAGACCTGGATGAGTAAAAAGGGCAGTATCATTTGCACAAGAATGTCTTGAAGAAGAATGTAATTTTGAAGTTCATGACCCTAGAAGGAAGGAGACCTACACCCATTCCAGACAATGTGAAGGAGCCTTTTGACTTGGAAACCTTCAATAACTACTTCAAGTATATGATGTATGGTCTGTGTAAAGTATTGGGAGCTAAAGGAGGGAAGATAGTAACTGAATATTTGCTGATGTTGGCTATGGACATTCAACAGCTTCATATGAATAGAAGTATGATTATGTTGGAAACACAGTCAACAGAATTCAAAGTGACCTGGAGGCTATACAAAACAATCCATCCAAGATTGACTTCAAGCATTATTCAATCCTCATGCATCTCATTTTATTTTACAATGGTGGAAAGATGGATAAGGAGTTGATCTTGTTGAAGGAAGATATGGGTATGTAGATGTCAATTCAACTATGGACAAGGGTATGGGAATGCACTACTTACCTTTCTTCATTTTTACATTTTGAAAATTGGATTGTAGACCCAATTAGGGATATGTTAGGTGAAAGAGAGGATATAATCCCTCTTGTTTAGAAGAATGATTATACCTCTACATGAAAAAGGTAAGGTGCCTATAAGGCATAATTGGGGTGATTCTTTCATTTTTGAAAATTTTACAATTATTAGGGTTTTTGGGTGCCCTCAGCAACCTCACATTTTACCAAAACATGTCCCTCTCAGAGTTGGAATTATTGAGTTTCTCTAGAAATTAACACTGGTAGACAAGGAATACCTAGGCCCAAAGAAGAATAAGGGAACATTTTTACCTAGGCTATGGGTGGTAGGTGATTTCACTATAGGGAAGAGGGATTTGGATCCCCTTAATGATTTTTTAAGGTATTATAGATTATATACTACAAAGATGAGAATGTGTGATCCTAAGAGATTCAAGAGGGTCAATTTGAAGGAGATGGAAAATGTTTTTTTGCCACTTCATGAGGCATTTCTTGAGGAGGATATTAACAAAAACTCAGTTGTTCCTGATGAGTTGGCTGAAAAAAGAAGAAAGTGGAATTATATCCAAAGAGTTGAGGGGGAATTCAAGGAAATGGGTCCATCTTTTCTTGGTTTTTATCATGATCTTAGATATTGGGATAAGTTGAACATATTATTATAGAAATATGATGAGATAATGGAGAAGATGACCAATGTACCTACAAGAGCAGAGGCCAGGGTGAACCCTGTGGATGTTGAGTCATCACATGAAGATGTATCATTTAGAAGAGAGTATTCTATGGAAGTAGAGGAAGGAGATGAAGCTGAGTCTTCTCAGAGGCCAGTAGCTAAAAGACAGAAAATTGAGCATGCTCCTAAGGCAATGAAGGATATCGATAAAACAATAATTACTAAGAAGGTGAGGGGATTGGAGAATCAATTCTAGCAGTAGTTACTAAGATAGATGATATGTTATTGCTTTCAAATTTGTTTATGAAGGATGATGACTTCATCTAGACTGAGGTGTCCAAAAGCTTTATTTTCAAGTTAAAAATAAAATGAATTAAAGATTAATTTGGGCCTTGAGGATGATACAAAGGAAAATAAAGAAAGATTGGTGAAAGAACTAGAGGAATATGATCCTGACAATCATATATTATCTATAGTACAAGAAAGACAAGTATTGAAGAGAAGTGGTATGCTTCTACTACCTGGATGAGATATGCAATCATCCTTCCTAATTGACCAGATAAGAAAAAAGTCAGACTGGGTATTCAATTCTAAGGCTAGGGTTGGGGACTTCATCAAAGGCTCGAGTTTTGACCCTAGGAGAAAGACATTGGCAATTTGGTCACTTTTCCTAGCCACACAAAAGCCAAAGATACTTGATATACAAGATCAGAGGCAAGGTAAGAAGTTCATCTGGAATATCCAAAATGTGAGCAATGTGGAGATTGCAGATGTGTTGACCCATGTATCTTTCCTGAATAGAGCCAAGGTAGAGGATTTGGATAAGAGAGTTGCAAAAAAATATAATATCCTTATCAGGGTATTGAAGGAATATGAGGGGTAGGTTTTGCTAAATGCAAAGCTAGAGGAAAAGATTACTGAGCTAACTAAAAATTTAACCAACATGCCTACTGCTAGTGAAGGGGTGGATGTTTCTGTGGAGACTACTGGTGAGTTCACTTCTTATATTTCAAATGTTTCTATCCCTATGGAGGTTGATGAGAAGTTAAATAAGTATGCTGAGAGGATAGAGGAACTAGAAGAGTAGAAGAATACTTTGGGGATCAAATTATTGATGAAGATCCTACATCATAGGATTGATACCTTAAATAATAAGCTGAGTATTGTTCAAAGTGCTCATGTATCTTTGCAATCTTCTGAGGGAAATTGTACAGAAGCCATGGCATTCTTGAATCCTATTCTTACCTTATAGTCAGGAAGAAACATGTCAATGGAGAAGCTTGCAGCAATTTTAGTATACATGCTTGATCTACCTGGTAAGATTGGTGATACTAAGGACATGGTGGGAAATTCAGCACATTAGTAGCTTTCTTTATAGGAAAATATCAAATAATAAAAGGGAAATTGTAGATATTTGTACAATCATACAATGCTTATTTCCCTAGTATTTATGAAAAAGAAGTAAATCTAAAGGACATCCCCACATGGACATGAAATTTTGATTTAATTATGGAGAGAATTAAGACTATTAAATTTAACCAAGGAAATTGATACACATGATTTCAATGAAGTGATAGACAATATTTTCAAAGACGAGGTGGATCTTGTTAAGTTCATCTCAGATGAAAGGGCCATAATTGATGCTCAATAGAATGAGGTTGTTATCCAGATACAAACTATTACATCCTTTGAGTTGACAACAAATAGGGAATTCTCCAGGTGGGAGCTAGAGATGAATAAGAAGAATATTGCTGAAGCAGTTGGTAACTCACTAATTTTGTCTTTTTACAGTTGGTTACTGACCTGGCACTTGAGATTGTTTACAGGGAGAAAAATTATCTAAATAGGTACCTTTAATTTGTCATCAAATCTTGTGGGTATCCTACACAACTCAAAGAAATTGTATCTGATTACCTCCAGATAAAAGTGACAGATGCCATTTTTTCTGAAACCAACTCCCATGTGGAAGAATTTGAAGATTTGAAGAAGTCTTCCCAGGTTTTTATCGTTGTTAAGCATTCCAATGTAATTTTTCCCTAAGTGATCTATAGCTTGTTGCAATCTGTACTCTATAAAAGGATTTCAAAGATCACTTAGGAAGGGCTAATAAATTTTGTCCAAATTTCAAGTAGAATTATTTTGTACTCAGTCGGGTTTAACCAGTATAGTTGAGTTTTTTATAACAATTGACAAAGAAAATACATGTTTTAGTGTTGGAGTTTTAGTCTTATTGAGTATTATTTCAGTGAACAAATTATTGTATGAAAATTATGGTTCTGAAAATAATGAAATATAATCCTAATTGGTGCTCTCCTCTATGTTAATTCTATGAGTTGTGAATTTAACAAATTCTAAGTTTCTCATTCAATTCATTGCATATTGTTTATATATGTATGTTTTAATTCTAATTTTTGATCAAGGATCAATTAAAATGCTAAAATTAATTCACGAGTTCATAGGGTTGAAATAAGGATCATTATAAGAAGTTTAGTTTTGGATTACATGAAGGATATTATTCTAAGGAAATAATAATCTGAGTCTTGGATCATTCGCAGTTTATGTCTTTGTACAAGAAGTTACAAATTGAAAATATTACCCAATGGATAAGGCACTGGTCTAGAAATTGTTGAAATTGTTATCCTATTGGTTCAATGTATCTGATTATTCCATCTTTTGATAGAATAACTTTCATTTTCAGTTTAGTTGTGGTTGTTTTCATCTCATGCTCCAAGAAAGGTTGATTTTCAATGGGTAATTATCCATTATCTAGTATCTCCCAGTTATGTTGAGCCTTAAATATGATATTTCTTCTTGTATTAATGTCAATCATGGATTTAATGTGTATTCAAAGGAATTAAAGGGAGTTCCCCCTTGGTTTTGCAGAACCTAAAGTGTAGAGGGATAGTTCAGTATCCATGTTAGTTGTTCCAATCCTCTTAAGAGTTTGAACATTGGATTCGGCTTCTCTTTAGAATGTATTGAAGAGTGTAATGGTATCTTCTAAGTGTAAAACCTTTTCAGGAACCAACAATACCTTTAACTTTAAATTTTGAAAATGGATTTCCCTCTTCTATGTGCATACTTTAGTTTTAGACATGCACATGTAAATGATTTTAAAAACTTGAACCTTAAGTACATAATTGTAGTGTACATGCACATCTTACATGGTAAATTCAAACCTCTATTCTCATTAACATTGACCTTTTCAATCAAGGATACACCTAATTATTTTTTCCCATGCACAAATCTATATTGGCCTCTACACTTTGAAATTGAAATCAAATTTCTCTTTATTGAGGTGCAGATCTTTGCTTCAAGTCATACCTCAAATAGAATTTTTAATCTTTTTAAAACCTAATACCTTTTTCATGTATAAAGTGCCCACGAGGCTTGTATTTTAGAATTTGTAACTTTACCCTCATAGGTCAATGTACCTCATGAGCCTATATGCACCTAATAATATAAATTAGAAATTTGGAACTCACATGTTCTTTTATACACTCTTTTTCTCTAAATTCACACTTCAATGCCATGCTTGTCAAAAAATTGAACAACTTGTTCTCAAAGTTCAACCCTTCAAAATAAAAAAATTGACCTAAAACTTTGCCATATTATTTTCACACACCTATTCATTGGTTTTTGTCTTTCCTTTACTCAAGTGCACACTTGTCCACATTAAATTTCTTCAATAGTGGTTTTTCTGATGTGACAAATAGCTCTGAAAGCCTCATCTTATATCTAATTATATGAATGTAAAAAAACAACAAATAAATAAAAACCATAATCTTATCTTTAAACTTGGT
>MU224605.1:576685-612714 GCA_018584345.1 Thuja plicata | reverse complement strand
TATATATGTATATATATATATATATATATATATATAATGAACTTTTTGAACAAAGGAAAACTTAATAGAGGAAAAGGAAAAAACTGAATGTGTTTTTGTTTTTTGGATTTTTTTCTCGCAAGAGGTAGTAACCATTATGATACCTTGTACATTATTCATTCCTAATATCAAAAATTAATTATTTAAAAAGCTCATTATTTTTATAAGAAAAAATTTGAGGTATTATGATTATTTGCTTGGGATGGTAATCAAAACTAAAATTCAGATTTAGTTTGATGAAAGGGGGTTTTCTTTTTCTTACTTTCGTTAAGAGAATGATGAGGATGCATGCATATTTTGATTTTGTGTATAATGTGTAACGTAGAAAAGGGGTGATTTTGTGTATATATGTATAACCTAGAAAGGGGGTTTAGGGGGAGAAAAATGTTTTGGAAATAGTAGGAAATTTTGGAGAAATCCTTAAATATTTGTGAGTATATTTTGGAAAAGATACAAAAAATTTTAAGGGTAAAACATGTGACAAATTTAAATCAAGGAAGAAGAGAATATATTATTGTATTTTTACCCTAGATTTATTTACATTGTGTTTCCTTTTTAAACCTTGGACATATTTAATCATAGAATGCCTTAGAATTTTCCATATTACCTTGGACATATGCTTATGAAAATGAGTCTTGAAAAATGTTCCCC
Source organism: Thuja plicata (assembly GCA_018584345.1). Classification (NCBI taxonomy): domain Eukaryota; kingdom Viridiplantae; phylum Streptophyta; class Pinopsida; order Cupressales; family Cupressaceae; genus Thuja; species Thuja plicata. Next base: position 612,024 of record MU224605.1, on the reverse strand, counting down.
CCTCAAAATCCATGTTTAAACTATTTGGCTTATAATCTAGAGAAAGAAAAGTTACACTATGGTGGAAAAACATCACAATACATGTTTATGCATACACTTTTAGTAATGCTTATAATCATTTAGTAGGTTATCAATATTAGTAGAAAAGAAATCTAAATTCAACTCACCATCCTATCTACGACGATATTCTAGATCCTAGGAAAAGATAGGGTAATTGATGTGTGTAATTGTACCATTAACAATGAAATCATCATTTTTCATGATTAACCAACATTATCAAAATTATTGGGCACATGTAGACATAAATTGATTGTGATATTTTTCAATGTTTAGGTCAAACATGTTAATGTGGCTTGCTAATTAAGACAGTGATCGACATATTCATATAATGCAAAGGCAAAAATATATAACTGAATAACAATTATATAGATATTTCCATGAAATTTTCTTGATTAAGGTATGTAGTCCAACATTTCCCCCTTAATACATTGATCCTAAAAACATCAAACCCACCTTTCCCTAGGGACCCCCCTCATGGCTTACATAGAAAAACATGTTGAGTACATAATATTAATACATATCTTGAGAAAATATTTTGTTGAAGAAAAACAATTAAACCAAGCAGGGATCCATCTTGAGTTGTCTAATGACCCTCAAAAAGGTGAAGCTTCAAGCTATTTTATTAAGTTTTTGTCTTGAACTCTCGAATCATAGAGTCTTGAATTATTCAAAAATAATCTATAAGACATACAAGAGATTTCTATCAATATCTAATGATTGTGAAAGGGTATAATTCATGATCAATTACATTGAAGCTTGTTGGACAAAAATCCATATTGATCTCAACACCAAATCTTGAAACTATCTCCAAAATGAATCTTCACAATACATCCATTCTTTAAAAAAAAAAACAGCATCAACAAAGAAAGCATAAACCAAAAATGTCAAAAATGCTTCTCATGCAAAACGTCATCTCAAAGTGAGAAGATGACTTGAGATGATAGAAATTCATCTAACCTTTGGTGACACCGGCCTCCAATGTGACCCTATTACTCTTTAATCTTTCAAAGTAGCACCAGAGGATGTAATACAAGCTCCAAGAGCCCAATGAAAAACATTCATAGGACACTTTTGAAAAAATTCTTTTTGCAAATTATTTTAAACAAGCTCAATGATGTTAAATCAAGTTTCCTTGACAATGATACTAACTTCAATCTTGGGTATAATATTTTTCAAATTTTGTATCTTCATAACATATTTAAATCAAACTTTCATGTTCAATATATCCCTTATATTACCATTATGTGCATTCTCTATTATAGGTTTCAAAACATAAGGAATTAATAGAGCCAAACCTCCAATAAAATAAGCTATAGTGAATGAAAATCCAGCCCAAATTTCATTGATTCATTTCTATTCCAAGGAGATTGATTTCCTATAGAATCATTTCAAGTTGCATCTACTCTTAAATAAAAAACAACTTGTATACTTCTTTACAATAAGAATATTTTATTTCATTGCACTAAAGAAACAAAATGAACATCCACTTTTTGAATAGTGCCTTATTTTATCTTATCACTCCAAGACTTCTTAAACAACCCACATAATCTCAAATGATATTTGGTAAAACATAAAATCTTGAGTACGCTTACCTTCAAGATATATTTTTATTTCCCTAAATATTCCAACCAAATTCAAATGAATTGTAGTCACTCTCAAAAATACTTTTTTTTAGCAAATTTTAAAGAAACTTCAATAACTACTTAGTACCTTGCAAAGAATAATGCACCTAAAAATTGTGAATGCCTTATTCTCACCTATAAATCCTCAATCCCTCATAGATGTTTTCCAATAGAGTTGTAACTTTAGTGAATGTAGGAAGTGTTGGAAATGAGTTGAGTAACTGAGAGGGAAGGGGTGAATCAGTTACCACAAAAACAAATCCAAGTACCTTAAATGTCTTAAACAAACTTATCACTCTGGTCGGTTAATAATTTTTTTTTTTTTGTTATTTGGTTAACAAAGTAATCTTAAGATATTAAATGTGATTAAACTTTAGTGATTAAGTGTAGAATAAAACATAAAGAAAATAACAGGTACACAGATGACACCAATATTTAACGTGGAAACTCAATTTGGGAAAACCACCAATTGCAACTAGTTATTGTTTTTCACTCTTTTGAAGTGAGCCCTGTTAGGAGCCAGCCCTGTTAAAGGTTACAAAACACACTGTTAGGTGTGACCCTGTTAGAGGATTTAATCACCATGTTAGGAGTGTCCTTTTTAGAGGTCTTCAAACACTTCAATATATAAATGCCACCTTGTGAGAGGATTTATGAAAGATAGTTAAGTCTACTCTGTCAAGAGATTTGGATCACTGCTACAATTGTTAGAGAGTAACAATGAGTTGACCTGATTGAAGAAGCAACTAAATTTGTAGATTTAGATCTTTGTACTGGCTTTAACTGGATCCTCACTGAGAAAATATTCTTTTGCAGCTCAGTCTGGATATTTTGTCCTTAATCAGAATTCCTTCTTACTTCACCTTCACTCTTCATATCAAAAACTCTACCACATATACAATCCAAAATTAACCTTGTATATATATGATAACCTTTGTCAAGTTAGCTTGAATATCCTTCTAAATAAACAATAAAACTCAAAACTGTCGGCTGCAATTAACCAATTAAACATAAAGTGTAAACTGTTGTAAGTCAGCTGACACTAAATACATAACCTAGTTAACACTGTAATCCTTCGATGCCCAATCGTTACTTAGTTGAAACTAAATTTTTTATTTCCCAAGTGAACTCAGTTAATACTGCAAACCACTTGGCTGATACTGGAGTCTTCTTCAATGCCCAAGAGAGCTTGGCATACATTGACTATGCTCGGTTAGGTTTAGACATTTGTGTAACATCAATGACAATAGACAATTGAATAATTGTCTTCAACAATCTCTCTCTCTCTCTTTGGCATTGATGCAAACACAAAATGTCATTATACAAAGAATTTTTAGAGAAATAGAAACAAGAATAAAATTTTATAATGTCCTTAGCTTCATTCTGATTCTCATCTAGAAAACTCTCTCTATCTTCTCAGTCACTGATATAAAGATTTCTCTCTCTTACATCAAACCCTATTTCTGATAAAATTTCTCCCTCTAATATACTAATTTCTTTGGCATGACACCAATAATCTCTCCCTCTTTGACATCTAATGCCAAAGACTTCATCCTATTAAGTTGTAATGTACCTGATGTATTGATTCATATGCAATAAGCTCTGACAATCTGCATCAACTTGTTATATCTTCATTGTAGCTCGGTTGATGCATCACTAATATGTTATTTAGTGAGCCTTAGTTAGGGGAATCACACCTAGATTTCCCTGAGATACAAGAATACATCCTTAGGTAAAGGTTTTGTGAATATGTCTGCAATTTTTTTTTTAGTATTCACATTCCAACCTTACTTCCTTGTCTTGAACCAATTCTCTCAAGAAATGATACTTTATTGCAATGTGCTTAGTCTTAGTATGCATCATAGGGTTCTTTGAACTGTTTGAACTATAATAACTGGTTCTTTGATTTCCTCCTTCATACCTGACAACAAATATTTGAACCATATGATATTTGAACAATTCATTGTTGTAGCAATATACTCTTCCTCTATTGTAGACTGAGAGATGCAATTCTATTTCTTTCTAGTCCAAGAGACTAACCTCTTCCCAAGAAAGAACTCTCCACCACTAGTGTTATTTTTGTCATCAAAATTCTTGCCCAGTCAGCATCAGTAAAAGTCTTCAAATCAAATTTTCCTCCTTTCTTATACCATAATTCATAATCTTTATTACCCTTAAGATATCTCAGAATCCTTTTGATAGCCATCAAATGATTCTCTCTAGGATTATTTGAAAACCTTGCGACAATACCAACTGCTAATACAATATCAGCCCTAGTGTGAAAAACATATTGAAGTTTACCAATCATGGATCCGTAGGTAGTATAATTTACCTCCTTTGAATCATCATCCTTAGACAAATTATGTCCAGTAGACATAGGTGTCCCAATTGGTCTGAAATCTTCCATTCCAAATTTATTTAGTATCTCCTTGATGTATTTAGACTGAGTAATGTAGATACCATCCTTTGTCTAATGAACTTGTAAACAAACAAAGAATTTGATTTCTCCAAACATAGACATCTCGAATTCCTTACTCATTTCTTTGGAGAATGCTTTGCATAAATCATCATGTCTAGTGAATAGTATATCATCAACAAATATCTCTGCTAATAGTATCTTGTTATGAGATCCTTCTTTGATGTACAAGCTGCTATTGTCATTATTTCCCTAAAATCCAATACTTACCAGGTAACCATACAGTCTTTCATAACAAGCTCTAGGAGCTTGCTTCAGTCCATACAAAGCTTTGTGCAATTTGAAAACTATATTGCTTTTGTTAGGATCAACAAAACCTTTAGGTTGCTTAATATAGACTTCCTCTTCTAGAATTCCATTCAAGAATGTATATTTTACATCCATTTGGTATACCTTGAATCCTTTATGTGTTGCATATGCTAGAATAGTTCTGACTCCTTCAAGTCTTGCAACAAGAGAAATTTTTTTCCATAATCAATAACCTCTTGTTGAGCATATCCTTTACACACTAATCTTGCCTTGTTTCTATAAACTTCACCTTTTTAATTCAACTTGTTTCTAAAAACCCACTTAGTACCAATCACATTCTTGTCTTTTGGTCTAGGCACAAGAGTCCAGGTCTTGTTCTTTTCTATCTGCTCAATCTCTTCATTCATGGCTTCTATCCAACTTTCATCATTCAAAGCATATTTTAATGTATCTAGGTTCAATTTCACTAAGAAAACATGTACCTTTAAGGTTGTTCCTTGTCATTATACCTTATGTTTGATCTACAATTATTTTTTTAGGTACATGATTCCTTCTGACATATTTGGCAAGTATAGGTTCCTTCTTCTTTGATTTTGGGCTTGTTTCACCATGCTCAAACATTCTATTCTTCTCTTCTAAATAAGACTCAGTTGCCTATGTTTGAGACTCAGTTTCCTCTATCTGAGACTCGGTTTCCTCTTACTGAGAGTCGGTTTCCTCTGTCTATGACTCATTTTCAATTGTTAGCAGCTCGGGTTGCAAAGGTTGTAACAAAGTTTGTGCTTATGAATTCAGTGGTTGGCATAGTTGTTGTCCAATCACCATTGCTTATGTCTTAGGTATAGTTTCAAGTTCATAATACACAGAGTTCTTGTAGTCCTCGGGCTCTTTACTACTCTTTCTTCACTTCTCTCTACAAAATCATCAATCTTTACATGTACACTTTCTATGACTTTATGAGTAGCAAGATTCAAACATGTATATGCCTTGCTTTTATAGGAGTAGCCTAGGAATATGCCTTCATCACCTTTTACACCAAATTTTCAATTTCTTGCTTCCTTCAAGATGTAACATTTACTTCCAAATACTTTTAAATAACGAACATTGGATTTATAGCCATACCATAATTCAAAGGGTGTCTGATTAGTAACTTTCTTCAGTTGAACTTTGTTCAAGGTGTGAACTGCAGTGCTGATAGCTTCCTTCCAGTATTTGGTTGCAACATTCTTTTCAATCATCAAGGTCCTTGCACAATCTATAATATATTTGTTTCTTCTTTCTGCTATTCCATTTTGCTATGGTTTACTAAGGGTAGATACTTGTCTCTTGATTCCTCTTTCATTATAGAATTCATTGAACTCATTAGAAATTAATTCACCTCCTCTATCAGATCTTAGGCACTTTAGTTTCTTTCTTGTTTCCAACTCATCTCTGGAAAGGTACCACTTAAACTTCTGAAAAGATTTTTATTTTTCTTTGAGAAACATAACAGTCATCATTCTAGAATGATCATCAACAAATAGAATGAAATACTTCTCTCTAGTGTAACTTTTTGTTCCAATTGGTCCACATAGATCAGTATGCACTAACTCCAAGACTTCTTCAGTATTGTAATTCTTTCTCTTGAAACTAGTTTTTCCCATCTTCCCAATTTGACATTGTTTGCACATTGCCAACTCAGGTTTCTTCAAAATAGGAATACCGTTTACTCTTATATTCTTTCTTATGTTGACTAGGTTAAAAAATTCACATGACACAACCTTTTATGCCATATACAATTTTTTTCTACTTGTGCAATAAAACATGAAATTTTAGTGAGATCAAGATAGAATAGATTAACTTTTGTTTGCTTGCCAGTTCCAACTAGGTTTCCTTTACCATCCAGGAGCTTGGCCTTTCCATTCATGAATTCTACCTTGAAACCAATGGTATTCAGTTGTTCAACACTCAGTAGATTATGCCTTAGTCCTTCAACCCAATAAGCATTATCACATTTGATTCCTTCAATTAGAGCAATACAACCTTTACCTTTCACATAGCAAGGTTCATTATTCCAAAATTTGACACTCCCACCACTATAGTGTTCAAGATGTTCAAATTTTGTTTTATAACCAGTCATGTGGTGAGAACAACCACGATCAATTATCCAAGTGTCATTAACATCAGAGAAAAGTGTAGTCTTTTCATTTTCTTCATTATCTGACTTATCCTTAATAGCAATGTAAACCATTTCATCTTCATCTTCATCACTATTATAATTTTTTGTAATATAACAAGATTTCTTACCTTTGTCCTTGTAGCTTTTGAAATCTTTCTTGCCTTTGTACTTTTTGAACTTTCTCTCACCTTTTTATTCTTTTTTTGGACACTTAGCAACAATGTGACCAACCTCGTCACATTAAAACCAAATCAATGGTAGTCTTCCTTTGTACTTTCATTTTCCTTTGGCAGCTCTCTTTTCAAGTAGTGCTTCAATGATTTCTAGATCTTCATCATTAGATTCATCATCACTATCATTGTCAATCTATTTTCCTTTTGAGTTTCTATTCATCTTATCAAGGCTTAACTTAGCCTTGAATGCAGACTCAAAATTGCTAGGATTAGGAGAGTAATTGCCAAAATTGTCCAACTCAAAAGCTGTTAGCCTTCCAACCAATGCATCTAGAGTTATATCATTACTACCCCTCATCTCTTGAATATATGAGACTCTAATTGTATAGATAGGAAGTAAAGTTCTCAATACCTTACTAACCACTATTTTGTCTTCAATCTTTCCACCACCAGCTCTGATGGCGCTGACATTTTTCTTGATTCTTTCATTATATTTTGTAATGTTTTCTCCTTCTTTCATTTTCATCTGATCAAACTAACCTCTAAGACTTTATGCTTTGGATCTCTTTACATTTTCATCTCCTCCATGGATTTCATGTAGTTTCTTCCACATACCATAGGCAGTAGGGCAGTCCTTGACTTCATCAAATTTTGAATAGATGAGTGAGGAATCTATATTAATCATCATTATGTTATGATTATTCATGTCCACCATCTGATCCATAGAAATAGGTCTAGGTGGTTCCATATACTTGTGATCCAATAATTGCAAACCAGTATCTCCAATAGTAGATATATGTAGCCTCATCAACTCTTGCCATGCAACAAAGTTGTCTTTGTTAAGCTTTGGGATCTCCCTTCTGTAAGACATCTTTGATCTTTAGCTTAGGCCTTGAAACCTTCCCTGAAAGCACCAAATTATCTGATACCAATTTTTGGAAATGAGTTGAGTTACTGAGAGGGGAAGGTTGAATCAATTACCAAAAAAACAAATCCAAGTTCCTTAGATGTCTTAAACAAACTTATCACTCTAGTCAGTTAATAAAAGATATTCTGTTGTAACTTGGTTAACAAAGAAATATTAAGATATTAAATGTGATTAACCTTTAGTGATTAAGTGGAGAAACATAAAGCATAAAGCAAATAGCAGGTACACAGATGACAATAAGATTTAACATGGAAACCCAATTTGGGAAAACCACCAATTGTAACTAGTTACTATTTTTCACTCTTCTGAAGTGAGTCATGTTAGGAGCCAACCCTATTAAAGGTTACAAAACACACTGTTAGGTGTGACAATGTTAGAGGATTTAATCACCCTGTTAGGAGTGGCCTTGTTAGAGGTCTTCAAAAACTTCAATGTTGAAATTCCACCTTGTGAGAGGATTTATGAAATACTTAAAGTCTACTATGTCAAGAGATTTGGATCACTGCTACAATTGTTAGAGAGTAAAAATTAGTTGACATGACTGAAGAAGCAACGAACTTTGCAAATTTAGATCTCTGTACTAGCTTTAACTGGATCCTCACTGAGAAAATATTCTTTTGCAGCTCAGTCTGGATATTTTGTCCTTAATCAGAATTCCTTCTTACTTCGCCTTCACTCTTCATATCAAAAACTCTACCACATATACAATCCAAACTTGACCTTGTATATATATGATAACCTTTATCAAGTCATCTTGAATATCATTCCAAATAAATAATAAAACTCAAAACTATCGGTTGCAATTAACCAATTAAACATAAAGTGTAAACTGTTGTAAGTCGACTGTCACTAAATGCATAACTCGGTTAAGACTATAATCCTTTGATGCCCGACCATTACTCGACTAAAACTAAATTTACTATATTTCCCGAGTGAACTTGGTTAATATTGCAAATCACTTGGCTAATACTGGAGTCTTCTTCAATTCCTGAGAGAGCTTGGCATACACTGACTATACTCGGTTAGTTTTAGACATTTGTGTAACATCACTACATTTGTGAAAATACACAATTGAATAATTTTCTTCAATGGGAAGTGCACAAAAAGGGACTTGTTGAAATGGCTTTTGAAACTATCATGAAAATGTAGTTGGCCGCATAAGCTAGATGTTGTTTTTTGTGCTAATAGTTATATCAAGAGACATTGTAGTTGCATGTACCTTAACAAATGCAATAATCAAAGAAATAACTTATCTATGCAATCAATCAATGGTACTATTCATCTAACGCCCCGCCAAGGAACCCAGAAGGACAAGATCTAAAGTACCAAGAAAAGAAACTAACTTTTTTTGATAAGACCATCAATGTTACTTGCTTCTTAATTCTGAAGTAAGAACATGTCCTTATAGGCTCCCTTATGTGTTTTACTAAATTTAACATTACTGATTCATTTTCTATCTACTTTACTTGTCACTTAACTTTTCTTAAAGGATAAGGTAAGAGATAACATTAATGCTTATTTCATATGCTTTTATTTAATTTACCACTAAACACTTTAACTTTCAATTTCTTTCCCAATTACATATGTTTTAAGCATAAATATTTTATCCTTACAAAACATAATTATACTTTGCATTAAGAAATATTTACTTTTCATATTACATTTCAAGAACATAGAGAGATAGGGTAGGAATTTAAAGCTTGAATCCTTCATTACAATATTCCATATTACAAATGAACATCCCCTTTTAATGTTCCTAAAACTACCCTTCCCAATTACATAGCTCTTCATTTCAATTACATCAAATTATATTACTTTACATTACATCGCGCAACAAGGGCTTACAATAAATCAACACATTTGAATTACAATACATCAAAGTACATGATATAGAAGTAAGGTTCTTCAAAAAATTCTAAGAAATAATTCCAAAGCCAAGTCATCCATGGACCCACATGGTGGAACCCAAATTTGTAGATCAATTTAAATATTCAAAAAGCTCAGGGAAGTATTCTTTTAACTATGTCAAATAAACTCTTATGTTTTATGCTTTAGTATTATTTTCATATTCATAAACATATATGTTACTTATGTTTTTGCGGGCTTTTCATTAACTTTATTATATTATCTTCGCACAGCTCTGTGTTATGCTTTTGCAGGTTGTATCCTCATGGTTATTCCGCATCTCCTACAGAGGTTGTCGTTTGCATCACCTTGGTCGCAACAGATGGTTGCTCTGATTCAATATTTTATTAAGTATTATACTCAGCAAAATTATCCCACAAGGATCTGAGAGTCAAAGTATCGAGCTTATTATATTGGGCCTTTTGGAGGACATGGTTCGTGGTTAAACCTTAGCAAAGATCTACGCTTGGCACTATCCCTTAAACAATAGATGAACTTCCTTTAACCTTCAAGGAAATGCACCTAGATAACACGTGTCCTTTGATCTCGGTTGACTAAGGTCAAAACAAGTTAATACATCGAGCAATTTAATATTCATATGATGGCTGGCGCTTTTCCTTAAAGAAGATGATGGACGATCTTTACCATTAAGGCATCGCGCGATGTTTACGCGTGTTCGAGCCCCACTAAAGTCTGAGTAAGTGAATGTAGATCAACAGTTAAACCTTTCTTAAGATCTACGGTAGGAGTGATGACTCAAAGCAAAGTTGCAGGGTAATTAACCTTCAAGGGAATGCGCCTAACTGACACGTGTCCCAGGCCTGTAGGTTCTAAACAATGAAGTGAGGTTGATTGGTTGTTTAGCTTCGATGAAGATCAATGATAGGCATAAAGCATCAAAGTGGAGATGCATGACCTTTACCCTTCAAGGCATTGCGACAAAGCTACACATTTCCTAGCCCCACTAAAGTCTAAGCTATGTTATCAATTATTAAAGGATGGAAATCATCGATGGTTGGCGCATTCCCTCGATCGGAAATCGAACGTATTTTAGCCTTCAAGGGATTTTGCAATCTTGAAACATGTCCCCAATGATAAAAAAGACAAGAGGCTTGATGGCAGCGTCGATATGGACTTTTCTTTATCATTTTTTCCTTAATATTTTAATTATATTTTAATAACTATTAGGGTTTTGTGTATCATTTGATACGTCGCTGTCTTCTCATATTGGGTTTCAAAGGTGGTGGATACCATGGATATATATGGTGATGAGATAGTGCAATCTTCATGATTGAGAGAGATGATCACATGTAGATATTTGTTGAATAATGTTCATAAATATATATGATGCCAAAAGTTTATCGACAACATTAATGATCTGATTCTTGTCAATGAAGTTGTTTGATGTACCAGGAATAATAACTGATATCATGCAGATTTTATATTGATTCTTATCGATAAGTATATGGTCAAAGTACTATGATGATCATGATACATAAGTATTATTTAATTATTGTCTTAGACATATTACGAAGAATTTTTTAAGTTATTACTATGAAACCTAATTGGACGATGACTATTGTAAAACAAGGATGATTAATCATTCCTTTATTGTAACTGCTAATGTTCAGTTGTTGATCTTAGGATTAGGTATTAGTTATGAACATACGTATTGATTTGAATCTTGTTCACATCCTTTGGACATCATATAAATAAGGATACCAAGATCAATATGAAAAGGAGGAGAATTATCATCATCATTATAGTCAGATTGGATAGTTTTGACCAACAACTGTAGCATGGACTTAAATGTATCATTTTTCCAAAATCAATAAAGATAAGTGCCCTTTTTCTCTCATCTATGGGAATTGACTCATTTTAATTTTTAATTAGTCCCTTGGATAAAATCTATAGATTTTATTCAAAGTGATAGTTTGATGTTGCATGCTCTTGATTAAGTTCATAGTTTTTATTGTCAATTGGTATTTTCATCTTGCATGGTTAAATTCAATTGATTGTGGCCACAAACCATTGGTATATAATTTGAAAAGTAATATTCAATTCAGCTAACTATGAATTTATCTCAAGTTATATGCTCATTTCATAACACCTTTGAAGCGATATGTTTCTTGTAAACTATCTCTAAGGTTGTACATAGGATTGGGATGATTTTGACTTTATTGCCCATAGAATAAGGCACTCATCTATATATATATATATATATATATATATATATATATTGGATTATGGTTATTTAGTTCATTGCTCATAGTTTTGTGATATTCTATCCATCTATCCTTTTCAATTCACATTCATATCTTCAAACATTCTCTTAATAAATTAAAGTATTTCAGTTAGCATTTTATGACACACTGCTTTCAGTTAAGATTTATTTCAAGTACCTTTCCATATTTCGAGAGAAAGAAGTTTGAAGTATACTTTATCTTCTATAAAAAGCCTTAATATTTGAAGGATAAATCTAAGGTATAGGCCTACCAGCCTTGGTTCTGCAAAGCCAGAATTACAGAAGGTTCAACCTTGTCTTGGTTGAAACCTTGTTAGTTGGCCAAATCACTTGTGTTTCCATGAATTAGATTGGCAAGTCCATAGTAAATCCAATCTATTTATTTGAGCACCAACACCACGAACAACACCTCAAAAAATAATTTCCACCCTACCACATGAAACTATGAAGTTCCACTCCCCTGTGCTACGAGATAGAACCAAGGTTCACATAAGCTATAAGGAAATATAAGGCTATGAAGTATCCTTCCCAAAACATCAAAAGACCCAAAGGAAATAAATAACCCATAAGAAAAAATACCAAAACAACACATCACAAAAGTAAGGGTTCTAGAATACCAACTAGGTGAGTGTCATCACATAGCCTTTGTTGGGATCCACCCTAGCAACCATGGAAACCTAGTCCACTTCTAATTAGGATCCATCCAAGTGTTTAACTCATGGTCATAGTACTCCAACAGGTCTATGTGGACTATAATATCACTTATATTTTATTATGTTTAAACCCCCAAGTTTATTTTATGGTTATCTCTTGATTAAGGAACTCATCCATAGGATCCCCTAGAAAAATCTTTGGGTCCTGGCTCCTATGGTGAGCCACTCACCTAGGGTACCTAGTTTCCCTACCCAAACATGTCTTCTATCAGAATTAAGCAACTTCAAATCACCCATTACATAGGGTTAGGAACCCTCTCCTGTGATCCCAAATCCTCAAGATGAGTCCAATCTTTAAACATTTACCAATAAGCATGACAAAAATGGATGGCTTCATGAGGAAATTGATTTAAGATTTAGGGTGACCTCATACAAAGACAGAGAAGTTTCAAAGAGTCAAACAGATGTAGACAGAGATCTGATCACTAGAACATAAAATCCAGATTAAAAAGCCTTTAAAAGGTGTAAAAATTGAACACAATGAATCATAATCCAATACGAGTATTCTCATAGGCTAGTATGATTATTCCCATAGGCTAGTATGATTATTACCATAGAATAGTATGAGTATAAAGGGTTATGCATCCTAACTCGTATGAGTTTCTTCCTAGAAAGGAAATATTGCACTATCATATTGACTGTATGGTCAAAATTGGGCATGATGGGGCTCTTTGGAAGGGTTTATGAGGTAGAACCATTTGAAATCTCCCAGGTCCAATCCATATCACCTGTCAAACCTAATTCAATTCCCCAATCAACCTGGAGTTTGATATTATAAAGTAAAAGACCCAAACAAAAATAAATTGCACATAGAATAAATAAAGAGAAAGGTGTTGTGTGACACTCTAAACCTCCCAGAACTTGAAAATAAAAGAGAGGCTATTAAAATTCAATAAGACATGCCAACATCCAATATATGAGATAGGGAAAAACTCCACCAAATTCAAACACTAAAAATTTACAGATTGTCTTATCTTTCCAAACATTATAAATGTACATAGATGATGTATGATAAACTTCAAGGCTTGTTTTCATACCCTCCAAGAGACTTCACTTTCCTCCTAGAATCCTATTCCTCTTTAGGATCTTCCAATAGGCTTAGATCATTAACTAAGACCTATTCCAACTCTTCTATAAGAGTCAATCTTTGAAAAATTAACCTTGAATGATCAACACCTTAGTTTTGATTCACTTCTCCACACTCACTTAGAAGGCTCTAAGTGCCAAATCTCCATAAACATGATCCAAAATTGCAGGGGTCTTCTCCATCATGAAAAAATTCCTTTTCTATTCCATTTGATCCATCTTGGAAGGGTCTTCAATCATCTTCTTATCGGATTCCATGAATCTTAATGATTTGACCTTAAAAATAGGCCTATTCTAGTAGCCCTAACCAGTCACCTCTTCCTATTTCTTGCAAAAATTTTCCAAACAACTTGGAAAAATAAGACTTGATTCGAATACCCTTTTGGAATTTTTAAAATATTCACAAATTTTTTGGGTCAGACAGTTACGGTATAGGGGGTTCCTACAAACAAGGACAAGAGGCCTAATAGGCCTAATTTCTAGGACTGAACTATGATTTTGATAATAAACTTGTTCAAACCAAATCCTAAATGATTGGTAATACTTCTATCTACATAGAATGCATAGATATGATATTTACCTTCATGAAAAAATCCTTCCCTCATACAAATCTGTACCTCCATGCAATGTTTCAGCACTCTTTCTACCTCTAGAACTCTAACTGGGCTTCACAAACTCGCCTAGGGCCTAGCATATAAAATAGTTCCTCATACTTTCCAGACTCCTAAATACTAAAAATATATACACTAATGACTCCTCTACCATTTCCATCTAATATGGATTATTATCCACGGTTATATTTCATGGGGGAGCCATGACTCTCTAAACTACTCAAAACACTAGTAAATTAGACACCCTGAACTAGATTGCTGAAAATCAGAAGATAGATTACCTCAAAATGACTAAAACTTCAAATGAAAAAGTTCATTAAAAACCTATAGAACACTAATCCACCACTGGTTTTAGTCTTTCAATCCATTAAGTATGACCATCCACAAAAACACCAGTAATTTGCTGTAAAAATGCTTGCAGATCTCTATTAACTTTTCCTCCAAACTATTACATGCTTCCATAATACTTTGTGTTCGAGTCTTAGGTATCATTAGATGCCATTTCCTTCATTTTTGGGCCTGTTGGTCGATCATAACCTCCTATAACTTAGGGCATCCAAAGATACCCGAATGGCATGCACTCTTTTGCAATGATTGCAAAATTGAAGGCAACTTCTTTTGAACATTTGGCAACTTCCACATATGCCATGTTCCTATATTCTTGGGCTTCTAACCTCCTATGTCTCAAGGATCCAAAGCTATTTATAACCTTATGGTATCTTTATAACAATAAGATGTGTTAGAACACATTTAAGACTCTCGCCTAAGCTAAGCTTCTAACTTAAGAAATTAAATAAACAACTAACAAAGGCTATTATTGTGACCTTAGTCCTAATGACTAACTCACCTATCCAACATAGAAAGAGACCTTCTAAGGTCCTAAAACAAACTAAACTAAGCTCTTGACTTGGCTAGAGTCAAGTACAAGCCAGAATTTACTAACCAATGGAGGCTAGCCTAGGTGCTCCTGCACCATCCTCCCCAAAATTAAGAACTTCAATCCAGCCTTGGATTGATGATGGTAGGATCAATGCCCATCCTTTTGAATTATAATTCCTTGGTCCAAATTGCATCAGCAGTACTCTGCCCATACCTTTGAATGAGGTGTTCTTTATACTCCTTGAGTCTAGTCTTTTTGTAGACTCTAGTGTCTAGTACACTGTCTAGTCATGTATTTGCAGCAGTAGGGAGTTGTAAGTCTTCTACATCCCTGATCACTTCTTGTATGGTCTGGTGCAAGTCTTCTTGAGGCCCTTTATAATGGACAAGGTCTGCAACATTGAAAATATTTGACAGTCCACTGTCATCCGGCAGGTCTACTTTGTAAGCATTATCATCATACCTTGCCAATATAGGACAGGGTCCTATCCTCCTCATTTGCAGCTTGTGAGGGACTCCTTTTTGCAATCTATATTTGTTTAGATGCACCATGACAAGATCACCAATATTGAACTCAACTATCCTTCTACCTTCATCCACCTTTGCTTTGTGTTTATTGGTGTTGTCTACCAATGTCTTCCTTACTGTTTCATGAACCTCTTTCATAGCATATGCAAATTCATCAGCATAGCCACTTGCTTTGACTCCTTATTTTAGATCTCTCAACTCATAGACACCCCTTGGATGTAGTCCATAAAATATCTCAAATGGACTCTTCCCTGTGGATCTATTCAAGGTGTCATTGTACGCATATTCAGCTTGCCCAATCAATTGATCCCATTACTGTCCGTACTCTTTAGTCAAGCATCTTAGAAGGTTTCCAAGGCTCCTATTATGTGTCAGAATGAGAATTTTGGAAATTGGAGTAGGGTATGGACTTCCATCAAAAGTATAGAGGGATCTTTTCAGACCTTGTGGTTGCAAGTGCCATGGTGGACATGTATGCAAAATATATGGAAGGAAAGACAAGTGATCTCAATTGTTTGAGAAAATGCGTCAAAGAAATATGGTCCCGTGGACTGCAATGATCGTAGGATATGCACAACATGAATTTGTTGAAAAGCCTATAGGATATTGGTACTCATTGAAGCATAATCCAAGGGGATTTTTATCAGATGTAAGTATGGTAGTAGACATGTATGCAAAATGTGGAAAGATAGACAGGGTATGTGAATTGTTTGACAAATTGTGTCAAGGAGATGATCTCATGGACTGCTATGATTGGACTATATGTTCAAAATGGGTTTGTTGAAAATGAAATGCAACTGGTGGATGTAAAGCCAGACTCCTCAACCTTTGCTAGCATACCCCTTCCTATGCTCAAATTGGAGCTTTGGAATTAGGGACAACCATCGATGAAATCAAAGTTGAAAAGGGATTTTTGTGGGATGTAGTTACAAGTACCCTAGTACACATGTTTCCAAAATGTGGAAGCATAAACAAGGCACGTGAACTTTTTGACAGCCTCAAAGAGATGTGGTCTCATAGAATGCAATGATAGGTAGAATGTGCACAATGGTTTTGTTCAAAAGGCTTTAGAAAACTTTCAAGAAAATGCAATTTGCAGGTATAAAGCCGGACTCCATAACCTTCTTCAACATCCTTCTAGCCTGCACCAAAATGGGAGCTTTGAAACAAGGTGTGGATATCCATCAAAGTAGAATGGAAGGTGGGATTTTGTCAAATGGTATAGCTCTAACCATCCTAACTATCTCGAGAACACCTTTAACTTTATTCACCAAGATGCCTGTTAAATTTGTGGAAGTTGTATGGATGTGTTTTCTTGTTGCTTGTAGATTGGATATAAAAATAGGCTTAGTGATGTTACTGTTTGGAAGCCAAAAATAAATTGCTACAGGATTAATTGGAATCTTCTTCTCAAAAGTAGCAACCCCTATTTTTTAGAGTGCAGATTTGAGCAGGTGGAAAAGGTGGGGGGCTAGAAATTGCGCCACTAGCTTAGACTTTTTTTTTTGCCACTTGTCAGTCATATACAAATTTCTAAGTCTTATCAAAAAAAAAATTTAGGAAGCCCCCCTCCATGGGACTGCACCCTAACACCTATGCATGTAGTTGGATTGAAGTTTATAATATGGTACATGCTTTTTTGTGAATTCTATAATAAGTCACGAGTCTTGATATAAGGATGATCACATTTTTTAGTCGTAGGAACCTGAAAAGCGAACAACAAGAATCGAAGAGTTGCAAAGTATGCATAGGTTTCTAACACGATGATTGTTCATCATTTCCATGCCAACATAAATGACGTGCTTCACTAGCTTCAAATTTAGTATCCATCCACATACATAGATCTGAACATGATTAGAATAAAACATTTGAGTTTAGAAGATAATTAGGGTCTATTAGCAATACACTTATTTTAAAATTGCAATAGGGAGAGGGAGAGATAAGGAAGTTCAATAAAAGAAAATGGATTTTTTGTATATAGTTGTGCAATAAATGGGTTTTTTTGTATACAATTGTGCAATAAATGAGGGCAATAGAGAGAGAGAGAGAGAGAGAGAGAGAGAGAGAGAGATTTTGTCATCAAATTAAAATTGAATTGTGACTTAGTCTAAAGAAGCCAATTTATGTAGGCTCTAAATATAAGAGGTTAATTGATAAGCTATACAAAAAATGATATTTTTATGCAACAAAGGTTTCAATAGAGAAGTGATAGCTTCAAATTAAGTATCCATCCACATACACAGATCTGAACATGATTGAAATAAAACATTTGAGTTTGGAAGCTAATTAGGGTCTATTAGCAATACACTTATTTTAAGATTGCAATGGGGAGAGAGGGAGAGATAGGGAAGTTCAATCAGAAAAAATGGTCTTTTTTGTATACATTTGTGCAATAAATGAGGGCAACACGGAGAAAGAGAGAGATAGTTAGAGGGAGGGGTAAGGAAATAAATATAGGAGAGAGAGAGAGAGAGAGAGAGAGAGAGAGAGAGAGAGAGAGAGAGAGAGAGAGAGAGAGAANGAGAGAGAGAGAGAGAGAGAGAGAGAGAGAGAGAGAGAGAGTACATGTGCATATGAGTGCAAGAGAGACGTAAGGAGAGAAATTGAGAAAGGAGACAAAATAAGTAAAGATATGTAGAAAGAGGGAATGAGGGGGAGATATGGATAGAAAGATGGAGAGACAAGGATAGAAATATAAAGATATCGGAAGTAGGATATATAAAAAACATAGAGGGAGAGATGGGAGGAGAGAGGAAGAGGGGGGAAAGAAACCAGAGGTGTGTGTGTGTGTGTAAGAGAGAGAGAGATAACAACAACGATTTTCATTTATAGAAAATTTTCTACCTCTTACTATCAACGTAACCACAGCACCTCCTTTAGATACAAGTGCTAGTATAATTTTAATATATATACACTTCTTCTAAACAGTAATCTACCAACAATTATGATCATCCACAATTATACCCTTTAACTAATTAGGTGTCCATAGAGAAAATGACAGAGTTCTTCAGCAAAAATCCTCCTAGTTTCTCAAAACATAGAGCTTATTTTTTAGTGTTCTTTTGAGGACTTTCACAAGTGTTTCTATCCATATAATGTTGGTTCAGGATTCCACATTTGAAACTAAGTAGCTTATCATATTCCATATTGGAATATTCAGACCTTCAAAATGATTTATATACCAGAAGTATCAAATGGACAAATTTTTCGATCATCTGCAAGGTTGGAAACTTCTGCATGTAATGAAGTTATCAATGCGGGTTTCTGAATTTGTTAAAACACTTCTGTTTTTATAGGTTGATGCTTCTAATCTTGAAACATAGTTGCGATATTATCGAACCACAAACACCAATCTCTTGATTCCATTCTACTTTCAGTCACGTTACTAGTACCCACCTTCCCACTGGATCTTGCAGAGAAATCATTGGATTCTGAACATTTGTTCTTCCTCTCGGACTGATAGAACCTTCCACCAAGTGCATCAGTCAATAAAATTGAGTCATCCTGTGGCTCAAATATTTTCCAAATCCTTAAATCCAAAGGAAAAAGGCCAGTTTTTTCCCATTTTCGAAGCTGTGCAATTGTAAATGGTCCTCGTACCTTACCCCGAAGATCCTGATAGCGCCAAACTTTGTCTGTTTCACTGTTGCCTACTTTACTCCATGAAGGATGTCTCTTTGAGATGTGTGGTGGTGTTAATGATGAAGATTTTTGCATACGGGTTCTTTCTTTTGGCCCTCTTAAACTTGAAGAAAATGGACTGGATTTACCAAATGGTCGAGAAGTTTCACTCATTCTGCCAACTTCCATTTTAGAATGATCTACTGCGCTCCAATCTTTTTCCAGGGTCTCATAATCATAATCTTGGTCACTGTCATTATTTTGATCACTTTCCCTGTTAGAACAGCCCCAATCAGGATCATTTCCTTTCTGTTCATTCCCAATATTTCCTGAATTTTTGGGGGCTTTCTTCCAATTCGCTGCAAAATTAAAATGAGTTGGGTTAGCAGCGTATACAACGATATGAACAACAATATATGAAGTGAAATGTTAAAAAACCTTGGCTGCAATTTGCTGGGTTTTCTTCCAAGATCTGAACATCAGAGTCTCGTTGCAAGCATGGACCAGCAATCACTTTGGGTAACTCCTCTACCATCCGAGCGCGCTCTTCAGGGCTGCTTAGCAGGTTAATCTTCTTCACGCACTCTCTCAATGTGCTAGATGGGAAAACGTTAAGGATTGGCAACTATTATTCACTGTTACAGTCATTTAAATGCACCAAGATTCTTACAAAAACCAAGCATTGAGGTTGAAACGAATTCGGAATAAGACGAGATCGATCACAACTCTGTCAAATAGATTTGCAAGGAAAAAAAAGCAAAACAAGCAATTGAACGCTGAGACAAGAAACTACAAATTAGAAGTTCAAGTCTCTTCCAAGTTCCAACTCAATATAATTTCAAAAAAATATAAATCCTGCTGTTCAAAAACTTCAATACAAATGCATATCATATGAATCGTTCAGTCCCCATTGTGTAGAACATAATTGACCTACAATAAAGTTAAAAATTTGAAATAACATATGGGTAAGTTAAGATTTTAATGTCTATTTCTATTATAATTTAATTGTGTGATGTTGAGTCAAATTTATTGATCTATGTTTCATGAATAGTGGTTCATAAGAATCATTTCATATGAGAATGAATGATATACTTAGCACACATTGTATCTAGGGGAGATAGCCCAGTAGTTGAGCACATTTACTTTAGGCTTGTCAAAATCTTATATGGAAATTTCAAATCACTCCATTTTTTCAGAAACTTACCTGGTAAGTCTCCTCCTTATAACAAAAGTTTCAGGGTCACATCATCAAATATGATACTTGTTGAAATTTTAAATTAAAATGAATTGTCCCTTTGCTTCTAACATGCACACCTGCTTGTTAGGAGCTCCTTGCAGTGACTTATTGCTATCCAAATTTGTATAGATTTTGGAAAGTGAAATCCCATTTGTATAGATTTTGGAAAGTGAAATCCCCAGCTAGCTCCTGACATTGCAGCCCCAGCAATAACCTTGTGACAGAAAATTAAATGTTGGTAGGTGAATTCAATTTGAATTTTTGTGTGAGAAATTGAATAGACAGCCGAAGACAAAATGAATGAATGTCTTTCCATTCATGTGAGTTTTTGTGAAGTGATGACATTTGTATGTGCAGCAGTAAGTGAAAGTTTTTTGTGAAAGAGTTTTTGTAACAATAGTTGTGTATTGATTTGTTGAGCTGTGATTGCTCCAGATCTTTGGGTGCAGTTCCAGGATGCTGCTAGTAGTTTCTAATCAGTAGATTTCACTCATAGTTTAAATTTATGAATTTGTAGTTTTATTTATAAAATTTATTTTCAGATTTAATAGAAAGGAAGGAAAAAATCTTTTATGTCTATTGTTTTTATATTTTGTTGTGCATTCTTAATTGCAACCTTTTGTGTTCTGTATTTTTGTAGATTTAGTTTCCTAAGTTTGTATCAGAGCATCTGAAGTTTTCAGATTTTAGAGAGTTTTATATTTTCAACTATGCCACAACAGCATGTTTTTTTGCCAAGGTGTCCAAAAAGGCCCCAAAAAGAAGTGAGACCCATACTTGTGCACTGAGTCATGTTTTGTTGGTATCACATGATTGGTTGAGTTTTAGATCTAAGGAATACATTTTATTTAATCATATGGGTAGTATCATCAAAACTAACAATTTTAAAATCTACAATTATTGGTGCAATATTGTCACAAATATTAGTTATTGGAATGCTCTCAACTACTTGATTCTTTCCTGTAGAGTGAAGCCCTCTACTAGTACTATTTTAAGTCAAATATGTTTAACTATATAGTTTTAGTCAAAATTTGGCTCAATTAACTTGCTACTTCATTTAGAAAACTTTCAGCAAGTGTTCTACCTTATGAACCATTCATTATAGAATCTCTTCAACTCATCAATTGAATTACTGTATATTAATCATATTTTCAAGCCAATAAAACTCGCATTAAACACATTTGAAATTTAAGGATATTGTTTTTTATGACCTTTCTCACTTGCTCGGTCTCTCAGGTTGGTTAGCTTCACCATTTCTGTTTCAACCCACTGCATCATAAACAAGTAATTTCATCCTAAGTAACAAGATAAATATTTTGCATCACTTTATATATTTGTATTCAACCAAAATAGATAAAGCCAAAATGATTTATGGAGGACAGTTTCTGCAATCTGTTAATTATGGACTTACATTCTTAACCTTAACTTCATGCAGCGCCTTAGCTGTTTTCTCAAGTTCGCCCTGCCAATTAGTACACCCGGGCATATACTGTCAATGAGCTGTCAATGTAATATATTTAGCATATAATTTTAAAAAGCAAGCGGACGGAAAAATTTACCACTGTCGGTTGTTTTATCAAACCGCATTTTACATTCTGGCGCAGTTGCTCGCATTCTTCCTGTAAAAATAGATATTTATCTCTGAGGTCAAATTACTCTTAGATTTGAAAAATATTGCGATCGTCACTCTCCTGATGTATATTTTGTATCCGTAGTAATATATCATTCTGCTATCTCGTTTTAAGTGCTGTTAAACGTTTTCAATGTTTTATAATACTTTTAATTTATAATTTCTTCAAAAAATTGGTTTATTTTTATATAAATGCATAAAATTATGTCTATCAAACAGGGAATTTGGATGCTGGGAGCTATTAAATTTGCCCGGAATTTGGATGCTGGGAGCTGGAATCCTATGCACTCGGAGGCTATTAAATTTAGTGGTACAAAAATATAAATATAAATATAAATTTTATTAATGTTATAATATATTCGAAACAAATAAATAAATTATATATTAAAATTATTTAATTAATATTTTTTATTACATAAAGATAATCAAAGTGTATAATTTGTATTTTTTTCTTTTCTTTCTCTCAGAGGTAATGACTAATGTAAAATGATTGTCTTTTTCAAAAAAACATATTTGATCTGTCAATTAAAAGACCTCCAATTAATCTATTTAATGCTATCTCTAATAGAAGATAAATTGGTATGACAAAGAGGTACATGTAGGATTGGGAAGTCAAGGCTCTTCCAAGCACTAACAATGAAGTTATCCCAAGAGGAGAAGACATGATTACCTTTATAGTTACGAACATTTGCATTAGTAATCTTTGTTATTGTTTTTTCTAGTCCTTCAACGACCTTATTTAGTGACGATGAGTCTTGACAAAAAATTCTTTTGTTCCTCTTCCACCAAATAGCCCAAACAATGGATGCTTGAACACATTTCCATATAGATGCAAACATTGATTTAGTATATAGAGAGGGTCATGACTGAAATACGTCCCATAATGTTTTTGGAAGAGGCATAACAATATATAGTTTGTTCATGACATGATGCCAACAATGTTGGGCAAAAGGGAAATTAAGAAACAAGTGATCTATTGTTTCTTTTTCTTCCTTACACAAAACGCATTGAAAGGAAAGTGCGATATTGAGCTTTTCCAATCTATCATTGTTTAAAATCCTTTTTTCCTGGGCTAGCCAAGCAAAACAACTTGCCTTAGGTAAAATCGAGTTGTTCTAGCATAATGAGAAAGCTCTATGATGGGGTTTGAGAGATTCTAAATGTTGTATTGTTTTCTTTGGAAGCTCCGGCTCATCTTCTCCCCTCCAGACATGAGTTGAATGAGCATGTCAGACTTGACATCTACAGGCAGTACATCATCTCGACCTGGACCAACCCTAGTGGGGGTTTGTGTCTGAGGATGGCTTTTTATGCTGAGCACTTCTTACACATCCAGGATGGGATCATCGTTTGACCCAGATATTTATCACAGTGTTGGTGCCATGCTATTCAGATCGCGCTAGGATCTTTCAGAGTTGGCTCTCACCGCCTGCGTGCACAGACTGATCATCACATTGACAAAGAGGATCGTATTTGCAGTTTATGCACATTGTCTGAGATTGAGATCGAGGCACATTTCATTTTCTACTGCCCTATATACTATGAGATCAGAGGGAGATTCTATTTCTTATTCAGAGATTGCAGCTCCTTGACTTCCTTCTTTTGCTACTCTGACCAGAAATGTCTGGCACTCTATTTACGGAAGATGGTTCGGCTCCATGACCATACCCTGCAGCTTCTATTTCCCTAGAAGCTGGTCACCGAGCAGCTCATTACGGATTTCTTCTCGCCCTCACCCTCGGCTCGGGGTGTGAAGCGGCCCTCAAGTGCCTCCACCATCGGTCACTCCAGATCTGTGAGACCTCGCAGTGCTTCTACTCATCAGTGACAGATCACCAACAGATCACAACGACGGCTCCGTACCCTTATTCTTCTGGGTCACTATCCTTTTATGTTGGACTTCTTTCCGCTCGAGAAGGACCTCTAGTCCTTGCCCTGGTTATTCTTTGTTCTCTGCTTCTTGTTTGGTTCCTTGTTCTTTTTGTTGTTCCCCCGACCACTGTTTGGTGGTCCGCTGGTTTCTTGCTTTTTGGTTGTTTGTTTCCTGTCCCATAGACCCTTGTTGGTCTTCTGTTGGACATTAATAAGTTTATCTTATCTTATCTATCATATTGTTCTATATCCACTTTTGACTGAATATTGGCCATCTTTTGCAGGGGTCCAAAACAAGTTGTCCTTATTATTTGATATAAAAACAACTCTTTCCAATAAGATCTATTGAAAGTAGCTTACCTGATGTGGAGATATAGGTAAAATAGAAGGGTCCTTATACATGGCCTTCCCCGAGTGAATGTCGACAACACTAACATAATCAATCAGTTTGGTTCCCCAACATTTATTAATAGTTTGGACTGCATCTACAAGGTCCTGATTTTGACACAGCGGTGGCAACCCAATCCATGAATCAACCGAGAAGTTTATACTTTCCCCATTATTGACTTCCCAAGAAACATATCTTACAATTACATCCCTGGATGAGATCATGAAGTCCCATATAGCTGACGCTTTAGGAGGATCAAGGGTTGTTAGTATTCTAGAAGGATCGTTAGAGTCCAAGTATTTCTCTTGTAAAAGCATGCATCATTTGTTCTGAGGGGATCTATACATTCTCCATATCAATTTGCCTCAAAAGGCTTTGTTCCTTTTGGATAGATCATGTAATCCCGCACCCTCGGACTTCTGTCGTGCTTCCATGTCCTTAAGGGAAACCAACGAGATCTTTTTTTCTCCATTCATATTGCCTTTCCACAAAAAATATTTAATTAATTTTTCAATTTGCTGAATAACAGATTTGGGATATTGTAAAACTGATATATAATAATTTGGGATAGCAGATAGGACCATTTTAATGAGAAGGATTCTTCCTAACAGTGACAACCAACGAACCTTCCAAGTAGCAATTCTATTTCTGATCCTATCAATAACAAACTTCCAATAACTTTCTCTATTGACACCCATAAAAAAGGGCACACCAAGGTATGTGGAAGGAAGATCTTCATATGGAAACCCCAAAATAGAAATGATTCTAGTTGAAAGCTCCTCATTAGTATTGAAAATGAATATTTTTTATTTATTAGCATTAATCCTTTGTCCTAAAATTGTTGTGTAGAGATCCAAGTTTCTTTTGATTTGTATAGCTTCCTGAATATTTGATTTCCCAAATATTAGGGTGTCATTTGCAAACAATGAATGCGTTATTGAGATAGTAGTGCCCACTATATTGACGTCACACTTTCCATAGCCCTTTCTAAGATTTATGATTGATAATTCTAGTAAAAGCTTCCGCCATGATAATGAAGAGAAAGGGGGACAAAGGATCCCCTTGCCAAACTGCTTGCGTAGAGGCAAAGAAACCTGTTGGAATTCCATTAACTAATACTGAAAAATGTGCCCCTGATATGCAGGCTTTGATCCATTTAAACCACTTGTATGAGAAGCGAAATCTTTGAAGTACTTTGAGTAGAAAAGACCAATTTAATCGTTCATATGCTTTCATCATGTCCAATTTAACCACAAATACAGATGGTTGATGGGTGTTAATAGTATGAAGAGTTTAATATGCAATTAGAGCCCCTTCCATGATTTCCTTGCCCAGAACAAAGCCTTCTTATTCCAAAGAGATAATTTTTGGGATTAGATGTTTAAGTATGAGGTAAATAGATTTTGTAATGATCTTATACATCATGTTACACAAGGATATTGGATGAAAATTTGCAAAAGATTGAGGTACATTATTTTTAGGAATAAGGGCAATATTGGTG
The DNA here is from genome assembly GCA_018584345.1 of Thuja plicata. Taxonomy (NCBI): domain Eukaryota; kingdom Viridiplantae; phylum Streptophyta; class Pinopsida; order Cupressales; family Cupressaceae; genus Thuja; species Thuja plicata. The sequence continues at coordinate 586,142 of MU224605.1, read as the reverse complement.
GTATTAAAATTCTTAAGCATAGAAGTTATCTTCCTAGACTCTTTGATAGTAGTAAATACATCAAAATATATTATATCCCAACATTTTTGGAAGAAGATGACAGTGAAACCATCAGGTCTAAAAGCCTTATCAGTCGTCATTGAGAAAACAACTTTGTGAATTTCCATTAATGTGAAAGGTGTCGTAAGTGATTGATTATCTTGAGTAGAAATGAGTACTGGAATTGAGTCAAGAAGTTTGGATTCTAACTCAACTTGGGGAGGGGCAGATGGAGGGGGAGCAAGAAGATTAGTGAAAAATTTAACCCCCTCGTCCTTAATTCCTTGTGCATCTTTGATAAGGATACCTGATGTGTAGTCTTTGATACAAAAAATAGTACTCGTTGCTCTCTTTTGCTTGGCTGACATATGTAAAAAATTGGTATTTTTGTCACCCTGCTTCAACCATGATTAACGAGATTTTTGTCTCCAATATTCTTCTCGCCTATACAACTCCTCCCACTCTAACTATAATATTTCTTAGATACATATTTGTTCATTTTCTTTATAATTTTTTATCTACTAGTCAAAATTTGGATTTTTTTGTATAGGATTGTTCTATATGTCATTCTTTATATATTGAAAAAAAACATTTTCAATTCTTTTAGTGCAATTTATATGGCATGTGCATGAACTTGGTGATGTGATTTTTAGGTTTCATCTTTTCAAAAATCATGTGTGTGTATGTATATATTCACTAAAAAATTACAAAAAATATACAACTTAATAATCACTCTTAACTATATTTCTACCAGTGACTTTTTGAAAATACTAAATGCGACAAAATAAATAGAGGGGTGCACACCGGACACTATGTTATATTTTAGTAAAAACATGAACACTTTTGTGTACATGAAACAATTCATCCTCTCAGTTTTAACTATTTTAAAGACTTTAGAAGTTTAGAAACTAGATGCAGAGTACTACAATTTGTTCTTTTCATACCTTCAAATTTTGAATGTTGGAATCTCAAACTAATTATGCAACTTCAACTTTAGCTAATTTCATGAAAAAAAAAGTGACCAATTTTGACCTCCATTTTTGTATAGGTCATTTCCATGTGCTTACCCATCTAAGCGTTGGGCAAACTATTTTCACAACCTCCTTTAGTCTAACTATTTCTCTTCATTGATAGTTTACATGGAGATGACCTTTGGAACAATCTCCGGAGGTATCACTTCTAAAGAGTGAACATTTTCAAACATTATATTCATTATGCCAACTAGATCTTTAACCTTTGAGAGTGATCAGTTTTTTAGCTACTATCAACTAATTTCCTTCTCCTTTCAACTATGAGGATGTTTCCCCACTTTCTCCTTCTAATCTCTCTTTCATCTTTTCTTCAAAAACTTCTCATCATATCTTTATTTTTATAATTTCATATCTTCTTTATCATTTTCATGTTTATATCATGACCTACCTACATCTCTTCTAATTTTATCAATACAATATTCTAGATCATATTTTCTATCATTTTTTTATTACATAGACCCCACTTGGATATTTTTTTATAATGAAAAAGACAGGTTTTGAAGGGACCCGAAACCCATTGACAACTGGTCAAAACAAAGATTAACAATGCACAGTACAAACACAAAACAAAAGGTTGCCTTGGAGATAAACAAATAAACTGACAGCCAAAAGTCTGCAAAAAAAACTAACCAAAACCCAACAAACAACACAAAAAGAAGAAGAGACTAAGACAACTTCTTCAACTTCAATCTATTTACAGTTTCGGGAGCCACCTACATATTTCAATCACATGTGCACACCATTATATCTATTCCTTTTCTACTTCCAATTTTTAGTTCTTAGATTAAAGCTCTAAACCCTAGCCTTTCCTATCATTCAAATTATTTTTATATGTATACCTTGATAGATTTTGTAGCAAACTCATTTTCATGTGTAACTTGTTTCCTTATGCAATATAAGATGACTCTTGTGCTATACATTATCTTCTACACATGGATCATGAACTATTTTTATTATTTTTAATCCATTCAAAGGGGTTTTAGAAGGAAGATTTTCCACTATTGATGAGCATTTGGGTATTTATTTATTTATTTATATAGATAACTACCAAAGGGGGTATCTCCCTTACAAGCTAACCAAGCTCCCTTACAAGCTAACCAAGCTCCCTTATTGGTTTGATGAACAAGCATCATCAATAGCTTTCAAGACCTTTTTGGTATTACACCTTTTTTTTTTCAAAATCTCAACTATTTTCAAAGAATTGCATATGAACACCTAGAACATAGGCTCTTCACATTCATGTATATAGACACAAATAAAATAGGACCTTATAGTGGATTTTTATGACCTATTCACACGATTAGCAGCCATAAAATAGAGCCTTGAATTCCATGTGTGTTGCTATTTTGTCAAATAGATACTTGGCTTGTTGTTGCATCTTTAAATTATTCTTTTGTGCATATATCCTACTTTCATCAAGTTTAGTCAGTTGCACAATTCTATCTATCATAGGATCAAAGATATCATCATCACGTGAGTTTGTTATATATGTTTGACCAAGCCCCCTTACAAGCTGACCAAGCCCCCTTACTGGTTTCATGAACAAGCCTCATCAATAGCTTCCATAAGGATACTCACAGTCTAGATCATATTCCCCTTCCTCTATGTCAGAGGTTTCTTCTGGTTGTCAAATATCCAAATTTGAAATAATAGTATCAATTGATGGTTGAGGTGAGCACATCCATTTGGCTATGGTAAGGTATTCATCGGCTAGTAAATTTGAATTTCTTTGTATTGGACCTTCTTTTATGTCCGGGTACATGGGTTGAGTAATATTCATATGTCATTGATGATGTCAATGGGGTTTCGAAACCAAAGCTAAAGGTGCTAGAAGGTCATCTATTAAACAACTTGGCATTGTGGAAGATGGATAGCTTGCCCACAACTTTCCATTCTCAACACTATTGATGCTACTACACAAATGTTAATTATGCACTCTATAAACTTTATATTTTCATGTATTTAAAATCAAGGCAATGCCCTCTATGAACTTAAATGAGACTTTATATTTGATTGTATATAAAATTAGGGCAATGGCCATTACAAGTTAATTGTTGGTTTTAAATTGTTAAGGTTAGATGTGAGTTTGTCTAGCCCTCTTTTGCATGATTTTTATACTTCAGAGACATCTTAGATCAATCAAATACGTCATTTTTATACCCTTGTCAACTCTCGAGACCCCTGGTTTCATCAACTGTTATCCCCTTCATACAACCAGTCCTAACTCTCTAGTAGCCCTTGTCAGTGATAAAATTGAGCATAACTTCTCCTAACAAACTCAAATCCACATACCAAATAGGGTTTCAGATGCCAATTAATTCTTTCTAAAACATATCTCAAAGTCTACTTAGGTTACTTTGGACCAACATCATCAAACACGACTTCTATGCTGACCCAAACCCCAAATTAGGTCACTTTTACAAAGGAACTAGCAACAAAATCTTCTCTCAAACCCAATATTCTTCTCTCCAACCCATAACTCTGCTCATAAATTTTCCACAAGTCACAAATAACCAAAATCCACAACTTTCAAGAACTGAAACACTCATTAATTTATTAAATCAGAAAACCCACATTATGACCTCTTTCTAGGATGGTTTATTGAAAAACTATATTTAGGGATTTACCTCACCTTTTCATTGCTTCAAACACCTTGCAAACCATCTGCCCAACCTGTCCAAGCATTCCCCACACCATCCAATTCATGAAATGCATCAATCAAGACCCCAAAGTGCCTTTTTTCATTGTGTTTACCAGTCTAAGACATCTAATTGCATATTTAGAACATCAGATGTATCTATGCAACCCACAAGATCTGAATCCAAGGCTTTGAAGTATGAAAGTATGACTAAAAAAGATTCATCATACGTATTTTTGGACTTCAACCATCACACCTTACTTTTACTCTGATTCTATTTTTCTGGCTTAATGAGTCAATCTCATCATATTCATTGCACATATAAGGCTAGATTTTGTTGCATTTAATTCATTCTTTATGGTACCTTCAAAATACGAGCTTAGTCTTTTCATTTTACTTGTATTTAATGCATGCCATCTCTGCACATGTGCTATGTCAGCTTATTAAACTGCCTTTAGTAATCTTTTTTCCAATTCACTAGGTCACAATTTGCCTCTGGTGAAATAGCAAATTTTCACCATTTCACCACAAGAGAAATCGCCACTTGCAAAATAACGACCATTTTTCTATTTTGTTACAATGAAAGATGCTCTCCATGAGATAGTGATATTTTGCCATTTCTCTACAATGGAACCCATCTTTCACGAAATAACGATAAGTTCATTGTTTCGTAGTTTATTGTTTAGGACTCAGTGAAATAGCGACAGGTTCACTATTTCACATCTCACTATTTTGGAGTTAGCAAAATATGCAATTTTGTGTAATTTATAGAATATATGAGGTGTTATAATGGTGTTCATAGGTTATTATACAAAGAAAACTTCAGCAGCTTCAACCTATGCCAGGGTTTGTTCTAATTTGAGTGTAATTTAATCAAGTACAAAAGCTTGGTGATGACCTGTAGAAGATGACTATAGCGAAATAGAGAAATTGGAGTTTTTCAAAGGCATTATTAAGGATATGACATTATTACGAGTCATAGTTGTTTCAAATGAGTTTTATGGGATCTTTATGGTTTATAGAACCTATTAATTGTAGGTTTAAACATATGGGCTAGAAAATACATTAGTTATAATAAAATCTCTAGATTTTTGCTTAAAACCTAGCCAACTTTTTATCATAAGATAAGATAGAAATATAAAGGGGTATGAAAAATGCTAAAGAAAAAAATGATACATATGATATCTAGCCAAAAATAGGGGGTTTTTTAATTCGGGTTGTGTATTGGGAGGGGATGACAAGAAAGGAGTATAGGGCAATATTTTTCAAAATATGGGGATTGTTTAGTATGCCATGAATGCACGTGTTATAACCCAAGTTCACTGAGTGAGGCCCCCGTGGTGTTGTGCCTTATGAAACTTTCATTAGAGAGCCCCTTTTAGCTCATCATTTGATAAGAATGACATATTCTCCACAACAAATCAAATAGTGATATTGATATTGAGATTCAACTGTGTTATATTGAAGTTAGAGAATTTTAAGGTTGATGGAAAAAGGGATCCATTTCTATGTTATCTCAATTAATTCTTTGGAGTTATTTAGCTATCATATCACCTCAAGAAGTTTCACTCTCTTAGGAAACTAAGAAGGAAGAATGTAAGGCTTTACCTTTACTCCATGACTCCAGTTACTATGTTATCATTGTGATAGAACAAAACTCCATTAATTATGTGCAATTATAACTTTAGGGGTTAGATGCTTAGGTCTTAGCATATTTAGAATTATAGTTCCAAAGCGCAACTCAAATACGCAAAATATTCAAAAACTTGGCAATGCACATCTCATATATAGGTTCATATTTATACTAGGATGGGGTTTTGTTGTCAAGAAAAATAAGTTAATTTAACATAAATGTCTTGATAATATCTCCCCAAGGATAAGAACATATGCCACAAGAAAGAATACCATGTAAATGATGTTATCATTTTGTTAACCTTCAATAATACCAAGTCCATTTGGAAATTCTCTCTGGTAAAAACTCAAGTAAAAATAAAGAACAAGTGGATAAACCTATATATTGAAATTAGTAGCCATCATCATTAGAGCCAAAAAAAATTAGGGCCTTTTAGAAAAGCCTCCAAGAATTGTTATAAGGCTACACTTGAGTCATTCTTTAAATGCACTTGAACAAAAGGGTCTTAATTTGTCTAGTCTAGGAATAGGTATTACTTCCCATGTATATCCTTTTTCCTATGATTTGGAATCCACTTAATTGTAAAACTATACCTATCCTTTTTTTATCCTATATATATTTTATTGAAATCGATTCTGTGTCTTACTCAAGGAATAAGGTTGAACATTTCTCTAATTAGTTCCTTCCTCAGAGTTAATATCTCATTTCCCTTCCTATCTTTTAATGTTTTATGCCAATATTTTAATTGTTGTAGATAGTGTATAGAATGTTGACATTTGAAAATACATTGGGTACTACCACTTTTCCTAGGTCAAATTATTAATTACTACAAAGATGAGCATGCCTCCTAGAATAGTTGTAGAAATACTTAAACAAATCCCACCTAGTTAATGACATAACACCATATTAGATACACTTAGCTCTATCCTAGAACTTATTCGATGAAGTGGAAATGTAGCTCATTTTGACACGTTAGGCTCCCTAGAGTTACGTTAGGAATGTAGACTAAACAAGAATAGTGAATTACAAAGTTGAAAACTTTATGAAATGATAGAATTAAATTCTAACCCAATTCACTACCATACAAACCCTAATCAACTCTAAAATAAAAATAGTTTCTATTTGTATGTGTCTTACCTATTATTAACGATTTTTAAGAAATTTTGAATACTCCTATAGTTCAATTGTGTAGATCAAAACAATAATCAAACTCTTTTATATTGTATCTTTTAATTTTCTCTCTTCTCCCAAATAACATTTAATAACCTTGAAGGATAGAAATGAAACAATTTACCTTTTCCACCTAGTTATTGAATTAAGTATGCAATTATTAACCTATTTAATTTTTCTTAAATTCTCCTATTGATCCCCTTATGTGAAAATGACTATCATACTTCTATTGATTAATGCAAAGGACCTTAGCATTAGAAATTGGTAGGTGTCAATCTTATGCTTCATCTTTGCACTTGGCAACACCAAGGAGTCATGCTAAACTTTTTAGTCTAAAGGATGTTGAACTTATTGAGGTAACCAACATGTAACCAAATATTACATGGCCTAATAACACTTTAGTACTATAATAAGGGTATACCTTAATCGAGGCGGAAATTGGTTGGGCGGCCCTGAAAGACTTTCTTCGATAAGAAGATGCACTCGCTCGACTGGAGAAAGAAGGGGGAGTAAGGAAGGGTCGTTCGATGGAGCTGCAGGACTATTAGCTTAATGGTCCGATCAAACCTCGTTGGCGCAGGGCAATGGATGCATGATTGCCCCTGTTTCTATGGTTGTCGCTGGTTTTCCTTCTATTTCTATCATGGCTTCAGGTGGTCTGTTGGTTTAAGTGTATAATTTTGTATGGCTATAAATGGTCTTTCTGTTGATAAACGTTTGTATATCTGGTTCTCTTTGTCTGGACGGTTTGTATTCTTCTGGTGTAATGCCTGAGCTTTTGTTCAGGATTGCTCGGCCTTTTGGTCTGTATATTGAGAATTTCGTCCTGCGAGTGCGAGTATATAGATGCTTGTGGCGTAGGGCTTGAAGATGGTTGGGTTTGCAGAAGTTTATGTCATATCAATGTAATACTTCCAACGACATCAATAAAAATATATAATCTTATTACCAATCAAAAGAAAAAGGATGTATCTTAATCTATCATTGTGCATTGTGAGAGTGTGAACAGGGCCCTTGACACGCAAAACTACAATATGAAGAGGTTCCATAATATAATAGAAATGTGCCATATATCTACCACTATGCTAGCACCATCCAAATGGAGTCATGTTACCAATAAACCTTGTAATGAGTAAATCCATTACACATTGCACATGTACAATTGGGATATATAACCAAAACTATGATGCAATCAAAAGTTACCATTTATTCTATGTCGATAAAACCATTAAATTCCTCACAAAGCACACATATAAGCATTCTTGAGCCGTTTTAAACCTTTTGACTCAACTCATTATTATAGGAACTAACATGCATAGTCATTAGAATAAATATACATGTTTAGATATTTTCAACTTACATTTTAATTAAAGACTTATGATACATAATTCAATGAGACACCACTAGTTGGAGGCCATATAGAAAAATTGTTAAGGGAAATGAAAACCCATTATGCATGGTTAAAGTGAGGTTGAGGCCCATATTGAAAGCCATGATGTAAAATATTAGTGGAGTGCAAGCAAAAGTAACCACCTAGAATTTCACTAACTCCTTGTACCTTCGCACTAATGGACCAATTAGGGGATATCATTAGAGTGCAAAGCTAGCACTTTCTCAAATCCAATGAAAAATGTGATGTGCATTTCATAACACATGGCACAATACTATGCACTCACTTTTTTTAAACATCTTTTTATTAAAATAATAATGGTAGGAGATGCATGATGCAATGAAATTTTGACACATGAAATGCTAAAAATGATATGAAGTCCGACAACACCTACAAAGTGCTAATAGAAAAACCATGGGTAATGAAAAGTCAATGAGAATGTATGGTCAACAATGTAGCACGTGGGGATCAAGCTATATGACCAAGTGAGATAACATGAAACATCTAACTACCATAAAATAGAAGACTATAACAACAACGCACATTAAGGGCCCGTTTGGTTGGGGAATTGGAAAATAATGCAAATCATGGGTATCTATACCCTGGTTATGCAAACCTCGGTTATGCTTTTTTGGGACTGTTTGGTTGCCCTGGAAGATGGATTTGTAAATCCACATTCCAACAGTTAAATCGACGCAATGCTCTGGACCCGACAAGATATATAAACCAATTTAATCATGCAAGCCTTGGAATGCACTGGACCCGACGACAAAGTTAAAATGGCTTTAATCTCTATGAAAACCATGGAGATGAAAGTCATTCCACCTCTTCACCAGGAATTTGGACATCCACATTTTTGCACAAATGGGGATTTGCAAATCCATATTCGCATTCAATTTAGAGGTCACCAAACAAGGAATTGCACCCCATAACCGGGTTATGGGCTGCATAACCCGGTTATGGGGTGCAACCAAACGGGCCCTAAAGATTATATCGTCATAAAATAGAAGACTATTGCAACAATGCACCCTAAAGACCATGACTCATAAGGACTAGGATTTTAACAAATGAATATATTAAAGCCCTAAAAATTCTTTAAAATAAAAATGAACACTAGAATACAATTGCTTGATTCATTGAATCTATAGATGATATTTCTTTTTGGAGTGTGAAACTTAAAATATTGATATGGCAAAAAGAGAAAGGAGAACTCCCAAGGAAGGGGAAAAAATCAATTAAAAAATTATTGCTATCATAAAATATTAGCAATACTTGAAAAATTTGTGGATTAGACAATGCAAAGTATCTAAAACTTAAATACTTCTAAAGTTAAACAAAATCTTATGAGTGAAGGGAATATGCAATATATTTAAATTTATTTGTTTTCCAATCATATATGATCTCATCTTTCCCATTAAAACAAGAGACACAAAGCGTCAAAGTTCCTGTCAATAGAGAAAGAAAAGTAGGGAGATATGGAAAGAGAGTTAAAAGGGATAGAAAGATATGTAATAGATAAATATATAGAGGGGGAGAGACAAGAGAGAATAAGAGTG